>VXBA01004266.1:692287-709450 GCA_013399895.1 Serilophus lunatus
GGGAAGGGAGACAATGGGCAGAAACAGAAGCTGTCTGGGTTACAATGCACAAGATAGCCCCTGGGGCCATGCGCGGCGATGGCTGGCGATAAGCCGCCGCCCAGCCTCTGTGCTCCCAGGAGCAGCAGGGACAGGGCTAGAAACTGCCACTCGGCCCTGGCCAGAGGAGGTGGGGGAGCGGTGGGGACGGGGCTAGAAACTGCTGCCCCGCCGGCAGGAGCCCGGAGGGCACGGAGCCACCGTGCCCATGCGGGAGGGGGCGACCCCCGATCCCAGCTTCCTTCTCCAAACCCCAGGAGAACAGGTAAGCCCAGAGCCTGGCTTCCACAGGTAAAAAGGGTCCGTCCCCGTCCCTCAGTCCCGGCCGGGACAGCCCGCTCCCGAAACAGCTTTTTTGAGGAAAAACTGAATTTTAATCGGGTAAGTGGGGTTTTCTCTCACAACCCCCTTTCAAAAGCCCTTTTTAAACAGCTACAGCCAGTTTTAGACAAGCCAGCCCTGTGATAAGTAATTTTCTTTCAGACTTCTTGCATTTTTATGTTATTGTCAAAATTATCAGTGTATTAGACTCCAAATAATCATATTATTCCCAAGCCATAAGAAGACTCCCTATTACCTTTGGCCTCGGGTCTCTCATCTTCTAACATGATAAGGCATGCAAGTATTCTTCAGAAATAGACTGCTTGTTGGCAGAAATATTTATCAGACTGGTATCTTTTGTGCTTTGCACATGATGCAATAATTTCGTGTTTTATCACACAAAATTCATATAGAAATATACCAATATTTTAATAGACTTTAAATAAGTACATAAAATGTCACTTTATTTTTTAAGTCTATATTGTCCTACCTATATTGGAAAAATAGTGAGGGTATTATTGCAATATGGGGGGGGATAGTATCTTCTTCCCTTTTATTTCATCAATTTAGACCATAAATGGCCTGAGGAGATGATTTAAGCGTTTCTTTAGCATTTATATTACTGATATTTCTAGATATATTCCATGTGACCACATATGGATACAAAAGGTATTTTGGAAATAAAACTCTATCATTTTTTTTTAAATAGTCTAGTCTGAATTACTAATAAGATTCAGCTTTAGGTAAAAAAGTCAGTAAAAAAAAGTTACCTTATTATTGTAAAAACACAGCAATGTAGGCACCATACATTTTTAACTTTTTAACAGCATATTGATGGCTCTAGCAGAACAACTTAGACACTATTGTTTGGTTTGCTTAGAAGCAATATTAATGATTTTATGGATCAATGCAAACTGAAACAACTCTGAAAAACACCAGCGAGGAACTATAAACTTGTACCACATCTGCCTTGGTCAGAAGGACTGTGCCCAAGTCAACAGAGAGACTAAAAGTAGGAAAAATCCTAAACACAAACAGATGTCACAAATTTCTTTTTTAAATGCAGAATGGTTTTCTAGTGAGGAAGGAACTTTGTGAGAAGAATAAAGGACTGCCAGGGAAAAGGGTATGAAACCAAATTTTTAACTCCCTAAGGGTAAGTAACAACTCCAGGTATTTGCCAGAATAATTAAGACTCTGAAAGAGGAAGTTGGATTCGAGCGTTTTTTTGTCATAGCTGTTGTTCTGTACAGGCCACTTAGTCTCATGTATTAAGTATAAATTCATTATACATGATAAGTTCTTTGCAAGATTGTGGTGGTTTAATCCACCTTTTAGCGTTCAGGGGGCAGGTTCAATAAAGGTGACGGAAAAATGAATAGAGTTGCAGCAGGTGAACAATTTATTACAAAGGGGGTTTAAATTAGGGAAGTAGGGATAAACCACAGGGACCTCAGAATTACACAGAGGGACACCCAACACGCAGGAAAAAGAAAACAAAACACAAAAAGGAAAAAAAAACAAAAACAAAAAAAAGAAAGGGAACTGCTCCTTTCAGCCAGATGACTAGCCGAAAAAAGCAGTGGGGAAGGGTAGGAAAAGCTGTCTCTTTTCTCTTCCCTCTCTCCTGGAAGCACTTCAGCCCCTTCAAGCTCTCTGAAAAACACAAACAGAAGTAAAAACAACTCCCTCCCACTACCTCTCCGAGGGTTACTTGCTAGCAAGCTGGAAATGGCTCTCGTGCTGAGAGAAGTGGGTGGAACTCGCGCCGTGAGGCCTGCGACTGAGGAGGAGAGCAGCTGGAGTCGTCTCTTCACAGCAGCAGCCGAAGAAGAACGCGGGGTGGGGCCGTGCCTCAACTCTTAAGCCTTCTCCTTCTCGCGTGGATTTTGTCACCTTCTTCCTGGCCAAGCCGGCTTCCCATTGGTCCAGCCGGCCGGGCCCCGCCTCAGTTCCGGTGTTTTCTTGTCGAGGGGATCACGAGTTTAGGTCGTTAAGCGCCATCTTTGTTTTCATGGCTGCAGCACCTTAGAGACGCCCCAGCACCAACACGGTGCCAGGGCCGGCCCTCCGTTGCTGTCCAAAAGTGGCAGCCGTGCTCAGGTTCCCGACTGGTACTGGCCTGGGGCTGCGCCTGTGCCAGGGAGGGGAGGCAGCAGGCAGCAACAGCGCTGTCCCCGTTTCCCGGGACCAAGGAACCACATGTGGCGCAAGACAGCCCCGGGGCTATGCGTGCCACTGGCCCGCGCTCCGGGGGACACGAGAAGCCGCGCGGGGAGGGTGAATAAACAGGACCGGGGCCGTCCTGGCTGGGCCGGCAGCTGGTGATTGGCCCCCATGCTCCTGGGAGCCCGGGGTGAGGAGCTGCCGCCCCGTCCCTGAGGGGGAAACTAGAAACCGCCGCCCCGCTCTGGCCCCCTGCTGCCGGGAGCCTGGAGGTCAAGGAGCCGCCGCCCAGTCCCGGCCCCATCCTGCCCCCGCTCCATCTCAAGACGGCCCCAGGGAAACGAGAAGCCGTTGCCGCTCAGCCCCAGCCTTGGTGGGGACTGGGACTGGCGCAGGCCTCGCTCCGTCCCGGCCCCTGCTCAGCCCAGGACCCAGTGGGACATAGGGAGAGCAGCCCTCTCCTCTCGCTCCCCAAGTCCCGGGAGAGCAGCTGGAGCAAGGGCCCCCTCCCCACAGCTTCTAAGGAAAACGGAATTTTAACTCAGGTTAAGTGGGGTTTCTTACATTCTTCCCCCTCCCAAAATCCAAGAACACTCCCAAGCCCCATTTGACCACCCTCCGCAATCCCAGCCCCCCCAAACCAGTACAAAGATTTATTTGTGTGTGATATCTTAAAAAAAAGAGGCTGGACCACCCTGATATATTTAGGTATCAACATGTCTGATATCTTTGACTTCCTATAATTTTGGATTGAGGCTTTGAGAGATATTACTTGAGAGCTTAGCTCTTCAAGATCAATTTTAAAAACTGCTTCATCTTATAAGAAGGTTGAATGTTTATCATTTTTTTTTCTTTATGTTTACAGGGACAAAGTGAAACAGACATTAATTTCTCATAAGATGCAGTAAATATTTTGCTGCCTTAAATGAGAAATTTTGAACTACAGAATTGTACACACAAGAAAATAACAAAGTTGCACTAATGAAACCAATTTGAAAATATTTGAAAATGTAGACTGCACAAATGGAATATTTCATATCTGAAAGCCATATTTTTTTTCACAACTAGCTATATGCAATTTGAGTAACTCACCACAGTACTAAAACGCTAATCTGTAAAAATTCATCATTCAAATGTTTTTGAGAAACACTGTGGGTTTTTCCTTTTGTAAAGAAAAAGAAAAGACAAAAACATAGGACACACTGGTTGTCTCTCATGTAGCCATTTTCTGGAATTTGATTTGCTTTGTTTTAGTAAAAATAAAATCTGTATGCCAGAGTCTTCCATCTAATTTGGAATCAGAACAGTGATAAACTAGTATTTTGTACAACATTCCAATTTCTGGTACCATGATACAAAAGTACGTCAAACATGTCTGACAGCATGATGCTGACAGGGAATTTAAAGTTAGTGTTGCACAGGAAACAAATTTTTCCGCATTTCTTACCTGTTGATGAAAAAGAGCTCTGCAAAGACTATTCTTAACCATCCAAATAAACTCTTGATTCTACCCCTCAAAAAAAAAGATAGAATAGGATCCAATCTAACACATGCCTTAAATTTCAGATACCTCTTAAAATATGCACAGATTCTTTACACTGTCAAAGGAAACAACTTTATGAATTTGAAAGCTTCCAAAATTGACAAGGTCCAAAAATCCACCAGTCTTTGAATGATACCATAAAGTAAGAATTTGCAAACAAACAAGTGGCAAAAAAAAGTGAGTATATTATATTCACATATACATCATAATACAAATGCCTGTTCCAAGTGTAGATCGTAGGTTTTATCAACACCACCTGTGTGCTTAAGGAAAAAAGGCCAAGGAAGATGACAAAGAGAAAAATTTCATATGCTTAAGACCTCTGTGCTTGCACTGCATTTCAATGTATTCAAAGTGTCAATTATGAACTTTACTTCTTTGTATTACATAGAATCCAATGACTTGAAACACTGACTTTTTGCTTAAGCATAAGTCATAGTAGCTCTGCAGCTACTTCCTTTATCAATGCCCAGCTTTCAAAGTGAGCATTCAGAAAGAAACAGGACCCTACACAATGTTTCAGCTGTCCTTTAACTAAGAAATGTGCTAACATGAGCTATATTATTAGATACATTTTTTTTTTACTAAACAACAAATGCTTACCTAAAGGCTGAAAATTTTGTATTGGTTTTGTTACTGCATGAGAAGCAGATTACATGCCAGTTATGGGCATCAACCAGAACATATATTGAAAAACGTATGTTTCTGAATTTTTTTCCATATCGATAGAAAGTGACTGTATTAACACCTTACCTTAGAAACATGTTTTCTCAATGTTAAGAAAAGTATTCCCAGATAACACAGATAACATCTTTAACTGTGTTTTACAGAATTACTAATACTTCCTTAGCATGAACAAATCACACAATAAAATGACATTTCCAATTAAATGAAATTAATGGATTCCTTGAGAAAAGAGAAAGTGCTACAAATTGCAATCAAATAAAAAGAATAAATCTCAAATACTCAAAAAAGCTAAGAATAAAATAATTAAGGTAAGAACCCAGTGGTGGCCAAGAAACATACTCTGGAAGAATTCATAGTTTCCTATTCATATAGGTTCATTCATTCATCACCATTCATCATCAGGTTCACCTGATTTCACTCTCCTTCACAGTAGAACAACACACTTGAAACTATTATTGCACATTTCAATTACTATTTTTAGTACATTTGAAAATTTTACTACTTTTAACAACCAAAAAATCTATTCAAATATTTGACAAGATTAAAAAGAAATTATCTCCCTACAGTTTTCACTTTATCACCATGCTTGAGTCTTTCCCAATTTTAAGTTTATCCCTGAAAATTGCTTTATACTTACAAGCTTCTTTTCCGTCTGTACCTAGAGTGACATCAACTAGTAATGATGGGCCACACATAATTAAAGTTCCTCTATATTATTTCTTTCAATTTGATAGCATTTACAAATGAAAGCACTGTGAAAGGTAGCTGTCCTGCCACATAATGTTGGAATTTTAAAGTGAACAGTTAGTACAAAGCCATAGATAAGAAATTAACTCCAGAAAAGCCCAAAGTTATGATTTTGTATACATGCCTATTTAAAGCACATAAGGCAAGTCTTAGCAATGGAAATATAAAAGTATAGAAAAGAATCAAAGAAAACATCAAATAAGACAAGTAGAAATCTCTTACTGGTTCTTTCAGGTCTTTGAACAATCCTGGTCTTCTTATTCTGAATTCCACTTTCATGAAGTGCCTTAAACCAGTCTCTCAATCTATTTGCAACTTCCCTGAATTCCAGGTCACTGCACACTGAAAAACAAAATGCAAAGCTGTTTCATGTTTTTTCTAGAAGGTGCTAAGTTAAAATTTTCAGACCATGTTAAAAAAAAAAAATGGAAAAAAACCTCACAAAAACCAAACCACGCAAAATAATACAAACATACATATATTCCACAGCTTTTTAAACTAATAACATTCAGTTACATTGCCTAGGTATGCCTTTAAAACCTAATTAAGGTCCTTGAAAATAAATACCTGATGTATAAAGGAATCATGAAATTATATATACCTAGAAATTAAAAACTTCCTTCGCAAGATACTGCCAATTACCATAAACAGTTGCAGCACAGATATTTTCACATCTTACTGTAGATGAGGCTGTATCTCAGAGCCACCCATGACAGTCCTTTGGCATTTCATTTCCATGTTCATTAAGGCAATCTATGAGACTTAGGTGCAATCTATACTTACATTTACATATATTAAGAACTGACATTTTTATAAAACTTGTATTTGTGCTTTTCTCTTGTGTAATGGAAAATTTTTTGTGAGGGAACTGGGAAAAAAAATTAATGATAAATAGCATGTGCATTCAAAAATGTTATATTACAAGAACCAGATGAAAATCGCCTCCCAAACCAAGATGATTATATATCATAATTCAAATTTGTGGGATTTCTACATTTGCCACAATGACACCTTCCTTTACCAACCCTTGCAAGCAGTTGACGGGTCAGTACAAAGCATCAGCTTTTAACTTTAGACACCCTACTCCTCTTTAATTTCCTCTCCCATTACAGGTTTGTAATTACAGAGTTTGTGTGGCCAAGTTTTGGTAGCAGCAGGGCTACAGGCTGCCAGAAGGTTCCCCCCTGTCCTGCAGAGCCAATGCCAACCAGTGCCAGGATGGACCCACCTCTGGCCAAGGCCAGGCCAATCAGGCATGGTAGTAACACCTTTGTGATAACACATTTAAGGGAAAAAGAAGTTATTGTGCAGATGAACACTGCAGCCAGAGAACAGCAGAGTGAGAACATGTGGACACCAAGGTCAGTGGAGAAGGAGGAGGAGGAGGTGCTGCAGGGACTGCACCAGAACTGAAGTTCCCCTGCAGCCCGTGATGAAGACCATGGTGGAGCAGCTCTGCCCCTGCAGCCCATGAAGGACCACAGGGGTGCAGAGATGCACCTGCAGCCAGCCCACAGAGGAGACCCATACCAGAGCTGATGCATGCCTAAAAGTAGGCTCTGAACCCATGGGAAACCCATGCTGGAGTAGGCTCCTACAAGCGACCTGCAGAGCCACGGAGAAAAGACCCCATGCTGGAGCAGGGTTCCTGGCAGGACTTGTAACCCTGTGAGGGACCCACATTAGAACAGGTTATGCATGGGGACTGCCCCCTATAGAAGTGTGACCCATGTTGCTGCAGTTTGTGAACTGTTGCCTGTGGGATGAACTCATGTTGCGTAAGTTCGTGGAAGGCTCCCTCCCATGGGAGGAACCCCACACTAGAGCAGGAGTTACTTTCTTATTTAAGAAACAGCACTGACCAAAAGAAATCTACTTCCTTTTTGTTCATAGGTTTTTAGTTAATAAACTAATTTATTAAAAAATACATATTTAGAGGATAGTCAGCAATGACATCACTGTACCCAAGACACAATGGACAGGCAATTTTTTTGGTAACGAGTTATTTCTGCCCATACAAAAGATGACAGTAGACTAAATGCTCATATATTCAATCCAACAAAAAAAGAAAGCTGCATATACAGTAGTGTTAAAAATTGCATTGATTTTTCCCACATATATCACTGCCCATGAACATATATGACTATAATTTCTGGAAAATAACAGAATTTTTTAGGAATTTCAAAGAATAAAAAATAATGATGCTTAAATATTAGCTTTATTTATTATCAAATCTTTGAGCCATTCTATATCAAATTAGTACACAGATTCCATACTATTTCTTAACATAATGATTATTATGCAACCACAAAAAAAACCCAACAAAACCAAAATAACAACAATAATAATAGTACCATTAAGTTTTCCCTTCTTTTTTGTATCATAATAAAAACATACTTCTATTCTGTGACCAAAATTACTAAGGCAGTATTGTATATTCTGAATATCTAATGGTCTCAGTCTAGAGAAAGAATCCCATTTAAAGTTCCATGTATCAAGTCAGACATACATACACAGAAAATCTGAAGTCTTACAACTTGAGTTATTGAAAGGTATAAAATCCTTTCTAACATCTTCCACATGTTAAAGGTAAGACTTTGAGTATCAAATAACTTCAACTTTAAAAAATTTTTTCTTCTAAAAGAACTGATCACATTTCGTACTTTTGCTCGTTTTGACATGTAAAAAGGAAAGCATCAAAATAGCCTTTAAAATAGTAAAATAAACAATTTCCTCTTACACGCAAATTTATCAACAAGTTTTGTTTAACTTTTCAAGAACATTCATAACAACATTTAGCACATACAAAAGACTCCTGTCTAAAAAGTAGCTTTCAGAAAGTCCTAAGAAGCAGAGAACAGTATCACATTTACAAATGCATCTGTTTTTCAGAGGCGCTGGGCTGCAGAACATAAGTTATGCTTAAGTGAAGTCTTCAAGACACAAAAAATGTCAGGTGACAGTGTATAAATTTGGCTTTGTTTCTAATCTGTACCCCATCTCAGCACAGTACCTGCCTCAGCACTCCACCTTAACTCGCATGGATTTACGCGAATAAACTTCATATTCTGTAACAGAGATGATCAGCCTAACAATTCATTCATTAGAATGTTATATGCTGTTGAAACATGCTTGCTCAGGGTCATGCTGCGTGATGAAAAATTGTCTTCATTAATGGGTTGATACTTGCTAGAGTATGTTTAGGGACTCTTCATCCCAGTGATGAGCTTGTAAAGATACATGGTGCCGAAAGTATTGTACGAATTGGTCTGTACTGATCTAAAATAGGACACAGTGAGGTAATTCACATCTATTCAGACTATTATTTTACCTGATAGACTGGGAGATGAATCTTTAATGGTGAAAGACAGACAGTAAAGGTTGTAAAAGGTTATACAGTAATCAAAAAATACATATTAAATAGTATGAATTCATTCAGGAACCTGCCAAGAAGTACTTCTGGTTTTGTGTAATGCTAATGCAAGGCAATCCTGTTATTACAATCAATTCTAGTAGCCACTAAGGGAATTAGTACAAGGTAATATGAAGTCACTAGCTCAAAGGTTACTGACAGGAGTCTCCTGTAATTTCAAGCAATGAGACTGTCTTCTAAAACCAACATCTATGGCTATGCAAAAAATGAAGGCATCTGAAAACTTATAGGTCAAGAAATATCTTTATGATAAATATTATTTAAATGTTAGGTGGAACCAACTGTTCAATCTGTTTTCAAATACAGTAAATGATATGATTTGAGTTGGTGTTTGAATATAATTCACTGATTGAAAGTAAAATATATGAAAATGCTGTATCAGTCTGTGTTCTTTAAGTGCCTTTCAATTCAGTCTAATTAATGAAGTAAAAATAGTGTTACTGAAAGCTGTAAAGACATGCAGAACATATTTTAGTACTAGCATAATGGATTGAATCCCCTAACATATTTAAACTAGTCTTAGCTTCCTGACATAACAGAAAGTAAGTCATTTTAACAGTTTACTTTTCATGTAAACACAGAGACAGATATACAAAATTATCTGAAGATTATTAAGTGTTGAATGGACATCAACATAATAAATGCACTGAAGTACTGCTGTATCAAGGAATAGCATTTGCTAAGTGAAGGATCACAAAAGTGATTCAGCAAAGAAAAAGCAATAAACACACCCCACACTATATAACATCATTCACAATACTCTATGGGACAGCAAGGTTGTAGACAGAACCTGGGTTTGTGTTTACCTCAAAAACAGATACTTTCAGCTATGTTTTCAGCAGCAGACCTCAGCTCAGTACGCTATGCCAAGAGCAGAAGGTCTGACAATTGGGAATGGAGGTACGTAAACGTAAAGAAATTATTAGCTCATAGCAGTAATTAAGTATAGAACCCAACCACTGATCTGTCCTCTTTTTTGACCTGCTGCCAGAATATTCCTGAAGTTTTCTTATAACCTAACATGGTATTTCCATTCCTAAATCCACTAATGGACAGTTTGCCTGAAAAACTTGTTTATTGATGATACGGCCAATGGGATTAAGTCATAGGAGAAAGAGTAAGGCTTTGTTTCCAAGTGAGATATAAAGGACCTTGCCCAGCCAGAAGGCACACTTCCAAGACATAATGTCATACTCCACTATCGCATCAAATGGTTGTGCTTGTCAGACAACTCTGTCCCATGTTTCAAGGTACACAGCCCCCTCAGCCATAACTGTAGATCGTCCCCAGCGCACACAATCACATTCAGTCAGGCAGAACTATACTCATAAATTCATGTATATAATAAAATATGAGTATATGGACAACTTGAAGAACAGGATACACATCAACCACCTCCTAGAGAAAACTAGAAATTACTCCATGTAAGACAGGTAACTTAACTGATTGCAGTGTGTGCTAAAGCAAGATTCTGTACCATTCAAATTTTTTCTACATCTTGGAATCACTGCACATGGTCACAGAATCACAGAATAATTTGTGCTAAAAGGGAACTCCAGAAGTCATTTGGTGTTACTGCTAAAAGCAGGTGTAATTACATCAAGTTGGTCAGGGCACTGTCTAGTCAGTCATGTCCTGTGACCATCATGCAATTTACATGAAGGTTCCTAACCATATGAAAGACAATCCTTCTTTGAAAGGAACAATATACTACTATCAACTATCTTGAAATTCTGTACTGTTCTCCCTGAAAAGTACAAGAGCATTTCCTCATGCTGTAACTTGAGGATTGCACCCATCTGTCCAGAATTGCTAGACATCCAGAAACCTGCTTGCAGCAGCAATTCTGAACCAGCTGTGAGGAGGATTATTCACTGTGGTCCACAGATGATGCTTATATAGTCCAATATTCAATGCATTACCTACTGTTCGTGTACTACTGTACTGGCTGCACAGTAAATGTCAAGCATCTGAGATGCACTGATTAAGTACAATTGCAGCATCTGAATTTAAATGCATTTCTGAAAATACAGTATCCCGAATACTGCCCTTAGAATACAGCACTGCTTTTGAAGACAGTATCTACTATAGTAAACTGGAATGTTGTATCAAGTATATGTAGTCAGCATCAGTACTCTGAAAGCTGCCAGACTGGCCATGTTTATTAATTTAGCCCTGAGGAACTGATGGCTTGAACTGAAAATTGATGGCTCCAGAGTAAGGGCTAGTACCCATTTGGCTAACACCAAATCTCTAAAAATTGGATGCAAGTGACCTTACAGTTCCTGCAACATAAGGCAGCATTTCTAGTTCCACATCTTCTGTCATAAAAGGGAAGAGTAACATACAGCAAAAAGAAATGTGGTAGCAAAACTCAAACCTGTAGCTAAATGATGGGACAGCCATTTCAGTCATCTTTTTACAGTACCGTATGTACAGCAGAACTGGTTGAGTTTGGTTTTTTGTTTGGGGTTTTTTTGGGGGGTTTGGTTGGTGGTGTTTTTTTGGTGTGGTTTGGGTTTTGTTTTTTTCAAGGCTGTAAACTGAAAAATGTTTATTAGCCATCTATTACCTCTAGGGCCAGTGATTTTTAGAAGATATCTTGAAATTAACAAATAAAAGCATTCTGATTTCCTTATTATTTAACTAAGTATAATGAATTTTCTACTTCAATGAGTCTATGTTATGACATAATTAATACAAATGCTGCAGATGCCATATCAGGGAACTGCAGCTGCTTATTCTTACTGCCTCAAATTAATGTTCCATATAGACATTTTGCTCATGATTCATTTTTCATAAAATTCAGAATTATTTCAATTAAATTACATTTTCATAAAATAAATCTGAACTTTTTGTGTCCTCGCAATTTTTAAAGACTTCACATTTAAATATAATGATGATTTCCGAGTGCAGGAAAAATAGTAGCAACCACAATAAAAATTATGTGGAAGATACTACCTTCAATTTAAAATATATGAAATTACAAAAACATTGCAATTAAGTAAGACAATACTAATTCTTTATAGTCTGTCAGAAATATCATAGACCTATTGTGGAATTTGCTAATTCATTTTCTGGAGGATAGTGAATATATATATATGGCTTCCTTTGCTAACTCCTATTAACCTTTAATGCTGGTTGTTATTTCTCATCATGCCCTGTTATTCTGAACTATTAATTTCTGAGGATGAAAACGATGCTATTAATCTGTAAAGTACACAGTTATGAAGATAGTCAGCAAAAAAAGATAGCAAAGAGATACTCCACCATAGTGTGCTGTATTCCAGTATTTTTTCATTCCCAAATATTTCTACGTATTCAATTGAATCCGGTATTTCACATAATAGAAGATATGGAAAACATCAAATACGGACAGACCAGTAATCTTCTTAGTGGTGAAAGCTTTCCAGACAATGATATCCTAAAGGTGTGGTAGGTTTCTAGATTCATTTATAAGGATTCCTGAAAGCCATACATGGCTCTAGTACAAGGTCTGAACATTTTCTTCCCTTGAAGGTCATGACTGACAGACTCCTGCAAAGACTTCTTGCATTTGACATACAACCCTTTGGATCGTAGTAGACAGAGATAATAAGATCACTGAATAATGCTCATTTGAAAAAAAAAACTTTAAAATATGTATCTATTATTTCATTGACTCAAGTTAGATATTTTCTGAAGTCAGAAATGTTCCGGGCTGATAAGAGACTTTAAAAGTCTACCATATCAGGTAACTCTGTGTACAGAACCTGGAAGGGACTGACAGACCTTTCCTTATACTGTGAGAGAACATTATTACTGTGCCTTGCAATGATTGTCTACTGGCTTGCACCTCTTCACTGTCAGGAAGGACCCCAGATGGACAATCACCACTTAACAGGAATTTTACATCATATCGGATCCCAGTTAAGTCTAATATATATCAGGTTGGATTGCAGAAATTTACTTCGCTTTGTATTTAGATTGTGATCTGATGCTTTAAACCACTTTCTGCTTAATCTAACCATTTGCTTGTGTGTTCTTCTTGAATGTTTAATCACTAACACTGCTCTTAAAATTGTTCATTAAAGAGCAGTTTCCTGTAGAACTTTCAGTGAGGACTGAGAGGGTAGGATCACTCCAGTTTTGCTAATTGTGTCTTCCCTAAAGTGAGGCCAGAGATAGGCAAGCTCTTTCTCTACTACTGAATGTTAATCCATTATACAGTAACAGCAGGACTCAGTTGCCCTGGCACAGGAATCACATGCAATGGGATGCAAACTCTACTACACTGTACCACCACTCTCAATGAAATCAGAATGCTATTTAAGTAAATGTAATCTGCAGCTGTGTCTCCACACAAATTCACTAATCAAAAATTGAAGGAGAAATGCAGAAAGTTATGAGTTTAAAAAGACATGATTAGGGTACAGATATCCCAAATGTTTACAAATGCATATATGAAATGTGTTAGCAAAGTGCAATTATGTTTTGCTACCCTATGCAATGAAAACTAAATGGATTGTTCATGAATGTCTGATGTAGATTAGGGAATTTTTATGAGATTATTATGAATATTCTTAGAGATAGAAATTTATTTAGCCTTGATAATTTTTAATGTGGTTATTCCTGTAGGTCTTTTAAATCCAAAAAAATCCTATACAACCAACAGTGATCCTACTGAATTAGAATTACTATTTCTGGAGAAGAAGAAGTTCAAAGTGCTGTTTTATAAATAAGTAATAAAGATAAAAGAAACATGCACTGGTGAGGCATGAGGATGTCTGAAAATGTTGGAGGGTACAGTAATTCATAGTATATCAGTTATCTGCAAGTTAAGCACTTTACATCTGTTGCTTTTTTAATCATACAATCTGAAGGAAGAAGTCCAAGGAGAAAACTATTCCCAGAAGTACACCAGCAACTTCATCTCAGCAGAGAGTCTGGCAGTGAACTACAGCTGCGGATAATCAAGGATAAAATCAAGGAGCAAAGCAATGAGATACATTATTTGACAGTGGGAATATACTCTCATATTCCCTACTGTGTTCCTTTACCTCTAAATTTGTGGACCAGAAATGGACACTATGTCACATTCAATACAAGAATAGCTCTAGAGCAAGTTAATGGTCACTGAATTATTTTTCAATGCATGAATACGTTCAGGAAAGAAATACAGCTGAGGTACTCCCTTTTTTTAAGGAACAGATCTAACAGCTTTCTTCATGGGAGATATTGAACTGCAGTCTGGAAGACAACCAAGTATCCTAATAATCTGCTTCATCACAGAGCAAGACAACCAAGTATCCTAATAATCTGCTTCATCACTGGGCATAAATATTTGTAAGCCACCCTTAGTAAATCTTTCAACTTTCTACAGGAGACTTCCAGAGGCTGGCACCCTTCTCTCAAAATAAAATTGTCAAGATAAAATTAATGAAAAAGGACAAAATTCATACCAAGAAAGCTCCCCTTCTTTCAATTTATTCTACTGATGAACTGAGATAATACTGGTTTTCTCTAAGCAGACTCTAACTGCAAGGTTGCTGTTTTCCCATTACAGATCCATGCAAGCAGATATTCAGCTGAACCTAGCAACAGTATGTGCTATTTGGAAAGCTTAAACTATGCTTTTCTGCTCTAACATATCTTGTCAGTAAGTAACAAAATAGGAAGTTACTCATCTATGTCGCCTTTCCATCTAAATTGAAAAAGACTTTTGATGGAAGAAATAGAAGATATATGCCATTTAACCAGCTGAATTGAATAACTCTCCTAAACTCTTTAAATGACCTTCTTTTAAACACAGTGGCAAGAAATTGTCACCTGAGACACAAAAAATTAGAAACTAAGTTATCTGAATTGGCAACGGAAGATGCCCTGTAAGCACAACAAAACAGAAGTGGTCAGTGAAGCCATCAGAGACTTTGTAGCTTTTGGCACTTGAAACAACACCAAATACATGGTGAGGAAATCCACAGTTATAACATTGCCACTTAAGGTTTCAGAAATCTATAAACTTTCTCCAGCAGATCTAAAGGCATTTCTTTTGTTAAGATGAACGCTTGGTCTCCATATGGCTCAATACATTCTTCTGGTATCTCTACATCTCCTCTGACATCCAGGAAATGTGTGATGTTCTGGAGAACACTGTAGTAGCTGAACAAAAACTACTGTATGTATTACAATTTGAGCTGGTCAAAGAGGAAAATCAGGCTTCAATCACAAAATCTGTAAAAACAAACAAAAAAAACAAAAAAAAAGAAGGAAAGAACTGTAGAACTGTAAAAGGATGTACTCCTCTAACCTCCTGTGCAGGGAAAACAGCCTTACTAGACAAGAAAAACAGAAGAAAATTCTGATTCCAGCAAATGAAGGAAAACAGTAACATTCCATCATGAAAAACAATTCAATGGCTGCAGAGCCATCCATAAGAATGGCTGCTTATGATCAGACCAAACTCTACCAAACCTCATGTTATGTCTCCAAGAGCAGCTTTTCATAGCTGCTGTGGAAACACAGCTAGAAGGAAGGAATACCATCCAGAGAGACCCTGAGATGTCTGAGAGGTGAGCCTGTGCAAAGCTCATGAAGTTCAACAAAGAGAAGTGCAAGGTCCTACACCTGGGCAACAGCATCCCAAGCACACCTACAGGTTGGGTGGAGAAGTGAGTGAGAGGAGCACTGTGGAAAAGGACTTGGGGGTGATGGTTGATGAAAAGCTCAACATGAGCTGGCAGTGCGGGCTCAAAGCCCAGAAAGCAAATAGTATCTTGGGCTGGATTAAAAGGAGTGGCCAGCAGGTCTAAGGAGGTGATTCTCTCCCTCTACTGCACTGTGCTGGTATCCCCAACATAGGAAGAGCGTGGAACTGTTGGAGCAAGTCCAGAGGAGGGCCACAAAATTGATAAAAGGACTGAAGCATCTCCCCTATGATAACAGGCTGAGAAAGTTTTGGCTGTTCAGCCTGGAGAAGAGAAGGTTGCGTGGAGATCTCATAGCAACCTTCCAGTATCCGAGGAGGAGTGACAGAGAAGCCAGAGAGGAAATCTTAATCAGGAATGGCAGTGATAGGAAAAGGAGTAATGGGTACAAACTTGTATTGGGTTTCTGTGGCCAGGTTTTGGTAGCAGTGAGTGGGCTATAGGGGAGGCTTCTTTGAGAAGCTGTAGAAGCTTCCCCCATGTGCAGCAGAGCCAATGCCAGCTGGCTCCAGGACAGACCTGCCGCTAACCAAGGCCAGGCCAATCAGGAGTGACAGGAACGCCTCTGTGATAACATATTTAAGAAGAAAGAAAAAAAAGTTAAGGGCTAGATGAATACAGAAGCCAGAGAAGAGTGAGAACATGTAAACAACAATGCAGACACCAAGGTCAGTGGAGGATAGGGAGGAGGTGCTCCAGACATCAGAGCTGAGGTTCCCCTGCAGCCTGTGGTGAAGACCATGGCGGAGCAGCTGTGACCTTGCAGCCTATGGAGGACCACAGG
The DNA here is from genome assembly GCA_013399895.1 of Serilophus lunatus. Classification (NCBI taxonomy): domain Eukaryota; kingdom Metazoa; phylum Chordata; class Aves; order Passeriformes; family Eurylaimidae; genus Serilophus; species Serilophus lunatus. The sequence goes on from VXBA01004266.1 coordinate 708,694, forward strand.
AGTTCACAGATCCACCTGTAGCCTGTGGAGGAGACCACGTTGGAGCAGGTGGATGCTTGAAGGAGGCTGTGGCCCCATGGGAGGCCCATGTTGGAGCAGGGTCCTGGCAGGGAGCTGCTGACCCATGGGGAGAGGAGCCCACACTGGAGTAGTTTTACTGGTAGGACCCGTGGGGGACCCGCTCTGGAGCAGTTTGTGGAAAAGTGACCCATGCGGCAGCAGTGTCTGAAGAACTGTTGCCCGTGGGATGGACTCACACTGAAGGAGTTTGTGAAGGACTGTCTCCTGTGGGAGAGCACAAATCAGCAACATTTATATGCAGAACAGAACAAAGCCATCCTAAAATCCTTATACTGAAACCAGTCCTTCCCCTGCTTCCTGTGAGGTTCCTCCTCTCTCTGAGCAGTGGAAGAAACAACAACTGACCGTAAGACAGAGACATGACGGAGACAGAGACTTGACATGAGCCAGCAGTGTGCTCAGGTGGCCAAGAAGGCCAATGGCATCTTGGCCTGCATCAGGAATGGTGTGGCCAGCAGGACTAGGGAAGATATACTCGGCACTGGTGAGGCCTCACCTTGAGTACTGCGTCCAGTTCTGGGCCCCTCAGTACAAGAAAAATGTTGAGTTACCAGAACGTGTTCAGAGAAGGGCAACGAGGATGGTGAAGGGGCTGGAGCACAAGCCCTATGAGGAGGAGCTGAGGCAGCTGGGGTTGTTTAGTCTGGAGAAGAGGAGGCTCAGGGGTGACCTTATC
>VXBA01004266.1:718034-843455 GCA_013399895.1 Serilophus lunatus
TGCCCCCAGCTTATAACATTGCAGGGGGTTTTTGCGGCCAAAATGCAGGACTCGGCACTTAGACTTATCACAATACACACCTGTTTTTCAAAGCCATTTAATTTTAGACAGTGTTGTGTTTCAAAACTGAATGCTTTTCATTTAGTATTCAGACTATTATAAAGGTGCCACCATGATAATGAGCCAAAGCTTACAATTTGACACAACTGAACATCTGCTGATGCCTGCATATAAGGTTGCTGTAGCACTTGATCTTTCAATATCAGCAGGAACAGCAGTTAAAATATATGCGACAGCTAAAATTTCATGGATCATGGTGCCCTCAGGGCAGAAGTGGGTTTCTCATTTTCCGTGAAGCCTTTAATGTTTCATGTAGAGGATTTCTGACATGTAAAGTAGTCTGCACGTGGGATATAGAATTATGACACCACAAAAAAAAAATTAATATTGTATTTTGTGACTCAGATAAAAACAACACAGTTGTGCAATTACGATAATTTGAGGCACATAGGATTTATTTAATAGTTTTATTAATATATATTTTCATAATGCTGATTTATCAAGAACACAAGTAAAATCTATCTTTTTACTTACAAATATAAAAATCTTCCTTCTTGGCAGTGAAACGAGTCAAGAAATGATAATATATCATCTGAAGCGGATTTAGATCATGCTGACACTAGTGGGATTTGTTTAAATTTTCTTACCAAGACACTGAGTGAAGCTGTAGTAACCTACATGAAGACTCAAGGTTAGGAGGACTTGTAAAAATGACAATTTTGCACAGAAAGGAAGGATGTACTTTCAAAGACACTCAGAAGCATGTAAGGATTGTCCTGGAGAGGAGGCATACTATAAAATCTCTTTTTAGCATTATATCATCATTTCAAACTTTTAGAAATTATCACAGTTTGAAAGGAGTAGGATAATTAAATTATGTAAACATGGCCTCATTGTCATCATACTTTCAATGCACAGAGAGACATTTTCAGAGCAGTGAATACACTCTAGCCTCATTAAACTCTTCCAGTAGTGCCTCAAAACATTACACCAACCAAGACAGCAACAGTTCTCAATTCTGAACGAGCGTTCAAATATTTATGCAAAAAAAGTAACAGTAAACCAATACTATTCTTCTGTCTGTGTGCTCAGGAGAGGTGAGAAAGGTTTTTCTGGAGAAAACTTGTACTTTTATGTGCAAGGACTGATTATATTTTAATGACTGAAAGGCAGAGGACATTGTGTAACCAAGTCAGGACATGCTGATACCAAGTAAAATTTTTCCTTGCATAATAAATGAGATCCAACTTTCATGTTAAAAAACCCCCAAAACATTTAGAAAGGGCCATCATATCACCAGGATATTGACTCTGTAACTAGCACATTTTATTTCTGTCAATTTCAGTGTAGCAACTATAGAAACATTCGCAATAGCTGCCAAAGACAGACTTTTTAATCTGTCTTCTAAAGGACTTTGATATTTTAAAGAAAATATCAAAATTATAGATGCAATTAGAACAGTCACTTCACAAAACTGATAATGCAACCATTTAAGTGAGAGCTTAGATAGCATTGCTGAAGTGGTAAATAGGAAAGTAAAATACTGAACACTCAATTAATGTTATTGAGAATTGGTTGAAAAAATGGTATAACATGTTCTTTAAATACCACTGGATTTATATCCTACTTGAAGACTCAGTGAATCTCGCTGATCCAAAACTCCTTCCGAACACTACTGAGCCATCATCAGTCTGTTCCTGAGCTTCCTAAGTATCTCAAGTAGCTTCACTGTCCATAATTACTGACATAATTACAGGAAAAAATAATTCAGAATTAGGTTACACAATTAGTACCACATGTTTTAACTTACAAATATAAGGAGGAACAAATAAAGTACTTAAAAATGATTACCTAATTTAAAAAAAAAAAAAAGAATTTTCTCAGTGTTATCTCCTACTGATGAGTAAAGAAAGACCTTTAAATATTAAAGCATATTTATAATAAAAAGAGTATCAGTAAAAAAATATTTCTATCCCATCACAAAAATAGCACCACCCTGTTAGCTTATTTGTACATTGCATGAACAGAAAGACAATGCTGATCCAGATACTCAGGATATGATCTGCATCTCTTTGGTTATTTATTTCAAGTACCATGACACCCTTCTAAAGCCTTTAAAGTATCATAAGATTGGCAAGGCCCTTTCATTTATGCAATGAAGGCAATTATAGCCATTACAATTGAATGCAACACCATTTTAATGCTTTGGACTATATTTAAGCTGCCAGCTGAAAGCTGGTTGGCAGAGAGCAAAAGAAAATAATGAACATATCTTAAAAAAGCATGCTCCCATGAATATCTAAAATAGTTTCTTAATAGAGTTTGTTGTGCTACACAGACTAAACTTTCCAAATAACTTGTGTATTTCAGGGAATCCAGAGCTGAATTTTTTCATTTATTGTTTAAAGACCTAAGTTAAAATTAATGACTATAAAACATAAAATGAAACAGCACTAATTATCTTCTTCCATCATAATGACTTGTTTAACTCTCTAAAAATTGCAGCAGCACACACAAAACCACAGGCTGATATACTAAACACAATATTTTTTTCTCTAAAGACATATTCAACATGCAAATTCATTTGGATTTCCCTCTCTACTAAAACACAAAGGGAAAGGAAACAAAGAATCAATCAAGCCAATCAAAGTTTTCCTAACAGATTATTTCAAAGCAACCTCCTACAGAGAAATCTGTTCCCTCTGTGAAAAGTATATGAATATTTTGTAGTAGTAAAAAAACAACTTTGACTAATTACTCGTCTTGTATATATTGAGTCTTTACCTAAAGAGAACTAGAGTCTAAATGGCCCTCAGTGTCTGAACAGCCCCACAGAAACCAAGGATTACAAAACAGGCAATACATTCTAAGCATCCATCCCATGTGAGTAAGCTTACTCTCACATACTTATTTGTAGTGAACCAGCTAGTTTTACTTGAGACAAAGTTTGAGCAGTTCATCCTGAAATTGCTTCCTATGCACAGGATGGACATGGCCACCAAGGAATCCCAGCTGCGCACCTCTCCTCAAATACACACATCTGTTTTCTGAGCCACCACTAGCATAGGACACAATGCCCGCAATGTCCTGTGATAAGAAGTACTCACACAGTGAGCAGAGATGTGACAATCACTTATTTTAGAAATCAAAAAACTGTATTACACATGTATTTTTAACACACATTCAGAGCTGCCAGATATGTGCTTGTTTGCTGGTAACAGAAGAAATGTGAGAAGCAACTTCTTGAAGTGCAGCCCACCACAGTAGGCTAGAACTTCTTTCCACAGCCTTGACACTTCAGGAATTTTCCATTTAAAAGTAAAATTGTGGAGGTAATATACATGCCTGGATCTGACAAAGTGCATAGATCTGAGTTTCCAAGGCTTCCAGAAGCAGCCATAAAAAGTGGAAGGACTTGGAAATAACAAAGAAGCCTAAATGAAGAATAAAGACAATGCAGTTCTAGAGAAGATTGCTGTTGCAAAGGTGATGGGAATTGTGAGCAAAGAGCTGTTTCTAATTATAGGTATGTAATATTCCCATTTTCCCTTCAATATTATAGCTCTTTGCAATACTAACAAGCACTCAGCTAGCAATCCGTTCTAAGGATTATATTTAATCCTGGCAACAATAAAATGTTCTTTTTCAAAACGTTCTTGAATATGTTCTGTAGTGTTACAAGGATTACTTTTCATAAACACAGCATTTCCACTCCAGCCTTTTTTAAATAGACTATATTATGATGGAATGGACAGTCTCCCCTTAATTCCTCACTTCTTCCTTCTAACAGTCAAGTTCAATAGGATTATAATTTGTTCTGCAATTATGCCTTCATTGCAGAAAATTACAAAAATATAAATCACTGTTCAAGCACATTCTACCTTTTTTGTTACTACGCTATCAACTGCACTATGATTTGAATTTCAGTATATTTTTTACTAGAATGTCTCTGCCTCACTGCTTTACCTTCATTTGTGGTATCACTTTTTTTCAGCAAGACACATATTTCTATCCCTTCTTCCCAAATATTTTAATCCCTGTACGAAAAGAAACCAAAAGCTAAAATTTTTTAGCCAAAAATCACCTAGACTAACCAATTCTAACTACTCTTTTAAAACTAAAGGAAATGTTTAAAACAAAATGAACACCTGCTATTCCATACAGTAGAAGATTGAAATTACTGGGGAAACATGCATCTGAAGCAAAACTGAAAAATTGGAGCCTTCTACAGCCTAACAACAGGTTTTAAGGCCACATCTCCATTTCCCCAGTCCTTCAAACATAGCCACAGGCCCTTCATCACTTCCACATTACACATGGACAACACCTGGGCAGTAGCCTATACCTCTCCTTTCCAAACCCTCCCAGGAGTCCTGAGGAAGGAAGCCTGTGGATGTGGGTGGGCTAAACTAAGCCCAGGCTAGATAACAAAGGAACCAGGGATTATGGACATACAGGTCGCTATGCGACCTATTTCTAGTAATTTGGTCTAAATTGTAGCTTACATAGTTTTAATAGTTTTCACCTCTGCTCTGCAAGAAAGGAATCTTGACCAAGGTGTATTGGTTTTCTCTGTGGCCAGGTTTTGGTAGCAGTGAGGGGGCTGAGGGGGAGGATTCCTCAAGAAGCTGCTGGAAGTTTTCCCCATGTCCAGCAGAGCAAATGCCAGCCAGCTCCAAGCTGGGCCTGCAGCTGACCAAGGCCAGGCCAATCAGCAGTTGAAGGAATGTCTCTGTGATAACACATTTAAGAAGGAAGAAAAAAAAAAGAAGGAGATGAAGATGGCTGCCAGAGAGGAGCAGGGTGAGAACTTGTGAACAACAACACAGACACCAAGGTCAGTGCAGAAGGAGGGGGAGGAGATGCTCCTGGCGCCGGAGCTGAGATCCAGCTGCAGCCCATGGGGAAGACCATGGTGAAGCAGCTGTGCCCCTGCAGCCCATGGAGGACCACAGGAGTGCAGAGATCCACCTGTAGCCCGTGGAGGAGCCACGCCGGAGCAGGTGGATGCTGGGGAAGGCTGTAGCCCGTGGGAGACCCAAAGTGGAGCTGGGTCCTGACAGGGGACTGTGGCCTGTGGGGGAGAGGAGCCCACGCTGGAGCAGGATTCTTCTGTTAGGATGCGTGGCTCATGGGGCGCATGCTGGAGCAGCCTGTGCCTGAGGGACTGCACCCTGTGGAATATCAGCCATGTGGCAGCTGTGGGTGAAGGGCTGCTGCCCATGGGATGGACTCTCACCGGAGCAGTTTGTGAGAGGAACTGTATCCTGTGAGGGATGGACCCCATGGAATGTGGCTGGAAGGACTCCTCTCCCCAAGCAGCGGCTGAGAACAGCAGCTGACCACAGCAACCCCTCCCCCCCCACCTCGCCTTTTCCCTTGACCGCTGCGGGAGAATAGGTTGGATGTAAGAAGGAGGGGGTGGGGGTAAAAGGTGTTGCTTATTGTCTCTCACTCTCAAGCTCTGATCTTGTTAGTAATAAACTTGACTATTATTCCCACATGAAGTCTTGTTTTGCCTGTGATGGTGATTAGCAAAGAATCTGTTATGGTCCTTATCTCAACTCACAAAACCTCTTGTTATATTCTCTCTCCTCTATTGCTGGGTGAGGGGGAGTGAGAGAGTGGCTGTAGTGAGTCCCAGGCATTCAGCCCAGGTTAAACCACTACATCAAGGTTATTGTTGTTTATGAAGACTGTACCAAAGAGAAGTCATAACATCTGGGAACAGCAGCCAAGGCTGGTTCAGAGGCATGGGAGATGTTGCAGAGAGCTGGTAGCATGCCAAGAGACTGAAAGATTAAGTGAGGAAGAAGAAGATGGGAGGAGAACAAGATCTATCACGACTCCACACTCAACACAGAAGGAGTGTTGGAGGCATGGCCAGGACGGAGCTGTGGGAGGACCCCAACTCTAGAGGTGGGTGTGGGATGGGATGAGGGGTGGAACAGGCTTGGAAAGTAGGTATCACAAATGATGTGATGTCAAAAACTACAGTATAAAAAGCATGTAACCAGTGAGGATCAGGGTTAGGGTAGTTTGGAATGGAGTTCCTGCACATCCAGCTGCCGAAAAAAAGGAATGCTTTCTTTCTAATACTCAAAAAGGAGTTAGAGGGTTCTTTTTCAGCCTTTTCGGCAACAGTCAGATCACTCTCATTCCAAACACATTTCTGTCATTCTGCACCACATTAGATTGCTACCAATCACACTACATTAGATTACTACTAATTATGATGGAGTAGTCTCTTTTTAGAAGGTCTTAGCAGGGAGTTTGATTAATGAAAGAAGACACTGCTGACAATTTTACCTGGCTCAGTGTCACTCAAGCAAAAAAGATATTAAGTTTAAAAAATCTAAAAAAGAATCATGAAGAAAATTTATCTTAACACTGAAGGAAAAAAAACAAACAATAAAATTAGCTCCATTGTGTTTCTGTTATTAAAAAAACAGTAATGAATCTTAAATAAATGTCTTTCACAAATACAATAATACAGTGCTTTTCTGCTAGCAAATTCCCTTTCATCTATACATAAGGAAGTTATTCACAGGTGCAAATGAATTTTTGCTAAGATTATTAGCCTGCTATCTCAGAAATAACCTAACATTTATAAAATACACAATAAAACATTAAAATCTGATAAAGGAATAATACTTCTTATTAAAGATCAAGTAAAAAGTGGTCTACCATTGACCTTAAATACAATAGAGAAAAAAAGAGACATTCTTAATGAATTAGGCTGAACAAATTTCAAAGTACTGAAATTGATGCCTACAACGCATCAATTTTCACTTTATCCTCAAATAGCTTCAATTTATATACAATGTATACTTACAGCTCATCATTACTGTAAATGTATATAATGAATTAAAAAAAGTGCAACCAGTATTTTATCTTTAATGCCTTTTTTGTCTTTATGCCTGGACAAATATAAGATGGATACCTTTAAGATATAAAAGTTAAAATTATTTATTCTAGTATAAAAAGCAATAAAAGTAAAATGGACATCCATTGCTAAGTCCATACCCTCTGAAGAACTACAGAGGATATATAGTAATACATTTTAGTTTCATAGCATCTTTAAAATCATAAAAGGTTTCAGAAACATTAAGAGTGTTCAGAAACATTAGTAGAGTAAGAAAGCTTACCTATGGATAATGTCTTTTCCCCTAACTAGAAAACTGAATCACAATGTTACAGCCTATTTACATTTAAATCTAAATCAATTATGAGATTCATGTTGAAGCCAGTAGTAAAGGCAAGAGCAGAGCTACTAGCCCAGATTTGATTTTTGTTGTCAGCTTGCAATGGTATTGAACAGTGTATGACAAAATAGATGAGAAAAATTCCTGAATTTGAGTATTTCCACTGATACCACTGATAGTTATGCTGTTGTATTTCAGGCTTCATCTAAAGACTATTTTGAGAAAAATCGGCAAAATTTTTCTATTGAAAATTAAGCAACTAAAAAAAGCATAGAGATTTTCTTTTAATGTTGCCCTCTATAGAATCGCAGCAGAAATTACATAATAAAATATTTTATTGTATATAATTGCATGGCTAAGAAGAGTAGACTAGCAAGCTGAAAGTTACCTAATGCAAATTTAACTCACATATATAAAATGTTGCTACTAGTCCCAGACTACCAAGATCTCCTCTTTCCATTCACTACGCAGAGGAAGTCAACAACTGAGAGCAGTTTCACCGTGATAAAAGACAAGCATGTTTCTCTTTGCATTTCTTTTCATAGGCTAGTCATTTACTTTCTCTAACAAGCATGACAGTGTAAAATTAAATGTTACAATCAGATCTTTTGGGAAACGTCTCAAAACATACTAACATATTTTCAAATAAATGCTAAACAGCAATATAACATAACAGCAAATTTATTTGGTGCGTTATTTTTGTCTTATTTGAGGTTTGAAAGTTAAATTTTATCCTTGACCACACAGCATGAACCTCATCTTACAGATGGAAATTTTGCTCATTGTCTCATACAAATGGCTTCTTCTGGCTATCAGTGATCTAACTGATCACTGGTAACAGCAGGCCTAATTGGTCTAGTACATGTCGGTTTTAATACAGATTTTATTCTATTGATGTCCTGTAATTCCTCTTGCAAAAGAGAAAAAGAGGATTACAAAACTGTACTATCTGTCCTTGAAAGGCAAAAATACAAAGTAGAGAATAAGGAGTTAACACAAATGTTGTTTTTGGCCCTCAATATCTTTATTTGTGAAGTCTGGAAACCATTCAGTGCTCTCTTGGAATGCAAACAAATCAAAAGCTCTTTTCTGGCATCTATACCTGTACTATATGTAGAGTGGAGGAGGTCATGTATTGAAAAGAAGATGCTATGTAAATTGAATGAGAGGATTTGGGAGAGTGCTGTTTTGCTGTTTGTTCCTCTATTTGTTTTTCAAGCACCGATGCGCACAGAATGAAACAGAATCCACAGTGTCTTTAATCCTACTGTTACTTATCCTTCTCTCTCTATAGCAATTAACAATTCAGCTGTATTCAGTTTAAAACAGGATGCAGCTGAGAGAGCAGCTATATTCTGTGATTGAAGTCTTTCAGATATGCTAACTGAAAATACTTTCAGCATGCAATGTTGCCTTTTCACTTCCTCCTGGCAAAAGCTTAGACGCAAAGTATGACATTTTATAGGACCTTCCTAACCTATCTATACAGCCCTCCTCAGATGGTGATATAAAGAGAAGCCCTTTTTTTCTTCCATGAATATAAGCCTACCTCTTTTATTTTAGTAAAAATATCAAGTGAGCTGTCATCACAGAATTTATTAAAAATTAACTCAAAAATAATTGAGAGTATTTCAGTCTATTGAGAGTATCGAGTCTATTTCAGTAGCTAATGAAAATGGATATTCAGTATTTTGACTCACAATATTGTAGCTTTAGCCATTTAAACTGGAGAACCTTCAACTGAGCTTTTGGGTATGACTGCATGTCCCAGCTGAATCTTGACACTATGTCAGGGCAGAATCTCAACCTTATTTCTATGATGAAGATATCCAAAGATATAACCCAGGAGAATGCTGTAGCACACACCAGCTAAATCTCTGAAATAGACCGTTCAGGAGACCAGGAACCTGGGCATGTCATGACACACATTTATTACAGTTTTATTGTAGCTTAACAGGGAAATAAAATATAGATGCTCTGTTAAGTTTTTTTATATTTAAGACTAATTAAAATTTCCCAATGTATGTACTCTAGAATAGAGCAAATTTCAGACAACTGATGTATTTCTTAGATACCTTTGAAGGCTTTTGATCACGGTTAAGAGTTGTCAGTCACACATTCATTTGCTGACAAAATTTCTGGAGAAATGCCTGTGGTCTCCACCATTTTCCTTTAGACTGACATACCCAGTGAGATTTTGTCATCTGTGTTGCCAAGTGTGAGGTGCTGCGACACTAAAGAGAGACATACTCCTGGTATTTGGTCCAGGCAAGCAAAAATCCAGCTAAAACACTACTACTATTTGAAGTTTTGAATGTAATTATACAGATTTTTATTTATTTATGTAGTCAGTAAGCCTCTGTATAATCCAGATAACAAGAAATAGAAGGAAATGCTCGCAATGATGTAATGAGTGCAGTACTGGTTATGTCAGAGTAAATAACCTCTTTCTCAATTTCTGAATGGATGTGAAACAATTTTATTTCAGAGATTAACATATTCCTTCCTCTGCATCATTCTGCAGCTCTTGAGATATATGTTGAATGCTACAGTTGATGACATACGTGGCTGTTATCTGGATGTCTTTTTTTATTTTCTGGAAGGTAGACTGAAAAACACCTGAATCCTCCAACCTCTACCTCCCTAAGAAATAATTATCAATCTAATTGTCATGTAAAAAGGGGGGGGCGCAAGGTTTGCCCTTAGAGAGGAGAGGATTTTCTCTACTCTTAGTAATTTCTTTTTCTGTCAGGGTCCCTGGGAAATTGAAACCCTTTAGTTCTTGATCAGTCTGTCATGGTCCTGTCAGGCAAAGACCATAATCAGACATACTCACAAGATCAGGGTGTATATTTGACTGCCTTTTCTGAGGGGCCTGCACCAACAGAGAAGGGAGACTCCTCAGCGTCTCCACCCAATGTGTTAATTGTTGCCAGCCACTACGTGTACCTTATTAAGAATAACTCTTGACAGTGTACAGAAAATACACTTTCATTAATACAAATATGACAAGTGAATGAAAGTTCATGGTAGTCAGTGATAGGGCCTGTCTGCAAAAACACATTTAAAGCAGTCTAATACTACTATAAAGCAAACACAAACTCTAAACCAAAACAATCAACTGAAACATTATAAAGTGAAAGCAAGTTTTAGTTTCTTAAACTGAGTAATTAGCATGTATAGCTAACTGCTCACCTATGCAGGCATCCCCAGGATAGGGAGGGAAGAGACGTTCAGCTCCTTGACTGTCCCAGCAGTGTTGGTGGAATCTTCCTCCCAATCTCTCCCCATTTCCAATTGCTTTTTTTTACGTTTTAGGTGGATTTGAGTTATTATAGTCTTAATGCTAAATTTGGGATAGTGTGATGGGCATATATTTTTTCTTGATGGATAGATGACACAGGTCAAAAGAGTTGCCACGTTCTATTCCTGAAGAATGTTTGCTCCTGAAGAAGGGCCGTGACATCTTCACACCACTCCTTCCTTCAGTGCATTTTGCTATGATAGGTACTTATCAGAGCTCAGGGAACCTTGTGTGACCTTATGTTATCCAGGTAATGGCAGGTGTAGTCTTCAGGACATGGCAGCTGTTCTGTCCTATATAAATCTTGTTCTATTTTAACTTTTTACTTTATCTATTACTCCACACTAACAGAAATAATTTTCCATATCTCAACTAGCAATCTAATGGTGGTAAAAAAGAAATCCAAGAAAATAGTATCCAGAAAAAGACTGGAAACAAGGTAAATTTCATACAGAAAAAATTTATAGAAGAAAACAAGTCCTGGCTCATGACAGTCCTCCCCTGACTCCTCAAGCAGTATTCAGTGTTAAGACTGAACTGCACTTTCAGTCAGATAGAATATACAAGGTATTATACTGTAAAAACATACATGCATATACATATATAAATACAGAAGCTTTGCATATACATTAAATTACATAAGAAATGAATACAGTTAAAATTTTATGTCCTGTTTTCTAAGATGTATATTCCACAGACTGCATTATTTCTTTACGTAACATAAAAAGACAACAAAGGTCTTGATCTATGCCAATAATTAATAGTATTACTATACATTAATGATGAATTAAATAACAATTAAATAACAGTACAAAATTACTTTCAATTGCCCATCTTTTTTTTTTCTTGTAATGTGTTGAACTAAAACAATGTGCCATATTGCACAAATGGATTCTAAACAATTATTTGAGAAAATGAGTACACTGTTAAAGAGGTACATTTTATATTTGGCTGAAAATTCAAAAAAGCAAGAAAAAATTTATGCAATCATGCCAAAATAACACTGAGTGCGTTATGGAATTGCAACAGCCATCAATGATATTCATTAACATCAAAAGTAGTTCATGCACCTGAGAAAAATATTTTGAATATATTAACTTGCAAAATGAAATGTCATTGTGAAGAAGAAAGTTCACTTGTGACTACAGATCATTCAACTTTTTAGTTTTGCTGCTTTCCACTCAGTGTTAACTAATGAGATTACAACTAATATTTTTTTTTCCAAAAGCATAGCAAAATTCCCACTCCAAAGCCCTGAAATTAGTTAAGAGTTTGAAAGAACTCTCCAACAACCTCACTCTTTCAAGCAGATTTTACAACTTAAGAGTACTATTTCCTTTGAGGGGTGCTGGCAATACGTACTTACGCTACACAAATTCGACCATTTGAGTGCCTATTCACAGGTTTCAAATGAATTCAGTACAAATCAAAAAGGAATCACCATTGAACTAATAGAAAGAAAATTAAGCTGCAGTAAAATTTACTGCTACTAAAATATTATCTGGGTAAAACACAGAAAAAAAGAGTAAATTAAAATTAGCGAGAAGTGTCAAACAGCAGAATAACATGCAAAAATAATTTTGTTCAAAGCTCCACACTTTTCCAAGGGAACAAATTGCATTAACTAAAGTGAAAATCTGTTAATGAGACAAGAAAACACTTTTATAGAAAAGCCTTATCTCCTTCACCTCTACTTCTCTCTTATTAAATTCTTTCTTATTAATTTTCCTGAAGAAATTTTGCTGATAGTATTTTAATGTCGAGTTTGCTTACTTTGCTTGTTTGGCTCTGTCAAATTTGTAAGCAAATTATGTATATATAGCTTAGAATCATGGAACCATAGAATCATTTAGGTTGGAAAAGACCTCGAAGATCTTAGAGTCCAACTGTTGGAACTCTTTACGGAGTTCCAGAAAAATTGTATTCTTGTAACTTTTATTACAAGAATTTCCATTGTAGGAAATTTTGTATTGTCACAAAAATGGCTGAAATTTTAGTAATGATACTAAGCTCACTTTCATATTTCTCAACACTCCTGGCCTTTGGCCTTGTAAAGAAATGATATTCAAATTTCAACGTTGCAATAAAATGTAGGATTTGCGAAAGCCCTGTATTTTGGCTGCCCTGACAATCTGTCAAGACAGGATTAGTGTTAATTCCCATACCCATGGGAAACTTTTTCTTTCTCTTTTACATAACTAGGTGCAAGTAATCTTGACCTCTTGGCAGCATAAATCTTCAAGAAGAGTTCATTCCGAATTAAAAACAATTCCATTTTTTAAAGCAAAAAAAAATTTGTCTCTACATTTTTTCTGTGTTTTAGTACAAAAGCACAAAAGCCAGAATGTGCTTGAAATAACACACACCAGGGACAAAAACAACCGCATCAGGTGAAACAACCTCCGGCAGAGAAAACGTTAATCTTATTTTGGTAAAACAAGGGCAAAGATACCATATTAAAAGACTAACACTAGAGAAGGGCAGGCTTAACTATTCGTAGACAGATGCTTTTCAGCTCATCATCTTAATTCCACTTCATGCCCATTAAGCAAATACTTCCATTTCTAACCTGGAGATACAGAAATTATTGCTAGTGAATACTGCAATCTCATTAAAGTTATAGAATATGTTTTATTAAAGGGGCCATATTAACAATAAAATGCTGTGTCTTCCAGTGCTTTTCATTCTGTCCAACAATGCAAGCAGACGACAAATTTATCTATTTACTTAAAGGTACTGCCTGAAATTGCAAATTAATGCTTTAAAAAACATCAAGACTACCATTTTGCAGAGGTTATAGCACCGGGAATATTTAATGACACATATGTAATTAATATTTAATTACATAATCAATTCTATTGCTGAAGTCTGAAAAAGTGACCTTAAAGGAGTGTTTTAGAGCAGTTTTTTACTTGACATGTATGCCTGCACACAGCTTCATGTTTACAGTGGTTATCTCCACTCGTTAAAGGTATGTTAGTTCACTTTTAAGCTAGGAAAAGTATTTTTGGGAGTAGCTACACCTTATAATGGAAACAGTAAGACTCTCTTGCAAAAAAACCTTGCAATTGTGCATCAAACTATAGTGAAATATCAACATTAAAAAAATGTAGGAATGCAATGTTGGTTTCTTTTATTGCTATAAGGTTGCTACAGGAAAAAAACCAAAACTTTAAGAACTAATTTTGCTGTATTTTCAAGGGTATTTGCGCATAAAGCTTTAGCTTATTCATCAAAATATTACTATACAGATTCAACAAAAAAATGCATTTAACAGAAATCAGTCTAAAGAAATAAAAAAATGCAGACCTCCAGTCATGCCTCTCTGGGTAAATTCAGGTCCATGATGGTCTAAAATATCATGCTATGACAGCTTTTTAGTCAGAAGCATCAAAGATGGCATCATGTTTTGTTTAACAACAACCTTCCAAAATCACCTGGGAACCAATTAAATTAGCCGCTATTTTTTTATTCCAGTTTGTTCCAGTTGCTCCAATGCTAAGAAGTACTGCAAATCAACTTAATTTTGTAGCAGCCTAATTAATGCATGGTCCAAAAGCAAGCTGAGTTATTCCTATCAAGCGCTTTTCAAACGAATTTGCTTATATAATACAGCCTTTCCTAAGAGTTCCGTAATGCAACTACTTGCTCCTATGGCTAGTAACAAGGATTTAAGTTTCCCTTTTTATTATCACACTTTGTTTCCTTGAATATTCAATTCAATTGAAAACACCGATGAGCAAGGGAATGATTTTCTTCTTTGTCTTAGGTACAGCCATAAGAATCTGAAGGACCACTAAAGAGCAAAAAAAAGAACAGCAGTAACTCGTAGTACAACAACTCATTTGAGAAATACCACGGTATTTTACTATAGTACAATTTCAAAACTCTTGGCAAAGAAGACAACTTCGAACAAAATAAAGCTCATTTTATTCAAGAATAATCAGTGTTTCTGGTAACTGTAATCTTCTCTGAGAAAAATCTCACTTCCTTCTGGAAATGAGCTGTTAAAAATATTACATGAATTGCCATTACTCACCTCTCCTATCACTTCTGCCTGCATTTGTGGATTTGTCAGAAGGGCAAGGGCAACGTCCTTGACATTTCACAGAGATTTGCTTTCCTGAGACACAGGCTTGATACTCTAATTTGCACTGTAAGGAGAGAAAATGACTATCATTAATGGAAACATATATGTAAAAAAATTATAGCTCTAAGAATTTTTACTTTTTCCACAAAGAGCTTCAATCTTTGCAGACACGGGTTAGGGAAAGTTTCCAGCATTATATGCTAGCTTTCTACCAAAAATTAGATTCAAAAAAGGTACAAAGTTTTTGGTCCCTAGTCTGGTTGCAGTTTCAGACTCAATTCAAGCATGAATGCACTTGTGGTGTGAGACTGATTTGAATATGCATGCTAAGTTTGGCATGGTTTTATTTGTATTATATGAGGAAATAAACACAGCACCACTATTCATTTTTTATAGTGATTAACGGTGAATTGTCATAGAATTTATCACTTAATTTCTACCTTTAAGACGACAGTGTCCGAGTAAAAAGCACTAATGAATAAAATGGAAAGCTGTGACTGATGTAATTCTGAATAGTGACTGTCTTTTCCAATATGGAAACTTGTTAATTTGTGTGGTTCTGATCTGTATACTTAGAGCTCCAAATCAGAAACCATATAAAATGAGCTATATCTGAGAAATGGAATTGTTGCTTCAACCATATAAAAATAACGTAGTTATCAACCACATACAGAGAAACTGACATCATTGTAAAAATGGTCATTCTTACTGAAAAGCTGAATTTTTATTCCAAAAGAACATTTCTTTACGTAGAAATCCTTCTCTAGGATGTTTTGCCAATGTATTATCAGGAAAAACACAAAAATAAAAAACAGAAGCGGTGAGAGGAAGCATCTATAAAGAGGTTTTTCAAAAAACAAACACTTCATCCTTGAACAAAAAATAGAAGATGTCTCATTGGTCAGATAAAGGACACAGAAATAAATGAGTCAAAAAACCAGTTCAAGTAATGAATAAAAATATGAAGTGTTTTCTATGCATTACAGCACTTCAGAAGAACAATCTCACCAGAATTGGTGTCTTTTCATCCCTGACTCATCTTCTGTTAGGGTTATCTAACTTCAGTTTAATGCAATTTCATTATACAATTATCAGGACTTCCAGCAAACTCTAAAATCAAAGTTTTTCTCTCCTAAAAATATGTAAGGAGTGGGAGCATTCTAGCCATGCAAGAAGCCTCCTGAGAAAATTAAGATTTTTACTATTAAGCAGTTATAACCACTGGGAATTTACAGAATTTTATCAACCTTTCATGCAGTCAGACTTCTAGTCCTGTCACACTATCATGCAGTTCTCTGCCTAGCATAACCTGAACTGCATCACTGTATTGCACATTTTTGCACCACTGCCAGTACCAAAAAGAAGACAATTTTGCATGTGTTACCTTTTGCCAAAAAGGCACCATTAAAGTAAAATGACACTAAAATAATATTTTAACTCTACCAAAAACCAGAAAAAAATCCTTTAATATCCACATCTCACAAATAATGTTTTTGTTTTCATCTGTAGAAACATCTTCTATCTGTAAAATGACATTCATATCACATGGAGGAACTGTGATATGTGTGAGGCAGCTGTAAATTAGTTACTCTTTGCAGACTTCTCAGAATATATAAGTAATAAGGACAAAACAAAGCAGCTGTGTGACTACCACATAATAAAATACATAAGACCGTACTGAACAGTGTAGAGAAAATTACTTACTGATTAGAATAAAGGGACATGTGTTCACTTTGTGTGTAACGCAAGTGAAGAGCCTCGATGAAGAAACAGCAACAGAATTAAGACTGTATTACAAGTCTACCCAAAAAGAAAGACAAAGTGCTTGTGCAACACTGATAAAATGATAAGAAATGCTGAAGTCAATTTGCTTTTTGTCAGAGACTTAACTGTTCCTTTTTGAGAATGCTACAATCTCAGTGCAAGGTACCATTTTTCCACAACACTATTGTCTTGCCAGGAATACCTAGTGGCTTTTAAACCAAGCTAACTCAAGTTAGTAATGAGGATATATGTGATTTCCCTGTAAGTAAGGAACAGAAGGTCACGCACTAGTGCCTTAAGGTAAAATCTGCAGATACTCCAATTCCTCTTTTCCATCATTTTTTACATCCTGGGCAACTGGAAGTAGATATGGTACTTCTGTACAGCATACAAGTCAGCAGAAATCAGCTGCCAGCATATTCATTCATATCATGTCCATTATATGCTTCAAGCCTTTGACACTGCAAGACTAAAAAGTTTGGCCAGAAACACCAATACATGCTTTTCTACAACATAAACATAAATAACTGTAGTATTGGACAAAGTGTGAATTCTATGTGAATTTCAGAAATCTTCATCTATGCAGGTGCTGACACTTACAGAAATGCTTTCTAGAATACCATCACATTTAATACTGAGCATTTAGTAAATTACTTTTTAGGCAACTGGTAACTAACACTTACAAAACTGTAAAGTGTCTCATCTTTGAAAAGTAACTGCCACCTTTAACTGTACCTTATCTCAGTGACAGCTTTGTAGAAGTCCCTGATGTTTCTGTGTATTGAAAAATAAAATAGGGCATGCTATCCAATTCGAAGAAAAAAATACAGAGACGAATAATTAAAATCAGATTCCATTGATAATTATCAGTTCACATGCGATAAACAGAATCACTGAGAGAATTTGGAATATCCGCTCAAATGTACATGTTTCTACCAAAACACGTTCACAAGTTCTTCCTTCCCTGTTTATTTTCTGTATGGTCAAAACATTTCTGTATGATGCAATCACACATCTTCTCTTAGAGAAAAGCTTTTTGCTAAAGTACCACAAAGATACATTTCTTCCAGTATCATGTGTCTCATGGGTAGAAATCTCCCATAAAGCTCCAAATTCATGCATCAGTACAGATCTCTGCTTTCTCTCTGTTGTTAGGACCTGCTATCTCTGACAGCTGAACAGATAATCTCTGATAACCAGTACTCAGAACTGTGTGCTTTCAACTTCATGCTAGTCTGCTTATCCACATTCCTGATTTTCACAATTAATTTGTACTTCAAAAAGCTTACATACATTCCCCTGCTCAAAATTTGCTTTTACAGTATTTGGTGCAAATTGTTATGTGAAACTATGGCCTCAGTTTTGAGTCTCCTAAAGCAAAATACGCAAAGAAACTACAAACTTTAAGTGGGCTGGTGATTCATGTCACCAGACATACCAGTGGGGAGGGCAGAGTCAGTGTTGATCAGGTATGTTCCAGGTCCAGATCAATACAGACCATTACCTGAACATGGAAGAAGCAGCCAAGAAGGTAAAGAATTTCAGGCTAAGTACAGGAATACATAATGTCAGGATTCCACATTTTCAACTAATTCAAGCTTTAGAAATGAAAAATTCATGTGTAAATCTATCCATGAAGTCTCATCC
Source organism: Serilophus lunatus (assembly GCA_013399895.1). Classification (NCBI taxonomy): domain Eukaryota; kingdom Metazoa; phylum Chordata; class Aves; order Passeriformes; family Eurylaimidae; genus Serilophus; species Serilophus lunatus. The sequence goes on from VXBA01004266.1 coordinate 736,105, forward strand.
AGATGTGCTAACGTTTTTTTTTATCTCATCAGAAACCCAGCAAGCAGCATGTGTATTACTTACCTAAACAACAGAAGTTTACACAAAAAGCTTTTCAGCAAACAAATACTACTATATGAAATTAAAACAACACTTCAAAAAATATTAATCATAAAGACATGCAACTAGCATTTTGACCAGAGAACAAAAGGAAATGTGTCTACTGAACCAAGACCGTGAGCAATGAAAATCTTCTGTGGTTGAAACAGAACTGATGATACATTGTTTATAAAGATACGAACTACAGAATTCAATTTTCAGGACAAAATGAAAATTTATATGCAGTTTTCTGTTTGTCTCTATATCTTTTGCCTGTCTTCTTTAGCACTCTGCAGTGCAATGGCATAAAATGAAAAGTCTGAAATCAGGTCCACTAGATATTCAATCTTTTTCAGACACTCTACAGAGTACATTAAGTCACAGAAACATGCCAATAGATTCCTACTGGGATTATTGAAATTAGGCACCTACTTATCGCTGCTTTCCTGTTTAGAGGCTCTTAGAAACCCATGATGCTTAGGAGCTTCTGCAAATCCTTCTAAGGACTTATCTGCTTTAAAAATCAGCCATCTAAATTTTTAGACACCTACTCAGTTTGGTAAATATATACCTCACCTTCTTATTCTATACCTCTTGAAAACAGGCTAACTAGTACTTTCTACCATCAAATGAGAATGCAAAGCTTAAAGATAAATGACAAAACCCTGTGATAACCTTTATTGAAACACACTAGTTCCAGCAAATTAAAAGTATTCATAATAATGCTTCTAGTATTTTTGTGTAAAAAATGTATTACCATCATACTCAAAATTTCACTATTCCTTGAAGACAATCATTTCTGTAAAAAAACCAATAGATTTCAAATAAAACAAAATTAAAATTAGAATGTTTTAAAAAACTTACTAAAAGAGTAAAAATATAGAAAAAATGTATAACCATATTACTCCTTCTGACCTTGACTTAAAACAAAAATATAAACACTGATGCAAATTGAAACTGTACTAACAGCATCTTGTAAGCATGTTTAATTCAAAAATATTTTCTGACATACACACGCATACACTTAAGCCCATACATTCTGGCTCTCACTCAGAGCTCTTGCCTGTATAGTCAAATCTTAGCACTTAATCAGGCTCCCCGTTTCAAACTTCTCCTTCGTATTTATCAGATCCAGGCTACAGTCACTCAATGCTGCATGTGCGGTCCTTGCTGTACCGCATTGCTGCCATTCAGAGTTTTGCGATTTGGAGAAAACTTCTTGAGAGATATAAAAAGTAACATTGTTCAGATAAAACTGACTTTACATTTTCAAATTCCCACTTCATATTTGAAAACTAATATTCAAAGAAAAATTGAAAATGTGAACAAAAACATTTAATTCTCCTACATGATCATCTAAAAATATGGGTGACTATATTTCTCCAAAAACAGCTAATAATGATTTTCAGCTGACATGCAAATTTCTCAGTAATGGCAATAGCAAAATAAAAGTAGTACCTTATAATAAGACACAAATGGCATGTAAAAGAGTGGAATTTTTTGTTAAAAGAATCTGCTTATTCCTTATTAACATGCATTATCACTATTTTAATGTGATATGACTTCCTAAGACATACTGGCTGATTGCATTACTAATTAAACAAGTTCAATTTATCCAATTACATCTAAGTTGAAATATTTCTAAAGTTGTATGTGAGCTAAAATAGCATCTAAAGGGTATGCTCATTAGTCCTCAATTACAGGAAAAATAACGAAAGTAATAAAAGTAATGTGCACAGACCCAGCTACTCCATGCTGCATTATCCCATCCAAGTTTCAAAGGCATTTAAACTGTAATTTGTCAGTTGGAGAGGGGGAGGTAAGAAAGCAAAAAAGGAAACAGAAATTCTGTATAGTTAGTTACATGTAGGTGAAACATCTAGGCACTCTCAGGTTTTTTACCAGCATATTCATTACCTGTATAGCTCTTGACTGTTTTTTGTCCACCTAAAAACATATGCTAAAATTAATTTGAACTCAGTTACTAGATTTAATTTATTAAACAGTCCAAAATGCAAGGCTCCATGCATCATCAGTGACAAAAATATTTATGAAATTCCACCTTCATAATGGTTTTCACCCTGTCAGGGAAGAAACATAGTGGTGTACAAGTGGGAGTTAATATTCTGAAGCATGCCTGTTTCTCCCTAGGTTAAGTATTTCTTCTTAAAGAGATAGATCTTGTGTATAGGCACACAGAACTGTGCCTAAATCTTCCCATTTTGTGCTATTACTACTTGATTACCAAAGGACACAATAATTTTCTGTGTTCGCCATCAAACATATATGGATTAAAATCAGGACCACACAAAGTAAAGCCTTCATATGTCGTGTTCTGAATGAAGAGCTAGAGTGACAAATCTTGCTAGACCAACCTTTCCAGTAACTCCAGCAAGGTATTACTTACTTGTTTTGTTTTTTGACACATTCTATGATGCAGGGGACCTACCTCTGAAACTCAATCATATTTTTCAAATCCCTGTCTGTCTCACAGTTCTCACCAATGTCCAGATCTGTTCTTTGGGGACTTTAGTTATAGATCTTATCCAAGAGGAGACCTGTTTGTTAAGAAATACTTAATCTCACTTTGATCTCAAGGATAATGCAGAAAAACAAGCAAGCAGATCAAGCAGCAATGTCTTTTGGAAGTGTATTATTATACGTTTCTTGAAATTTTAGCAGAAAGCAGACAGCTAAAAGCCATTAGACATGTTAAAAATAAACAGGTTCAACAGTTATTCACTTGACTAGAAATGGCTGAAGGTGGGATAGATCAGAACTACACCCCTGAAGAAAACTGATGCAGTGGAAAGAAGTCAGGTTTCCTGAAGGACTCCATATTCTCAGGAGAACGTTAAAGAATTTGTTTTGAGAGTTGGCTAACATTTTTATAAAAATATCTGAATATTAACTATTAATTTTTTCAGTTTCTTCTTCCTTGTTTTGTTGTGGGTTCTTTGCAGTTAGGCATTTGTTACTGTTGTTAGGTTTTTGTTTTCTTTCTCCCCCCAAAAGTGAGGGTGGCGGATGTACATTAATGTTTCAAAAAAGTCCTGAAGTGAACAGGAATTCAAAAGCAACGTCTAGTGTTGCAAAATTCACACAACCTAGAAACTTCTAGATGTGTATTTCCATATGTGGTTTTAGATACTTTAAAGTGACATAGTTTTGGGTGAAACGTGAATATGGTTAGCAAGCATCTCATTAGACAATCTGAATCCCAGACAGTTTTCTGTGAATAAAGAACTGTATTTTTTTAATATTTTCTTACATTTGTTTAGTATCACAGTGTTGAATACTAAATGTGTCTCATTAGAGTTTGCTAAGTAAGATTAGCATGCATACAGTGGAAGACTCTACAAACATAATCCTTTCAGTAAGAATTTTAAAAATCCACACCATGGATGTATTCTAAGCAGAAAAATTTAATTACATAAAAAGACAGTACATTCACATTAGAGCATTATAAATATTGAAAACTTGAAAAATCAAACAATGCTGGTATGTCTACATTTTTGTTATGGTGTCTGAAATATGAAACTTTACAGTATTTCAGGTTCTTCCTAAGTGCAAATGTAACCTGCACCAACAGTGTGCAAGACTATCTTTTTAGAAATGAAGCACTTCATTCTGTTTGATTACTAAACTTAACTACATTCTAAAAATTTTTATTTGAAAAGTCACATTCTTCCTAGTAATTTCCAATCCATTTGCAGCTCTGTAGCTTACTGCTACAGAATGATTTCGCTGGGCCAAGATCTGAGCCAGTTCTTGTTTACCAATTGCTAGTTTCCATCCCAACTTCTTTAATCCCACTGTTATCCTAGATTGTCTGTTACTACAAACTCCCAAAATACGCCCCCTAGGTTGACATTACCTCATCTCACCTAGTCTTTAACCACTCTCTCTCTTTATTAAAAGGTTATTTTCCATTTGTTTCAAAATAAATGCCTAAACATAGCTTCCCAAGATCATAAGAATCCTCTCATCCCATCTAACTATCTCCTGAATTACTACCACTCTCACTCTCCATTCCTCTGAAACCACATTCTCTAATGAGCTTCTCCTCTTGGCAAATCTGAGACAATTGTCTCTCTTGTTAATCCTTCTTGCAAATGTCATACTAACAAACTCATCACTAACTTCTACACTATTTTATTAGGTGCCCTAGTTTTTCAAAAAACTAAAAAATTTAAAAACGTTATTCATTGTCTTTTAATGTTCCAGGCCCACCTCTGTCAGTTTCTTTACAGAACTGGTTTCTGCTCCTCACCATCACTCCACAAGCTTAATTATGGTGGTGACTGTTCCTGTGCTCAGCTCCTACACATTTCTGTCTCCATATGATGTGGACACATTATTATGGAAAAGAATTTTATTCTGCCAAAATGATTCTGACTATTTTAGTTGTAATTTTTGTTACAGTATTTTGAATACTATTTTCAAAAGATTGACTTCTGATGGTTAAAGCTACAACTCAGACTATTCTCCAGATAAGTATGTCTGTCTGTAATGTTATCTCATAGTTTAAGAATTTTTGTTGTTATGTTTTATGGTGAACATACAAATTTAGATTTTCACGAGTAGGTTCTGAGTCTGAGTTCTTCCAACATTTACTATTTTGTTCCAGGATATTGTTGTTGTGACATGAGAGTTCTTTAATAAACACTGACACTTCCTTTGTTTTTCCTGTTCTTTTACCGATTTGTCCTTACAGCCTAGATGCTTTCTATTCTAGAAAAAACACAAAACCATTTAAAAAAAAACCAAACAAAATAACAGTGTGATTCTATGTTTGACGGTTGGGAGGGACCTTAGAGACCATCTAGTTTGGACCATACTGCCATGGCCAGAGATATCTTCTGCTTTCTTCAGAGCCTTTTCCAACCTGGCTTTGAACACTTCCAGGGATGGGGCACTCAAAACTTTTCTGGGCAACCTGTGTCAGCGACTCATCTTCTACATAATAAAAAATTTATTCCTAACATATAACCTAAATCTAGCTATGTCTCTGTCCAGCTCTCTTGCAGGACCCCTTTCTTGGCTCCTCTATAACTTAGGGAATGAAGTTCTAATCAATGCCTTCCAGAAAACACCTGAATTGCTTATGCCCTGCTGTGTTGTCCATCCAATAGATATCTGGGGAAATTGAAGTCACTGCTGCTCCTATTTGTCTATATAGGACCTCACTGGCTCAGTCTTCCTGGTTGGGTGGTATTATAGCATGCTCACACTCTAATGTCACCTGTCCATGTCCTCCCTTTAATCCTGACCAATAAGTTCTTGGTCAGAGCCTCATCTATCCCCAGGAGAAGCACCATGTAAAGGAATTGCACAGATAAAGGCTTTGAAAAATATTTTTCAGTCCATAAGTAGCACAGTTTTATTAAAATATTAAAATTTATGTATATTTTAATGAAAAATCAATATATCATTTTATATTAAACCTAATATTCTGGAAATGAAAAAAAAGGAACCATATACAATTTTTGCTAGTATGATCATGTCATTCTAGTCCAAGAAACACTGAGATGCTCAGGATTCCAAAATAGTAAGTTCCTATAAAGTATTTTGTCATCTAATCTACCACCTTGGTTCTCTACAGCTTTAGAAGCTATTCATTTTGAATGCAGTAGATAAAGAGATCAGTTATATATAATCTGGAATTTTTAGTACATCAGCCTATCTGGCAGTCTGGATTAAGTAAGGTGAATAGCCCTTCTGATGCCTCTACCTTTGTTTTTTTGACTACCACATCCTATCAATATAAAAGTTCTGGATAAAATGTCAGATCTTACTGGCCAAAACTCACTGATGGTGAAAGCTGGAAAATCAAACAATCTCATTCCCATCTTTTTTACTGTTAGACTTTTTTGAACATTTAAACAGTAAACAAACAGTTCCTAGTATTTCTGTAAGGATCCAAAGTATATAACCAGGGATCGATCAAGCAAGATACATTTTATCTCCCTGCCTATTGGCCAGTCTCACTCAAGAAAAGCTTGCTATGGGGTTTTTGTTTGGGGCTTTTTATCGGGTCTTTTTTAGGGCAGAGAATGGGGTAGAAGAAGGGCTGGTTATGGTTTCTTGGCCTTTTTTTCTGGTTTTGTTTTGTTTTGTTTTTCATTTGACAACAATCTTGTTTTATTTGCCAATGAACCTCAGCCACAAGCTGATTGTAACAGTCCAACTCAGATTTGGTATGTAACAGGTTTTCAATTTTTCCACTTGGAACACGGTGATTTTGGCTGGGTGTTGCTTGGGATTGAGAAACAAATCTTAATTTTGAGAGGCCCGTTTTGACAAAATGCACTTGTACTAGAAAAACAAATTGATGCTGGCAGAGCACCCGGAAGAAGCTGTTTCTTCCAGCTGCAAAAATAAATACCTGCATGCTTTCAAATAATTTATTTCAGAGAGATTACATTATTTTATTATTAAAGATGGCAGGCAATGATTTAACCTTATTTTTTTTGGCTACGTTTCAACTGACAGCTAAATCTACAGCAGATTGCTTAGTAACAGGACAGACAAAAATGGAAAGGCATAGTGGATTAGCCCAATTTAAGAAGCAAGACTGACATACATCGAATGAGGCTTATGAAAACTACTTTCATTCACTATTACAAAAAAGACATCTATTTTGTAATAGCAGTTCTATTTCTAGCAATCTCTTCTGAAGTAGAAAAGATCTGTCAATAGCTCAAGCATTTGACCTGAAAACTCACAATATTTTAATTAATACATTTAAATCAATTTAACTTTTATGAAATCACAATCTTTAAAATAACATCAAAGACTAAAAATATCAATACACATATTTTATACTTCCTTGTGTTATTCTTCCTCTAAGACAAGCTGTCTTATACCAAACACACATTGCTAATAAATACAATTATTAAGTCTTAAAAATATCCAAAATTAGTACAGATAACAGAGATTTTAAAAAGAAAAATGTTAAAAGTGGGATGCCCTGAGAATAAAAATCTAGCAATTTAGGTTGATTAAAAATGATAAACAAAGTTTGGTTAAACCAACCAATCTTAAACTCACCCCTTTCACACAGTGTGATTTCATCCACTGACTCTCTTTCAAGACTTCTAATGAGGAAGGAATCATAATTCAGGAGACTGAAGGAAACATTTTAATACTCAAAAATGTAAATCCACATACCTCTCTATCCGTAGTCTTTCAAGAATTCATATCCCCTTTTCAGACTGCTTTTCTAAACACTTTCCATCTCAGTCTGAGAAGCTAGTTTAGACCCATTACTTTTGCAAACATGTTTTTTATTGCTATTTATAAATATAGGGATGTCGTCAATAACACAAGGTTTTCATAGGAAGCAGACAATAAATTTAATAAAAAATTCACTATCATTTTGAAACCATCTTGAGCAAATTGTTGCTAATAATAAAACCAGGACACTGCTAAAGTGATTCTGGAATAACATCATGGGGCAAAGGGGACATTCCAAAGATTAATTTATTTCCATGGTGTCTTCCTTTCAAAATACTCAAAGCAGTGTTCATTGATCTTAAAGGCTAGATTTTGTTATAGCAGCACTAATTGTCAACCACATTCAACTGAGAAAATTTCAGCCTATTACACCAAATATCAGAGCCATATTCAAAATATGTAAAAATCACTGAAAAAATTCATCTGCATGACTGTGTTTTTTTAACTCGTCGCCACTTTTCAGAAGGTCCAGTTAAAATATAGTACAATATGGGACAGTTGTTCCTATGGAAGCATCCAAGTCTGAGCATCATCACCTCATCTACAGTTACATCAGCTTTACAACATGTGCTGCACAGCAGTGAATTGCATTCTTGGGTAAATGAATGGCAGAAGAAGGGTTGCTGCCACAAAACATCCCATCTGAGGTGCACCTCATGTCCTTTTTATTTCAATACTAGTCCCAGGAAAGAGGAAGCTAGAAACACGCTGCAAAAGCTGTACAGGCACTTTTCATGGAGAATGTCAAGTACATAGGTGTACCAAAGCACTATGCTGCTACATGCAGCGCTGCTTGAGTATTATAGAGTAAAATTGCATACTGCATTTTCACTTTTCAAGTGCCAAAGTTTAAGGAATGCAGAAGGTAAAAACAAACCAAATGTAATCCACACAGAGTATTATTTAAAAGCTGTTAAGTAAAAATTGTAACACCATCCTCGCAATGAAATGGAAGGATCTCTTTATACTGAATGTCTTCAATTGGATTACTCAACATTTCAGTGCGCAATATTTTTATTTTAACATTTTTGTAATGCTAATAAAAAACACCTTACAGCTGCTACTTTTCTGACTGCATATGACCAATTGCGGGCTGAGAAGAAAGTAAACATAACCTGGCTCGCTAAAAAGAGTGGAAAACAAAACATCCTTACCCAAGAAGATAACCTTTCTTTCTAGATAGTCCATCTATTATAGCACCTGTTTGTTTGTTTTCCAAAGAAAAGATCAGGTATGAAACATCTATAGTTACTTAACTGAATACAGGCATTTGCATGGCCTTGTCCTGAAAAGCAAGGGTATGCTCTCAAAACAGCATCCATCTGATAGCTGTCAACTGCCTGGCTCTGTTCTACAATACTATTACTATTTAATGACTTATTTTCAGAAAATGTATTATACAATTTTCCAGAGTCATTGATGAATGCATTCCAAATACAAGAAAACTGCTGTATAAACTCCTACTGGAGCTTGATGACACAACGAAACTAAACTTAGCCTGGAGTAAAGGAACACAAATATTTGTCTTTATGTCAATTTTTAAAAACATGGCTCTTGAAATAACCTTGCAAGGGGACATCTGTTTTGATGAAACTGCACCCCAGAATATTCAATTGTCATATAATTGAAAAGAAATAAAAATAAATATTTACAGGCTAATACAGATCTTCTGTGGTAATTCCTTTTTTTTTTTTTTATTTTTCACAAACTTAGATTTGAAATCTACCAGTACAAGTAGTTAAAGACAAAAGGAAAATCCTGCAAAACCTTTCTGGTGCTACATTCACTCTACATTATATTCATGAAAAGGACATAGAGGTTGGATAACATGTACTACTACACTGACTGCAGCACTCAAAATGCATTGCAATGTGTGTCTACTTAATACACTCATTTCTCATGATTCCACTTGATAAGCACAGTCTCATCTTTAGCACATTAACCAATTTAAAATTATCTGCATCTTATCAATATTTATAGACTTCTGTACACCTACTCCAGACCAGACTATAAGAGGTTAGAAGGGTAATTTCTACCTATAAGACTATTTAGAATACAGCACTCCTATATGACAAAACAGGAAATTAGCAATGAGGTTAAAACTGGAGGTGATGTTTATATCACATTAGGAAGAGCATAGACAGAGTCTGTAATGGACCAAGTATAGAGCATTTTAAAAAAAAAAGTTGCTCATCCAGTATTATCTGTATCAACTTATCTACCTCATCTGTTGCCTGAAACAGATAAGAAATAACACAAACACGCCGTTTGCAGAGGTGAAGGGAGAGTGCAGCTTTACCGGCAAAGTCCATGATCCAAAGAGGAAAATCATAACAGTCTCTTCCTTTTTATAACTTTCAGAGTGCCCACCCCCCATATTATCCAACTAAAGTCCATCTTAAGCATCCAACAGGATGGCCCCTTGTTACCTAACCCCACCGATGTCCAGCCTCTAGCAGGCCTGGAAGCCTAACTCTGTGTTTTGGCTTACTACCCCACTTATCTATACACAAGAATGCAAACACACTGGAACACAGGCTCTTCTGGCCCTTAATATTCCAAGCTATCCAGCTACTTAGCTAAAGTGAATTCCCCAGAATATTAAGCATCACATGCCTAAGGCATCACATCTACTTAAACTGCAAAATTGTAGAGACTATCATCTGTCTTATATCCATGTGCAGGCTAGGCTTGAGAATTCCAAGATTGATTGAACTTTCATATGGTAAGGCAAAAATAAATACTAAATCAGAGTATCATCTAATGTCTAGTAAGATGTCAGCACACTTCTGGCTCCAAAAAAAACATAGATAGGAGATTACTATGAATCAAAATAAGAATACTTTCCAAATTCCTAAAATAAAGCCATATTGTCACTGAAAGGAATTAATTTTTTGATAATGCAAAGAGTCCAAAATTCACATGTACAGCCTCAGATATCCTGGTGTAAATATCAGAAATTTTTAGTTTGTTTTTTTTTAACAGAAAATTAGGATTCTAGACCAAATCCCATAATTAAATATTCAAATTAGTAAAAAAAAAAAAAGAATTTCTAGTGTCAGATTTAGGATAAAAGCACAAGAATTGCCAGGGTTTAGGAAATACTAGTTATATCTGATGTTTTTATTTTATCAAGAAGAAAATATCCATGGAGAGGATACTTGGTGTTAACGTAACAGCCAATCACTCCTGGAAAATTTCTTTTTTTTGTAAACTTCAGATGCAGTTTGTGATTACAGCAAAAAAAAAAACAACAAAAAAACCCCAAAAATTTAGAAAAGCAAATGCTAACTCTAAAAATCTTTAAATACTAGGAAATACCCTAAAAATATGTTTTCTAAATGCTATACAATTTTTTTTCTTTGTAAATAACAAAGGAGCTTTTCCATCTCCATCAATTTAACCTATTATTATGTTTCTCTTGAAGCACTGGATATTATCTACTAATGAAACAATTTGTTAGTGTAAGGATACAGTGTCAGTAAGACAGAATACAGTAGTTCTCTCACATTACTGAATTGAATGCTGTTTCTGAGAAATATGGGTTCAAGAGCACACATTTTTTTTCTGCTAGAGAAGACTCGGTTGTTAACATTGCCTGAACATTCTCCTACTGAAAGTTTCAAGAAAGGATGCAAAACAAATTAAGTCTCACCTCAGCACTGCAGTCCCATGATTTTTGGACTGCACAATGAGCAGCACAAAAACTTTCATCCAAAAAAGACTGAGTAAACTGACAGTAACATTTTTAAATTATTTAACTGTCTCTAAATAAGTATGAGAGAAAAGACAGGAGGGTTTAGCACTATAGAAGGAAGATTTGATTATGATCTTAAAACTCATAAATGCCAGTGCGAAGAAAGATATGCAAAAATTATTTAAATTATTACATTTTCTTTCTGGGCATGTTACACCTATGTCGAGGTGCCTGGAATGAGAAGCACATCTCAATGGTAAACTGGAAAGTTTTATTTAACATATCTATCCCTACCTCCAACTTGGGACACAAAACCTTTTTTTTTGTTTACTCAAAACCCTGCCACAGTGTCTGTCGAACACAGATTTAATGTGGAGCTCCGCTACATTGTGGAGCACTCTTACACACTGTCCTGCCTGGAGATTACTAGTTTGTGCTGTTTAGGATTTGCTACCACTTTCCTTTTTCATCATACAATATACTAGAATTGTTATAGGTTGCAGTCTGAAATATATATTTTAGCCAAAACAAATAATTTTTCTTATAATACAGTATTTTATTTTTCAAGTGCTGGAATTGACTGGAACAATGAAAGATTAATTTAGTTCTTTCTTTAATTCTTACCTGAGAAGAGTATGTGTGACCATCTGATCCACAAACAGGATTGGTATAAACTACTGGACACTGCTTGCAGTTTGATGAAATGGGACCACCCCTCCACTGTTTATGGCCTAAACCAGCCTCTTTCATACTGTAAGTAAACAAAAAGTATGTAATTCTGATAAGCAGTAGTAAAAATAGAACAAATTTCAGGGTATTTTAATGAGCCTTTACAAACAGTAAGCCATATGCAATTTAAACCATGAAGTTTTCTTCTGAGTAAAGAGCGGCCAATGTCTTTGGTATACACTTGCTCACTTTTGTACATTACTCCTTGTAGTGATTTCGTTTCCTAAGACATATCAGTAGAAAAAGATGATTAAAACGATGCATTGGTGAATGTACACTTTATGATCAGTGAAAGATGTCTGACAATGTGGCACTCTTGTTTTTGTTGTTAAATAGTATGAATAGAACTGTTGTATCAATACTGGGGTTTAAGGAGGCAACATTTAAATTTTAGAAAACTCTATAGTAAATATCTCTATAGAAACATGTAGGTGGTCCTTCAGAATACAGTTTGCCCTACTTGGAACACTGCCTTTCACAGCTTACAATTTGTAAAATTCAGTGAACACTCAACATAAAGTTCAAAGTGAAAAAAAAGCGTAATCCTGGAGCACAGAATCAATCTACATAAGCATATATATGTATGCTCATACAAACAGATATACAGAGCTAGATGGATCAGACTAAAAGAAGTTACTGATGCTTCTTCAGAATACTTTCGTAGTCTTCAGTTTGTGGCATATGGCCACCTTCACACACCCATGCCATGCTTTCTCTCTGTAGCTCTGAATCATTTTTTATCCATTAATTTTTCCAGTTGTGTTTTTCAACTATAAAAGCATGTAGCAGCCACTGTATCCTGAAACAGCTGTTCTATGAGTTGCCCAATTCATAGACTGACCTAAAAATATGCTTTATATATTAACTTCTTGTATATAAATATAAAAAAAATTAAACAATAGTTCACAATTTTTATATTGTGTTTTCTGCTTAGGATCTTAATGAGGAATCTAAAATTGTTTATACTTAGAATACAGCAACAACTTATCAGGACACACAAATGTTTAAACCTATAAAAAACTGAAATCGAATATTCTTTAATGGAGCAGAATCCTTTCAGCTTGGTTGACTTACAGAAAATCTAGAACTATTTCACTAGTAATTACTCACTGTTTGAGAAGAACTTTTCTGAAATAATAAAAAGAAATGTGAGAAAATAAACTCTTCACCCTCTGGTTTTATACCGAGCAGTAAAAAAGACTAAAATCACACATCTAACAGCAAACTGGTGATCAAAGAAAACAAAAGCGCATTTCCAAGCTCTGCTAATGTTTTTATGCTGTGCACAATTTTAGCTGTAAATGTGATCTTTTAGAAGAAAAAGAAAATCATGTAAGTTTCAGAAGTTTACATTAAGATTATGCTTTGTGGTGAAATTTTGAACTGCACAGATTTTTTAACACTGAACAGGAACTTCAAATGCTGTGCACAGAAGCTGTCAGTTACTAGTGAAAAAGCCAGTAATAGCTTCAGTTACGTGTAGCATAATGAGTGGTAAAATATCAATACAGGAAGTTTTTATGTCCACCAAGAAGTATTAAAAAAGGAAACCATTCAAACATACTACTCTATTTAAGAATAAATAACAATCTTTCTGCCAAGTTGCATAATTTGACAACTAAGGAGATATCATTTCTATTATAGCAAAACAAAGTTGAATTGTAGCTTTACCTATGTATAATACATAGTAATAATCTGAGTATTTTTGCTCCTCTCACTTGACTGAGAGTTTTCCAATCATTCACAAGTTCCAGCATCATTACATTATACAGATGGCTGCATCTTTCTCTTGCTTCTCGTTACTTTTATAGCTCACAAGTATCCAGAAGTGACCAAGTAACCTGAAGCTACTGACAGGACCAGTGTCCCAACTACCAACTTAATGCAATTTCTGTTTATCAGAGACAGTTACTTTAAAACTCTGCACAAATCAATTGCAAAAGTTCCAGACATCAACAAAGCAGCTCGTTGATACAAGCAAAAAACAGAAACTAGAAGCAGACTTTGAGCCACACAGTGGTTGGGAGTAGATGCCTAGAACATATCTAAGAAAAAAAACTCATGGTGCTTATAGTGTTTTAGTATATGTGTACTCTTGTGCATGCCCTCGACGAAGTACAAAGACAAGAAAAGACAGAGAAATGTAAAAAAACCTCAAAAACACGTTTAGATGGAAATAAGTAAAATCACCTGAAGGAAAAGAGAATGATGTGTCTCAGAAAGGATCACAAGGAGGATGAAAACTAGAACAACAAGCTCAGAAGTCAAGACACAGAAGTCACAGGTCTGTGATGACTGGAGAGGTATGAAAAAACCAGAAAATATTTTATGTAGTCACATAGGTTACCTTCTTTCAACTAACCTCTGCTTTTGTTAGGCTTTCAAATGCAGAGTGCCCCAGGTTATCATCTTAAGAAGAAGATTAGATTTCCTGTTTTACATAGAACTCCCCTGAGACTTCAGCAGATCACTGTTATCAAAAACTGAGTTTCTATATAACTGACAATATTTTTCTAAAAACACAGATATATTTGTATTTTCCAAACTTGTAATGGTATGTACAATGACAAATTATAAAAATGATACTTTGAAGGTATATATCCATAGATATCTTATCATGGAAATGGTTTATATGGATATCTATTCAGAAGCTTTAGTCAATTGAAAGTATTCTTAATGCAAATTATGGCAGATACATGCACTTCATAAATATATGAACAGTGTATTTTACTTATGTACACAAACATTTCCTATCACCATTATTTAACTGCATCAAATCTGTTTCTGTTGACTATGTCTTTGTAACCAGGTGTTGTGGCTATTTTGTATAGCTAGACAATGAGCACACAAATATACTATTAACATAGCAATAGCAGAAACTACTGTGATGATATAAATCATCTTGAATTAAGATCACTGATGTATGTCCACAATATCATGAAGTAAGGTACAAAAAGACTGCTTAACTACAATATGAATTACTCGTTATCATTTATGTGAGATATGCAGATAAAGCAATATATTTTTACATTTCAAAATGCTAGACAGGAACAAAATAGCAGACAGTCAGTTAGCTCACTTTAATAAATCCCTTGTTTCTTCCTTGCATTTACTATAATTTAATACACAAGAAGAAAACCCAGGTTACTGCAACCTGTAGCTAATAAAATTCTGCCTTGTAATTTTGTGCTTCTACTGCAACCACTACAAACGTTTTTGCACTTGTTAGTATGTTGTCACAATAAACATATGCTGGCACATGGAAGTCAATCTCTTCCACCAACAAATTTTCTAAATTTCCTGAATTGGTGTCTGTCTTGTAATAATATAACTATTACTGAAAATGCAAACCCCACCTTATCTCACACTGTTGACACCTAAAGGGTAAAATTAAATATATGGGCTTAATTTACCAGCAGTGCTTGTGATTGCACTAATTTGCATACACCAAACTGTGCATGCCTGCCTAGAAACATAATTAGCCAATCTGCCCAATTACTCTAGCCTATGTACCTGTTTGCATACATAAACTTACCTTCCTGTATACACAGTGATTGTGCCTGCAAATACTTTGAGAATGCTTAATGTAACACATTTAAAATTCATCTTCAAGTAATTCTTTGGCAAAATGACTTATTTAATGATAGCTAGAAAATGCCCAATTCACTTGAAAAATGGTATTTTATAGCTAGATTTGATAATCTTCAAATACATTTCTTCAAATACAGATTGGTAGAAAAAAAATCTGAGTTATTAAATCTTTGAAAGAACTCTTCTAACTCTTCTCTGATAACATTTGCATCTTTAAGAGATTTTAGAGTTATTCCAATTTAGAGAGACTGCCTGATTATGTTTTGCCATGGCCTTTGGGGGACAGAATCAGGCTGCGTCAGATTAACACAATCAGAAAAAATACTTGCATCATAAAACTCAGTTTGCTTTCTTTCGAGTTGCCTGGACTTCCTTCAAAGGTACCTTTTCATGTAGACATCCTGGAAGACAACTATAGCCATCAATATACTATTGAGATGTTTCTTTTGAATGTCAAAATATACACCTACTACATCACTATGAAATGATCTGACAGAGTTCCATGCATTTCCTACATATGTAACTAAAAATGGTCACATACACAAAGCTGAAGCAGATTTTGCTTAGAAAATACTGGAAATGTGAGACGCATTCATGCATATCACAGACCCCCTTTTCTGTCACAGAAGCCATACACTCAGGATTTTTCTATAGATAAGAACATAAGTTGACTCAATATCTGCAATAGCTTTATCACAGGATCTGTTTAAATTAACAGATATATAACATTACTTCAAGAGAAACAAGGGAAGTACATGAACATAAGCAATATCTAGATAATGAGATGATTAAACAAATTAGTATGCACCATTTCTACCCCACAACTAAAAAATCTGTTTGTATGAACTGGTATAAAGTATTACTGAAGATAAGCAATAAGAATGCATTTTCCCATAGAATAATGGTATTAAACGTTGAACTCCTTGAAACCTGCAGAAGAGCAAAAGCATAGTCTCACCTAGTGATACTGGAGACATCATTCTTTTAATGGCTTCAGAATATATACTGAAATACTTAGGGGATAATCACATCAGAGAACAGCACAGTCCTGGGTGAGGGGGGTTGTTTGTTTTAATAAGAAAGTCAGATATAAGTCACTTGTATGACTTTTTTGAACTTTTTGACTTTTATTCCTGCCTACTCCACAAATCCCACTTAGAAATCCTGAGTGACAGAGGCTGTCAAAACTTTAACCATATTTTCACTGCCTCTGAGAAATCTAGACATGCTGATCAATGAAGCACCAAAGCACACTCCCATCACTGCAGTTCAGACTATAAGAATAGGGACGAATTGCACATATTTCACAGTGTTAACTCACACCTAACTCTCTAGTTTTCTTCCTAAGGACAGAGATTTCAATATGGCAGGGATTAACAATCTTCACACAGACTTCTGAGGAAACTACTTAATTGTGAGAAAGAGCTGTTAGAAATTATGTAGAGTGGAACCACAGAGTCTAAGAAAGGTAAAACTGCAGATGGAACTAAGACTATTGACAGAAGGGTAGTCAGAGGTAAAAGGAAAACAAGCCACAAGAATGAAAAGTTAGAAAACAGTTAAAAAATCACGAAAGTGAGAACAGTAAGAATTTTAAACAAATATGAGATCAGCCCATTTCAATGAGCCATGAAAGTCAATGCATGTTGTACTTAACTGTCTGACCAGCAAGGACCCACTGAGTACCTTTCAGGAGGTGGACAGCACCTTCACATCTGACAACAATTGAGACCTAGATAAATATTCCTGATAAAAAATTTTATACCTTTATCTATCTTCACGTCTCTTGTGACCTGTAAAAACTGCTTCAACAAAGCGGTCTGGAGAGCAAAGGTTGTAAGTATAGTGTCACAAGTTAAGCATACAATGGAAGAAAACTTGGATGAAGCAGGTGTTTACGCATGGCAGAATGATTCACCTCCTGTAAGATGTCTAATTTGGTTCTTCAGCATAGTCATTTGGCCCCCAAAATAGTGAAGCTGCAGAAAAAGGTCTTTCTATTACTTTGAAACTATAAAAAACAGTATTGTTATTTAAATGATAAAGATGTTTCCCTTGCTAGATATTGTTATTTACAAAATTTCCTTGGCAATATTGACTTCATAATATTTAAGCTTACGAACTCAGGTACTAATTTTCCTAATTCAAGTTCTTCACAAGACTTCTTCCACTACATAAAAGTATTGACCTAAACATGATTTCCTTCCTTTCAGTGGATATATGCATTTTTACTCACTGAATAGACAGTATGAAACTAAGGGTCTCCTAACTTACACAGTACTTTAAAAAATAAAAAGTCTTTATTATTATTTTAATCAGTAAAATGTTAGAAGTTTCATGACATCTCTCCCTAATAAGCAATAGTTAAATCCTTCACAGCACAGCCTGACAGTAATAAAGTTGAGAAGGTCTGAATAGCTCAAATGACTACTCAGGAGGCTCACAATTTTAAGTGATGGCAAAATTGAGGCCTCAAATTATTTCAGACATACTTCAGTTGACACAATGAATATGCGATAATAAAAAAGAAACAGAGATTCATACACAAACATATCTCACTTTGGTTAAACAATAATGTATTCTTTTAGGAAGATTTTTTAATAGTGTATATTAACTTATGAACTGAAAATGTCACCTTTTGACCACTTGCCAAGATACGCAAATGTCTCTCGTAAGTGCTTTTTATGCAAATCCAAGTGCTTGATCTTGTCATAATGTAATGGTTTAATCATTTCACTTAGGTATTACCTTTTCTCAGAAAATTTTCCATTTTATAAAGCTGAAAGAATTACTTAACAGTTCTCAAATCTATTATTTTCTATTTTGCAAAGACTGATAGATAGATTTTGTGTATATACTCATCTTTGCATAGTTTATTTCTTTGAACATAAATATATTCCCTACATGTTAGTTTTATTGGAAAAAGGCATCAATTAATTTGTGTTCCAAAAGGAAGCAGATATTTTTCAACATTTTCCAATACAGATCTCACAGAAGCAAAAATAATCTTTTTCTTTTACACTTTTTTTAATAAAGCTGGAAACATTTATCTTTTTTAAGACAGAAACAAGTTCTCTTCAGCCAATAAAGATAATTTTGAGAACTAGATCGACTACCAGATGATTGTGTCATGTCTTACACTCAGAGTTTGTTGAACAGGAATCCAAAATTCCTTCATAACAAGCAAAGTGCCATATCCCAATTTGATTAGCATCTCTTAAATGTAGGTCCTATGTCTCAGCATGTATTGCATTTGCAAGAATGCAAGGCCAGGCATTGGTTTAATTTTCTAATGATCATGTATCTATTATTGACAGAGAAGTAGAAGCTATTAATACAGAATATGTTATAACCCAAGTGAAAATATTTTGATTACAACTACTATTAGGATGGCCACAAGACTCACTACTTTAAGCTGAGCATAATTACAGAATACTTTTCTAGAAAAATAGCTTATTCTCCTATTGGCTTAAAATATTGGCTGCTACAAAAATGTTCTTTCACCATTTTAAGAGTAACTTAATATTCCACTCATCAGATTCAGAAACCTGAAGAGTGATTCGCATGCAATCTACCTTTCTCATTCCCTGGCAAGTGCAACTTGCACTCCTGGTGCCCTTGCTCCCAGCTTTTTCTTCTCATACATGAGATTATTCATAGTGTTCATTTGAAAATGAAGGCAGGAAAGACAGAAAGACAGAAAGACAGAAAGACAGAAAGACAGAAAGACAGAAAGACAGAAAGACAGAAAGACAGAAAGACAGACAGACAGAAAGACAGACAGACAGACAGACAGAAAGAAAGAAAGATCATTTAATAGGCATCACAGTAATCAATCTCTGAAAGAAGAATTTCCATTTTCTAATCTTTAATATTATTGCATGTCTGCTCTGTCAATCACTTGAATTATAGAGCCAATAGGCAGTCAAAATCTTTTATTTTTTTGAAGTACTTAAAAGGCTTATTTGCATTCTTCAAAATTACCTGAAGAGTATAGAGACTTACAGTAGAAAGTAAGAAAGAAAAAAGAAAAGCTAGGCAAAAGCCTAGCTTCCAATGAAAGATGCCTTTTAAAATATTTTTATTGTACTGATTTTCATTTTAAAGTGTTCTTTCAAAAAAACCACAATCACCCTCATTATGGTCCCCATCGTTCGGGGGGCTTTTCCTATTTGCAAGGCTTTTCAGGAGGGGGTGAGGTCATCTGTAGTTGCATTCAGTTCTACTGAAAGAACCCAAACCAAACGCTGTAAGACTTGTTTAGCAAAATCTATATAAGCAGATACAATTATATATTTCTACTGATTTAGTTGCTAATAAAACGTGCTGTTCCATATGATATTTGGGCTACTTACACATACACCTGACTGAAAGAAAGCTTAAACTAAACAGATATTGAATAGATATTGAAATGCCAGGTGGACAAACAATTATATGGCAACATTTCTTTCAGAACTCACAATTACTGTAAATGTGTCTTATATAAAAATCTAGCAGGTCTGACATCATGCCCAGTTCAGAAAAATTACGGGGGGGGGGGACAAAAAATGCTGTGACACTCTTTACAGAAGACTACTTCATGTTTGACTAAATTGATAGCATTTCTACTATCATCACTTGCTTTGTAACATTAGGCTTTGCGTAACACATTAGGTAACTTGTATAATACAGAGTTAAAAGAAGATACTCTTAGACTTTCTAATTTGGATTCCTGTATGAAATCTTAATACATCTTTATTACTTTAGGGAGTCTGTTAAAAAACTTCTGTCTCCAAATAAGTGTTCCAACAGTAACTGCAGTCTTTTTCCTCTTTTCTGTTGCAAACATGTATGATCTTCCTGTTGCCTTTAATGTTTTCAACCATTCTTGTGGCTCTTTTCTGAGTACCCTCAGTAGTCTTCCTAGAGTCAAATGGTACAGTATTGTAGAAACAGTTCCACTAAAACATCTAGAGACAGGACAGCAGCTCCATATGTAATTCAAGATTACTTTGGTTTTATCTATGTGCACGCTCTGCAGAGACTGTAGTCCCAGGACACTGGGACTTTACGTTCCAAACACCTTCAGTACCCAGTCTACTTACATACCCATACCATTAATATTGCTCTCAAGTTGTGAAAAATGTTGTAAAGTGAGGAGGAATAAAAAGCACAGTGATTGCTTTCTCTCAAGTAAGAGCTCTAAACCACCCTGGTACTACATCACTACAAGCATTAGTGAAACAGCTCCTAAAATTATTACTATACATTTTTTACTAGTACTCATAAATCCTTATTACAATTATGTATTTGACACTACCATTTCAGATAAAAATGTCACACTACAGGTTTATTTAAATTGTTTTTCAACACTTTTAGATGTGGTGACTTGTCTCTCTGATATTCTATGCTTCTTTCATATCTTTATAAACTGATACATTTATAACAAAACGTATATTAACATGTATTGAGATGTACCCAAACGGATATAATATTGCAAATATATATTGCACATAGATATTGCAAATCCACTCAAGTTCTGTGTTCTTGATTCCTTCACAGATCATACTAACTTTTGCGACTACCAGCAGAACACACACTATCTATGTTCAAGTATCTTGCCTGAATAATAAGTCATTGATTTATTATAAGCAAACCAAAAGCTGACTCTTCCCTATCATATCTCAGGTTTAACTGACAAAATAATTAGATTATAAGGAAAAACACATACAGTATAGTAGATATTAATGGGGGCAGCTTGTAAAAGCTTTCTCCTGTTCCTTTAAAAATAAAAATCCTCAGTTGCCTCTTTTTCCCTATTCCTCCATTAAAAAAGGATAGTAAATATATCAATAATGTTTCAATATATTAATATATTTCATATATTAATAATATTTCAACTGGCAAATTGATTTGCTGTACTATTTATCCTGGAACGTTTCACTGTATTGGTGAATTTGTGTATGTTTTATTGTGTTTAATTATATCAGCTTTGGTTTTAGCACTTCAACAGAAAAAGTGTATGGCACAATATAACTTCTAGAAGTATCCTAAAATCAGCATGTTCCACTTGAGATTCTTAGCTCTGAGTTTGAAAGACATTTCTACAGCATTCAGTGCAGTTGCCACTTGTCTCTCATTTTTCACTTTATTTATACTGATGGCATTTCCGCTATTATCACATATCTTCTCACACCAACTGAGATGTGGGGAGAGAACAGGGAATAATCCATTTGTTAAGGGGTGAAAATTACCTGAAATTGTTTTCTAACATCACATACAGCAGTGTATATCAAGCTCAGAAGCTTACTTCCTTATGATGTATATGTAACATAGAACTACTTCGAGCAAAAATTGAAAAATTCAAGGAGAGACATAAGGAACTACATGTCTATCTGGGTTGTATTTCAGAATTCAGAGCTCCTCATTGCACCTGTGAGGAGTACTAAGTCACTTTTACAACGAATACATCCAAAGCATTCATGTTCTGAGTATCCCTTAATTGCACAAGTGAATCAGAGTCACTTCAAAATCTCTTTATGGCACACAACCTTGAAGCCATTCATTTTAATAAGTGTTCTTTATCACAGCTTTGCAATGAGCATTACTTCTCCCCACTACTCTCTGTTTTAGCTTCCATTCTACAGTACTTAACTCCATTTATGTGTGTCCATCTGTGTGGTTGATGCTAGTCCCATGACCTACAGTTTGATTTATTAAACCTGCTTGTTTTCATTTATTATTCTTCCAAGCTTCAGAAATACCTCTTTTGCTTAAAAAGAAAAAATGAGATTTTTTACATTAAACTGCTCTACTACAGGCACCATGTAATAAAATTCTACCTACCCTGGACACAAATATTTAACAAGTTTGAACTGGACCAATACTAGTCTAAATCAAGAATAATTCTGCTAAACAAGAAAGCCATATAATGGACTGGACCAAGCCTCTTTATATACTATCTACTGCCTGGCGCTAAGGAGCAATACAAACGCACTATATTGGAATAGGACATGCTGTAATGGCTTTACATTGAAGGACAGTAGGTTTAAATTGGATATAAGAAAGAAATTCCTCACCACAAGGCTGATGAGGCACTGGAAAAAGTTGCCCAGAGAAGCTGCCCATGCCTGGAAGTGTTCAAGGATGGGTTGAATGGGGCTTTGAGCAATCTGGTCTAGGTGTCCCTGCCCATGGAATGAGGGTTGGAATTAGATGAGGTTCAAGGTCCCTTCCAACCCAAATTCTTCTACGATTCTATGTCTAAAACTTGAAATGGAACAGCTGTCATGATAGTTCTAGTGCTAGTATTATTGGCCCTTTATTCTACAGCCAAAACACATTATTTTCCCAAAATAACTTCAAAAGCATAAAAAAAGCTGGTAGTGCTTCTATTGTAATTTGCGGTGTTTGGGGCTTTTTCTAACAACGTGCATAAACATCTTCAGCATAGACTCTTACTTTTTCTTTCTTCTTCCCTTAAATTATGTTAATGTGGGTTCCATAAAATGGTGCCAACAGGATAAAAGATAATCTATTCCTTCTCCATTCAAACCACCATAATGCTTACTTCAGGTTTTCAGGCACGACTGTGAACATTAAGCCGTGCTGAGTGAAAACATATAGTAGTGTGATGAAGTAAAGTAATGTATAAAATAGACAAGAGATACGTGAAGAGGAAGAAAAAGAGCAAATAAAGGTACAAGAAAAATGCCAAAAGAACAATTACTAAAGAAACAAAAATATGCTATAAAAGGTAAAAATAGCAATGATCAGTATACATGTGATGGCAACACCAAGAGAATAGCAGTTAAGTTTTTAGAGCTTTGTTTAAACTTTGACTTCTTCCTCTTGGATCATGCAAAATTTGAAGAGTTCTTGGAATATTTCAAGAACTATTTCAAATTGTTCAGAAAAATTGAAAAATAAGATACATAAGGCCTCAATGCCCTGCTCAGTTGCTCCTACAGTGTCTGCATTTTCATACAACTGGGGCCCTTGCTGGTGCCTTAGCAGGGCACCTCTGATACCCTGTACATCATAACACAACACTTACTGTGATTTAGCTGCCTAACTTCATCTTTAAAGCCATGACTTTGCAAAACAACAAATTTAACACTCAGCTTCATAATTGAATATGTTTACAAACACTTTGCTTTAGAAGACCAGCCACAAATTCAGCTAAGAAATCCCCCAGCTGCAAAGAAGTAAGAATGACGAAAAGGCTGTGGTTGCATAGGGAAGGATAAAAATAATCTATAGAGAGATGACATAAATTAAAATAGGTATTTTCTGCCCCCACTGTGGGGCACAAAAATCATTTCATAATTTGCTTGGGAAAGCATCTGTTTGCATGACAGGATTTTTCTTTTTTTTAATTTTAAAAATCCTGAGAGCAGACAGTCACTTTTTTCTACTGGATTTTTCCCCTCTACTTCCTAGTCTAGCTCAATTTTTATTTTTATTCCAGTCTTTATAGATTCAGGCATACATAAATGTATCTCTTGGCATCTGAATTACTCTAGTAAGAGAGTAAATTCTGGTATCTAATTGGACTAGCATCTAGTCTGTTGATCAAATATAGAAGCTCCTTTTAGACAGCAACTGAAAAGGAACAGCTAAAAGAAACTTAACAAAATGAATCAAAGCAACTAAAACAACTCTATTGCCAAGAATAGGTTTGCCACATGCCAGAAAAATTAGTTGCCTTACCTGTATGCTAGCTTGGATTGTTCTAGCTCTCTATGCACACTTTTCCACCTTCCTTTTAAGCACAATGCAGACTAAGATCTCTGTGTCAGTAGTTAGTGTCTTTCAAAATAAAACAAGTTCCTAAAAACTGTTTAGAATCTGCTGCCTTACGTATTCTCCCCTTTCCTTCGTTAAGAGGGGACTAACTGAGCAACAATTACAGAAACAAAATCCTATCATAGTCCTTCTTACTGAGTTAGCTTTAAGCTAAGTGCCCATTTTCACTGTCTTTTCATCCAGAAGTCTCTTTAGGTCTTTGACCATAGTTTTTTAACAGCTCTGAGTGTTTCTGTTTCTGATATATGTCCTCAAGTTGGCCTTAGATAACAAGGCTATTAAATAAATTGTGAGACCTCACAATGATTTCTTAACATATACAGACTATTCTCTCTACTATTCTGTACCAATTTCCAGGTTTTGTTTTCACAACTACTTCATTGGCATAATTTTTCCAACTCCTCAATAATGACACTGTCTTTGCTTCCGAGTTGAACATACAGAAAACATTGATTCTAACAGAAATTACCTTGGTTTACAATTTGAAGATAGGAGAGGTGAATTAGAGCATGACAAAACTACTGCAGTGTAGATAAAAAACCTCCAGCAGTTGTACTTTGAAGTTAATGGTTATAGGATGTCATACAACTTCTAGATGTCAGTACAATCCTAGAGTATGAAAGAAATTCAATTTTCCAGAAACTCCAAATCTGTAAGAAAAAGGGCTGAAGTCATCTTACAAGTGTTGCTATTGTTGGATTTCTACTAAAGAATTTTACAGGTAGAAAGAGTACAGAGGTCTCCAGTTTTAACTATAATAAGGAATAAGGGAACAGTAAGCCCTCACATCCTACTTCCTAATATGCAAGTTGTTTTGTGATATCTAAGATCATCCAGATCACCTTGGCTGTAACTTCATACCTGTTAAAGACTCTAGTAGCATGCTCCAAAGATGAAAAATCAATCATTGATATCTTCAGGACATCACTGCCCTGTAGTCGTATGTTTATCGCTCTACTCCCCACCTTAAATCTCCTCTCAATTAATCTTTTCTCTTATTTGTCTGTTTCTTCAACCAACAAGTTTGGGGTTGAAAAGAAGGCAATGTCTGGGGTTTTCTTTACAAGTCAACATCAAAAGCTTATAACACAGCTAGTGTTGAATTTAGGGATTGAAATTAACTTTCACAAGTACACAACTCTTAGCGCCATAAAGATTCATAGGAAATTAATGTGCAAGTGGTTGTGGTGGTTTTAACCACTGTATCACTAGAGGTGTGCAAGAGTGACGAAAGACTAAACAGAATTCAACAGCAAGTGACAGATTTATTGTCTAGGGCTCAACCAAAAATCTTATGGGCTCCCAAGACAAAATCCACACTATAACACCCGACAATGTCATGGAAAAAAACCCAAAAAAACAAACTGCTCCTCAAAGCCAGCTGGCCAGCCAAGAAGCAGGGGAAGGAAAAGGGAAGCTGCCTCATTGATGGTACACTCCCGGCCCTCGGACCCTCCTGCAAGACAAAGAAGGTGAAAACATCCCTCTCTGGGGATACCCACAGGGGAACTATCACTTGCAGTTTGACTGGGTCGGCTCCGGTGGGCACTGTGCTGCTGCCTGTGCTGACAGAGGTGAGTGGAAACAGGCAGCACGGTCCGGGAACTGGAAGGAGAGGGGCCATGCTTCTCCCTGCTCAAGAGAAAGCCAAAGAGAGAGACAGGACTCATGTCTGAGGCTTTTATGCCCTGGAAGTCCTGCGCTAACTTGGTGACCTCTTCCCGACCAAGCCGCTCCCTGATTGCCTGGCAGTGTTGGGCTCCACCTCTCCTTCGGGATCTCCACTCCAGGCAAAATGGCGGTTCCCACCGAAACGCCATGTGCTCAGGGCCCAGAGGCACCATTAGCCTTGCCCGTGAAGCACTCGCCGCTTGCAGGGACCGTCTGCGGCTGGTGGGGGCTGCCCATGGGGGCAGTCCCCACCACATGCCTCCCAGCAGAGCAGGGAGGAGGTTGCTCATGTCAGCCACCTGCCAGAAGAAGCTGCCGCCCTGCGCCGCTCCCCACCACTGTGCTGCGTGGGACCCAGGCGCCACACCCGAGCAACCGCCAAGCCCAGTCCAGCTCGCTGTGGGGCGAGGCAGGCACCGGCATTACAGGTGCAGCCACCGAGCCTGGCCACCACCAGCCGCCACTGGCACTGCTGACAAAAAACTGAGAAACGGAGGGAGCGGCCCCGCGTGCCCAGCTCTGTGGCCAGCAGGGAGGCACCACGCTGTCCCACCTTGCCCACTGCCGCTCCTCTCTGCCCACTCCTGTGAGCTGGGAGCCGCTGCCAGCAGCACCACCAGGAAAAGCGGAGAACCAGCGGGAGCGGCTCCACACGCTCGGCTCTGTGCTCGCCTCACCGAATGGCCACTCAACTGCAGGTGCAGTGGGAGTGCCGATTCCATTCCCGTCTCTCCACTGCCGCTGCTCCCCGGCTCTTGTCCCGGGGCACAGAGAGCAGAGGTGGGGGAGAAGCTCCGCAGACACTGACACTGCAGTCCAGCCTTTTCCTTCGTGTCTCCAAAAAAAACGGTTTTACGAAAAAGTGAACAATAAAACAATCCAAACACCCTCCCCCCTTCCACCCAAAACACCCTCCACTCCAAACCCATAAACAGTGGTGAACACCAAGGCAAGACAAATGCGTTCTTCAGCATGTTTTCAGAAATATTTAGATGCCCAGATCTTCAGCTGATCAAGAAATTAAATAATCCCTGAATTACAATAAAGTTATCAATTTTAACACATATGAAACACTCTGACAAGGAAACAGACCACTTAGGTATATTCCTCTGTGAAACATCTTTCCCAGAGGCATTATTTCTAAAACTCAAAAGTTTCTATTTTACAATAGTTGTTATTTTAATGTCTGAATTAAAATAATCTACCGTTAAGGAAAAAAGAATAATAATAGGAAAACAGAACAGAAAAATTATGTCCTCGTGCACTGTCCTGGTTGAAAACAAGAAGAATTAAATAATTTTAAATCACAGTGAAAAATTAAGTGTTTATTACTACATATGCTCTAAAATATTAATTTTAGATAGCTTGATCCATAGGTGCTATGAATCAGTTCAGTGGCTTGTCACTCTACTCCTTTGGTTAATGGAGAAAAATTGTCCTGAATGAAGGAGAAAACTGAGACTTCTTTTTCTGTATGGTTTTGTTAGTTTGCTTTGGAGTGGTTTTTGTTTGTTATGTTTGCTTGCTTTTTATTACTTTATGGAACAGTCTAGATGTTGCAAGTCTGTGTCTATTAGAAAAGTGTAATATTTTAAGTAGTAATCTACAAAATTATGATATATCTTAAATTCTATGCACTTTTTGCAATCCTATAAAAAGTAACACTCTACTGCTATATAAAACACTTATAATATTAACTTTATCCCTAAAGTTCACCTGCCCTTAGATGTTCAAATATATCAACATAATTGAACCAGAACAAGCTGTAGTCACAGCCACTGTGAGTGTGGGTTTCCTAAGATGTAACCTGTTCCTTGCCTCACCTAGACGCTTTGTCTAGACAGAATTTGAGTATTTGTCTGAGATTTCTGGACACAGAATCTCCAGTGCCATACACCTTGTCGATAGTCTTCACATGTACAATAAACCAAATGCATCCCTGAAACCACTGAACAGATACTGCCTGAACCACACAGATTTAGGAAGCCTTAAATCCAGTCCTAACTGTGCAGTGATGATAAAAATTTATTATTACTAGTATTGTTGTTATTATTACTAATGCAGAAAATGCATATAGATTTTAGGAAAAGTATCTGTATGACATAAGTGTTCCAATATGTAACATTTGGCATAAAATAGGGGAAAAAAAAGAAGCAATTTTTTAGGCAACTAGGATCTGATATAGGATATATAGCAATCTGTGAAAGA
The DNA here is from genome assembly GCA_013399895.1 of Serilophus lunatus. Classification (NCBI taxonomy): domain Eukaryota; kingdom Metazoa; phylum Chordata; class Aves; order Passeriformes; family Eurylaimidae; genus Serilophus; species Serilophus lunatus. The sequence continues at coordinate 764,105 of VXBA01004266.1, forward strand.
GTCATACCTGTAATTAAAATATTACTGTTCTCTTCTAGCATACTACAGCATTTAATAAAGCAAAGTTACTTTTGACAATCTGGATGCCTGAAAGGGGTTTTAGTGTTTGATTTTAAACAAAACATAAAAATAGTAGCATATCCCAAACCCTCTTATATAACTGACCATAAAAAGACAAATGTTTAGTGACTCCTGACGTGTCTTTACTATCCTGAGTACACTATTTGATTTCCAAAAGCAGTAGAATATTTTACTGCAAAGTAGCAATATATGCACATACACCACTCTGTGATGACAAACACCTCCTACTAAAATTGATGTATTTTTCAACATTGTAAACCTTAAATGTATTGTTTAATACAAATGGAAATTAGCACAATGCTTTCTGTTCCCTAAACACTTTACAGTTTTCCCACCAGTGGTACGTAAACAAAACAACAGATGTATTCTGAGCCTATAAACACAACTTATGAACATCCTTCATATAAAATGGAATGCATAAGATTTAATGCTATATAGCAATAAAATCATTTAATTATAATCAGATTCAAATTTTAAAACCTGCGAAATTACCCTCCACATATAAGCACCCTGAAGTTCTACTGTATTCCATTTCCCAGTGTCAGAGTATTTCATTAACACTGAAAGACAGAAAAAAGAAAACCTTACACACAACCGATAAATTCCAAATTAAGCACTAACCGATTACAAATGTTTGCATCAGCCATTTTGGAATTGGTAGTATACTTTAATAAAGTACATTGAAAACTGACACTAGCAGCCAGTTTTTTAAAAACTATAAAAACAAGTTACAAGCTTGATTGGTATTTTTAAGAAGGGGCAATGAACCATTTCTGAATTTACTTTGCCTCATTTTTCTAATAGAAGAGCATTAAAAGATTTTATTCGTAACTTTCTATTATTTCCATGTTTACAGCAGCAAAAAATGATTCTTATTCCTATGGACTACAATTTCAACTTTTCAGTTAAGGACAGGGAAATCATTTTTAAGTAGTAGCTTCATCATTCTTAACTTTTTTTTTTTTTTTTTTTTTACAAAAAAGGCGATCTTTTAAAGTAAATTTACAGGAATATTGTAAGGGAAAAGATCATTTTAAAACAACAGTGCAACAACAAAAGCTCACAGACTATTTTATATTGACAGGACAGCACATTAACATCTCCCAGGATTAGTCAAAAATTGTACTCTGATAGCAATGCTTTCCTAGAGAAGACATCACATTCCTTGCTATGATCTAGTTTACAAACAAAAGTGTCTTAACTCACTGCTTTTAAGAGGGTGGTACAACTGAGTGTGCCTTCAGCCACTGTCAGCAAGACAGAAAAAATACAGCAAGCTGGAATTCATTTTCCTGAAAAAAAATTTCTACCTTAATTTATAATGTCATTGCAGAATTTGAAAGTAGGACATCCACGAGCACAGAAAAATTCACCACGCCAACTGATTATCCAGTGCACCCTCTCATTCCTACAGGCAACTGAGACCTGAACAAGCTTACTGGAGCAGGTAGAATATGAGTAGGGCCAGGACTTACTAAATTAACCGAAGTTCTACATGAATTAGTCTAGCACAGGACTCTATATTTTTCTTAAAAAAGGGCATATCATGGATTTTGAATGGGAAAAGTATCATAGAAAACATTTATTCTGCTAATAAATAGAGAAGGGAAGGTCAGTTTAGGAATCCTTTATTTAAAGTGTGCTTTGATCTCCTACAAAACATGTATTACATACGAAGAAAAAAATCCCAAATATTAAAATATTCCCATTTTGTATTTCTGCAGACAGAGGTCAGGCAGGACAGGGGTTGGGTAGTGTAAGGGAAGGTTCCTGAAGACAACAATTTTTGAGTTTTAAGATTGGCATCAGAAAGTATAAATATTTTAAAGCTAAGTTACAACCTTAGTAACTTGTAAGGTCGATATGGACTACACTGGTACTGCAATATACAATGCAATCTCCTATGTGTCTTCTACTAGAGTTAGCAAAAGCTCCATATAAAAGGAGAATGAATTCCATAAGATCTTGTCTTCCTCTAGCTGTATATCCATAACTCCCACTAAAAGAAATGGAAGAAACATGCTCATCTAGGAATGAATAGACCTTCACAACATAAGCAAAACCTATGATGCATAGTGTTAGTCACCTTTTTTCCTTCCTAATGAAACAAAATGGAGAGTAAAAAATGAAGCTTCATTTTCTTACTTTAATAAATTAGATTGCATAGCATATAAAAATCTCCAAATTATTCAAATTTTCACCTATTTTAAGCATGTAAGAGTCTGTAAATTATTGTCTCAGCAAGTTCAATTAAGCTATGGCTAAGTAAATTTCCTTATTATTACTTTGTATAGTGCAAGTATGACCACAATGGCATAGTTATGCAATAATTGGACTAATCAAAGCTATATAATGTCACTATTGTGAATGAAGTAGTGTTGCTCATTAGCCTATTACAAAAGAATTACTATAAATTCAGCCTACGTGCAGCAACACTTCCTGTGCAAACAAACACAGAAAATGCAACAAGCTTGAAACACTGCCAAGCTGGCAGACTGGCAGCACAAATTATGCAAAGAACCAGAAAGCCTTCAGTAGATTCAATAGAGCTTGGAGGATAAGAATGATTAAGTGTTTCTGTGTACAAATACAAATCACAGTAATGAATCAGACCAAAATTTCCAATAAAGGACTTAACTGCACCAGCTGGCCTTCTTCAGCAGCAGTATAATGTGAAATGATGACATCCTAAATAGTGGTGTTTGCAACTTTCACACAATCTGTCCAAACCAAGTCCTTTGTTTTGCTTCAGCTTTATGAAAGGATTTTTTTTTTAAATCCTAACAAAGCATTGTGGTACCTAAAAATACAGAAAAGCTACAAAGTTATACTGCTCCTTCTCTGCTTCTTTTTTTTTCTCTAACCAAATGAGAGAATCTTCCCTATCAGTTCTAACAGACTCTCAAAACTACCCAATAAAATATTTAATATAACGACACAAATAATTACAGATTTTTTTTTTAATCAAAAACTTAGTGGCAACAATAAAAGAAAGTTTTCAATTTAAAGTCAAACCAGTAACAAAATACCTCATATTCCAAAGTACAATGTTTCGGAAATCTGAGATATACCAATCCATACAATATGAACAAAAAGAATACATATGCATATGTACATATTTATTCATATGTATGTATGTGCATGCATGTATGCACATAAGTACATCAGTGTGTGAATTTCTTATCAAATAGGTTTCTCATATATTTCAACTTCATCATTCTTATGCTTAGGACATAACCTCAGCCATGCAATACCCACATCCACGGAAACAAAAGAAGTTTTGGCTTGCTTTCACAGTGGAACCGGTGTTACTCTGAGCTTCTGTCACATCATCCAGGCTAGTCCAGCTCACCCTTCTGGGCCCAACACTCATCACTTCCAAGCCAAGGTGACACATTTTCCTCAAATTGTAATACTAATACACCAGGGAAGAATTTCTGTTAATCTACCACATACAAAAATGCATTTAGACTGGCTTTCCACATTTTTCAGATAAACCGTAAGAGGGCAGGAGTCCCAGGCAAGATAATGGTCTAGATGACCAACTATTTGAACAAAATCAGCACTTCAAAATGTCATTAAACTCAAAACCCTAAAGGAAGCTGTAACAAGATTAAGTGCTAGCACAACATCTATCAAGTTATCCAACTTCTCTTCCTTAATAAATTAGATTAGGTGATATAACATCTTTATCACTATCAGTTTCCATGACTCTATAATAAAGTGACACTCTTTAATACGTTTTAATAGTGAAACTGGAGTAACTTGAAGACTGCACCCACAGGCAGAAATACTAGAAAATGTTTATTAAATCCTAAATTCAGATCCTACTCCACACTTAAACAAGTAAGAGCTATCAAGTCTTTAAGCACTCCTATTTCATCTTAACATGCTAAGGATGTTGGATGCTATGGCAGAGACGAATGCAATCTACTTCTGCCATAGCAACAACCTGTTATGTTGATTCGCATATTCTACATAAACTTGGAAGAGCATAGCAGGACCTTCACAATGGGGGCAGGGGACATTGTGTCTGATGGGAAATTCATGCCAGTAAATATAATTTCACTGAAACCACAAGCACTGTCCCATGTTTGTTACCCTTACATTAAAATTCTGTGCTGGGTGGAAACCTTTCCCCAGTTTTTCAAGTTTTCTAGAGTCCTGCTCTCACCTGCAGCTAAACTGCTTAGAACTTGCTTAGAACTTCACCTACACACTGCTTAGTTTAGTATAGTAGCCTGAGATTCACAGAATATTAGTCATAGTGAAAATTACAGTATGCTTTAATATTATAATAGTCTGTTTCAAGTCTAAGAGGAAGTTAACATACTACTCATTAGGACCTGTAAATTTGTGATAGCCCACTGCTGAACTAAGTTTGCACTTTTCTGAGCCTGGGTAGCTATCAGCTTCCATGGCATAATGAGACCCTACATGTTGTAGTGTCAGCATACATCCCTTTTTCCCTTACTCAAAATGATAGCATGAAGTACATGAAGATTTAAGGATTTATCTTTATCACCTGCTACACCTACAGCCCTCCCCCTTTGACTCATCCCTTTTTATTTCCAATCCAATTTTCTTCTGGCTGAACACTTACATACGTTCTTTTCTCCTCCCCAAGCTCACAGGTGTGAACTCATAGTTGCCAGAGATCCTCAGTAATGCAGATGCAAATAAATCTCTTGACAGTGAAGAGATTGAAAACTGAGTAGACCATTTCTCTTAGTTATGATAAATATCCTGCCCGTGATTGTAACACTCACATCAAGGTATCTCAGTATTATTAATATCGTATTCTGATACTCTACAAATTGTATTTGTAATTGAATGAGAAATACTCCAAAGCACTTCATTATTTCATGTACAGAGTCCTTGCAGTCTTTTTTTCCCCATAAAGCCTATCACTTAACCAATAAACTGGAAAGCATAAAGGGATGGGAAAACACCATTTAGCCAAATGGGAAAGTTAATTACAAACTTCCAAATTTGAAATAACGAAAAATTCTATTTTGCATCACACATTGAATTACCTCTTTATGATACATTCTAGTGCAGGTGGCTACTCCATTCCCATAGCAATCTACAAAGAAGTACTTGGATAAATAACATTTATATATATAAAAATATATATATGTATTCTGGATGTTTTCTACTCCTCAAGTACATGCTCTTTCTCTGATAGGATGAAAGAAGAGTGCTACAAGCATATCACACAGAACACAGCTTCCAACACAGCCAGCAGAGATGCAAATGCAACCTGCTACCAATAAAAATCCTGCCCATTAACCATGCCCCCCATAATTTCTAAGGCTTTTGTACTCCAAACTATGATCTACAACAATTATTTTACGTTTTTGTCAAATACTATTTAGTCTTTCCAGGACAGTACATAAAGGAAGCTCTTGTCTGGGGATGCTGTGGCACTGCAGAAGCATGCAAGAAGAGAACTTGCCATCTTGGCAGTCTACCAGGAAAGGAAATGAGCCCTGAGATCAGACCAAGGGAAGACCATGATTTCAGCTGCCATGGAAACTGAGGCAACAGCAAAATCATAGGTTCTCTGACACATAACTCCATGAAAAAGGCAGTGAGATGCAGCAGCTGGTTTTGAAATCATTCAAAGGCAAGCATACTGTGGCAAGATAACAGTGCTGAGATCCCAAAGCTAACTTTTAGTAGTTCTGAAAGCACAAGTAGAATAATCACTACAGTGTGCTGTTCACTTTAATTAATCCTGTCAGGACATTGTCATATCATGTCACTAACAGCACTGTAGATGGCTGGGATATCCACCCACGTGTCATTGTGTGGTACTGAAATGCCCTCAGTAATCCATATAGGGCTATGATAGCTTGGAGACTGTACTGTACAGATAAGAACACCTGGGACAGCATGGACTGAATATGTCTATGCCTATGAGTTTCTTCTGCAAGTTGATTTCTTATAAATAACAAAAGAAATTACTAAATCAATTCCTCCATCTCATACACTGATTAGCAAAAGGTAACAGAATTTGTATACAGAAATTTATGAACTAGGTAATAGGGCTGCTTGCGAATGCTGCTTCTAATAATAAAGAATTCAACTATAAATCTGAGGATTTCAACTAGATGACACTACAGAAAAGTCTATTCAGCTGTCAATGTATTTCACACTTCTTTCTCTGAAGTTGCCCAAAGGTGTCTATAAACTTTTTATTTATCTTGAAGGTGTGCAAAGTCTTCTCTTCCCTGACTACCCCTCGAGGATGAGCTTTGCCACTGTATCAATTCACATGCTTAAAACTACCTTTTCTGTGCTAGAGTCTTGTGAATAATCTCTGTAACATTTACGGATTTACATAGCAAATATGTCCAAATTGAAATCTATGGACAAGTTCCTTATGAAGAGTTCCCAGAAACCCAGGAAAAACATCCTCAATATACTCTTACTTATTCATACTGTCAAATCTTTGAAGAACACCACATGTGCACACACAATAACTAAGGAAAAAGGAAAAATTACTGGGATGAAATATTGCAAATATTTATTCCCAACAGATTATACATAACTGATATATTAAAAAATGAATACAGGTAGATAAGATAAACTTGACAGATGATAATACAATCTTTCTCATATAATTTCTGCCAGTGCTTATTAAGTATGGACTAGTCCTCTTGGAACTTTGGAAAACAGACGACTCAGTTGAAAATCATTATGCAAATTATCGATACCAGTGAAGCAGTAACATGTTGGGTTAAAGAAATCAATAGTAGCATAGAGGCTCAGGAGACATGACTGCTTGTCTATATGCTATTCATACTCTTATCTCACCATATTACAGAAAGGTCAGAGAGTGCATGAAGAAAACCCTTTTCTAGAGAAAGCACAAAGCAAATGATTTCATCTTGTATGTGGTTATCTAGGGGAACAGGGAGATCTAAACTTGAGAACCCCCTGTCCTGGCTAAGGACAGGTAGGTAGAGCATTGTTTTACCTAGACTAGACTTACAGTGCTTTTTACAATCACCAAGTGCTACCATTCCAAAGTTTCCCATTACTGATGGTATTACATTCACTCAAGTTTTAGCTCTTAAAATATTACCTTTGAAAAACAGTACCAAAGACTGTGGGAGGTGTAATACAGGGATGAAGGCTAAAGTCAAAGAGTTTCTTAATTCAACCAGAGAACACATCTTCATCTAAGATAAAAAAAGTTTTCATTCCTCATTTACTGCATATATACTTAACTTGGACATGTCAAATTTTTTTCACTGTTTTCAGTGAATGACATATGTAACACCTCTTAGAAATTTAGAATTATGGTATTGACTTCTCACAGTTAACACTGACATATTCCCGACACTTTGCATGCAGTTGAAATTAGACTACCTACCTTTGTCTGATAATTCTTGCACCTTATATAGTACTTTATCATCACTAAAATGTCTAGTTCTAAACTCAGATTGCTTTATATTAATGATGTAATTCTGCAAATACTGTTGAGTTTTTTTGTCAATTAACTGCAGCTGCAGATCAAGAACGGATTAAACTCTTCCCTTCACTATGTACTAGCTTGCTTATTTGCAAAGCTCCAGATGGATGTATTTAACATAACCAGACACTCAGAACATTTCTTATATCATTCATGAAACTGTACTTGAAATTATCTTCTTCCAACACACAAGAAAGTATTTTATTTTCCTTAGCTCCTTTCAGCCCCTACCAAGCCAAGCACTTTAAGAGACACTTACTTAAATCAATTTGAAATTTAGTATTTCTACTATGTCTCATTTCCCACACTGAAGTGTGAAAAAACCCAAACAATCTCAAGTTAAAAATGCAACTTGACTCCATCTCCTCAGCACAAAACAATTATGACACAAATAAGTGTATGGTTCAGGTCCTACATATTCATATTTCTGCCCCAGAGAAAGCCACAAAAGTACATAAACTTATCATGTGTTTTCTCCTTATATTTAACCCGTCCAGCAAGTAAATAAAATTGGAATCCACAGAAGAGAAAAAAGAGGAGAAAAGCCCAACTTCAAACAACTTACACTGTATCAGGCTGTTACCTACACTTTAACAGGCAGTTTTGAGTTTTCTAACTTCGTATAAGAAGTGATGATGTTAAAGTAATGTACAGCAACAGAATATAATCATAATGTTTTATTTGGTATTTATTTGGTATTTGCATCAGCTTGCAATATTTATATATGTAGACCTTCTAGTTTACTAGTCTATCCAAAAAATCAAATATTAAACATCACAATCAAATTACGCTTACATAATTACTGCTAAAGTTCACCTCTACTCTGATCACATGTGAAGTAACTAAAATAATTATAATGGATTTATGGTTTACAAGTCAGTCATAAACACCATAAAAATGTCTCTAGGATTAACTTTTGAAGTACTTACCTGTGCGTAAGCCTTCGGTGACTAATGCAAACAGCGGTTTGTTGATCCTGCGCAACACACACTTTATGGCGACTACATTTCATCTTCAAACACGGATCTTTAGCTGGATCTAAAGCTAAAAACAGTTTGAGAAAGTTGTTAACAATTATCTAGAAACGTGCAATTAAGACAAGAAACACCAACATAAAAGCCACCAAGTTTGTGGCCTGCTGTTTATACGGCATGCCAGAGTGAAAGGAGCAGATTGTCACCAGGAAAAAAAGGCAGCTGTTGTGTAGGTAAGAAAGTACACACCACTGTATTCTTTTAACAACTGTCACTCTCTGACTGTAACCCCCAAATACTGGTATTTCCGCTTTGAAAACATTTTCCCTTAACTGTTTACTAAGAAACAACTGTGTTCTTCTTACTCAACATTAAATGGTGAACAATGACACTGAATTTACTGAGAAATTATTAGTAAGGTAAGATTTTAGTAGAAGTACACTAAAGGTGATTTGTATGACACCATCTGTAAATATAAATTCTACCTTCTTCTAAGCCACTATTTCTGCTTTGTGAGTTGGGTTTTGTCATAGGTGGTCCTTTGGTCATCATCCATATTAATTTTTTTAAGTAAAATTCCAACTACAAATAGATTTCCGGCTATACTAGAAGAGCCAAATAATCCTGTTTGTTGCTTATTACTAAATATGCATTTTTCTTTAATCGTCATGCCTACATGACTATAATAGAGAAAAGCATCTGCCAATTTAAGCTCTCACTAGAAACAATCAACTTCTCCCTTCTCACATCTCCACTGTGTCTTTCAGGCAGATTTAAACATTCCAAAACTAATTTTTCTATCCCTATTGGAATCCTTTTCTTTTAAATCAAGGAAGAAAGCTATGAACAGCTAGACTACTGTTTTCCTGTGTTTTTCACTTTAGCATGTTACAGTCCAGTACTCAGCTATATTTCAAAATTTTCCCAGTTTTTACATCTGCTTATAAAATATTAGAGAATCACAGAATACTTTGAGTTGGCAGAGACCCACAAGGATCATTGACTCATACTCTTAGCCCTGTACTCCAAGAATCATACCATGTGCCTGAGAGCATATATTTGCATACATATTTTCTGAAAGAAAATCTTATGTTTATTCTTCATAACCAAAAATAAGCTTTTAATCACATCTCATTTGACCTGCCAGATCGTATTAACGTAAGACTGCTTAACTGTGTATGTACCCAGAAAACAAGAGCCAAGCTGATCATTAGTTGCAGTTTTGATGCATGACATTGTAATGCTAAGTACGATTAAACACAGTCTGAGCAGTGACGTCTTCAGGTTTATTTCCTTAATATATTCAGCTGTGCAAAACAAAGACACCATATTATCAACAAAACAGAAGAGTGATGGAATTATTAATATAATAATAATAATCCAATGCAGACAGAAAAGTTCTTGTTAATTACAGCACAAGACATATGAAAAGACGTAGTCTTTTTACTTCTACAGCAAGATAACCATAAAAACACAACACATAATCCAGAATAAATCGATTATAAATCTGATTTCAACAACTCTATACAAATGAGAAACAAGTGCAGCAATAAAAAATTACTGAACTAGGATAACAGAGTTTGAGTCTAAATTAAGAAGAGTGTATGTTTCTCCTATTTACTTCAGATTTTAGATTCCATGTCAAATACTTCCTCTGCTTAAAGTCAGGCAGAATGTAATGCCAGACCCTTGTATGCACACAGATAGTCCAGTCCCTTAAGGCACTGGTCCAAGAATATAAACTCATCATACAGAAAGAATGTCTGTAGGATTGTGTCTGATGCTACTATTCAAACAGGGTGAGTAACCCAGCAGAGCCATGGCCACTGAAATCTCAAGATCATCTTTCTATTCAAAAGCATATTCAATATTCGTGGTCTTGCCACTGACACTAAGTCACATTGTCACTCCATAACATGTTGGACTTGCTCTCTGTCAGCTACAAACTCCCTGAAGAAGTCTTTTTTTTCCTCAGATGTGACACATGCCCTCCCCTTTCCCAATACTTCTTTTTTGTGAAACCACCTTGTAACAGCAAGGGAGAAACCAAATAAATCATTTACATAAAAATACAGATTTTTGGAAGGTTAAAAAGTTAACTAACTGAATTGTCAATATCTGCCTAGACTAAGACTTAGCAAGCCAGAGGATAAAACAGAGAAAGAACATAGAAAGAAATGTTCCCAGAAACTGTGAAAAGTTATGTGTTCTTCTTTTCTTTGAGTATCACACATTGTAGTCAACCCTACACTATAAAGCACATAGTAACTACATTAATCTCACATTTTTACAAGCTCACATTTTTAATTTTTAATCTGTTTTTTAAAAATAGTAAATTTATGGATTGCATTAGTAATTCATCCAGCTTTGAAAGGACTACAAAAATTAGATATTTATGAAAGCATGGAGTGGCTTGCCTTTCTTTTAAGCCAGTTTTACTTGATACTTGGAACAGATCAACGGACAATTTTTATGGGAAATAAATGCTACACCACAAGAAAAACATTTTCAAACCCATAGTCTTAAGTTCTTCATGCTGGGAAGACCTGGACCCGCCTTACAATGCAAAGACATAGCTGACTATACGTCTGATCTTAAACTCCTATGAAAATGCATAAATTTATTCAAGACAAAGAACCATTGATTTCCTCTAAGCATATCAGAAAACACAAGATATTAAGTCTTTACTTCTTCACTTCATCTTCTAGCTCTCTCTGACAAAGCATGCCTGCTTTGCATCAGCTCAGAGAATGCAGACTTCCACTGACAACACCATTTATTTCTTTTGATTTCTGCTAAAATAAGCAGCTTTGAAACAGTCCAGTGTTCACACCAAAAACATTACAAGTGTCAAAATCCCACTGTGGAATTTATATATTTCTCACAGCTATTGTCTTCAGCATGAAACAGGTATCAATCTGACTTTGTATCCATTTCTCATTTACTAAAATATCACCATAATTACAAAAGTTAGGGGCCTTTTTTCCTCCCCATAATTGAAATGAAAACATGAATTGTACAGCACAATTACACTGCTATTGAAAATTGGTGAAGGTTTCCACTATGGTGAAGAAACCCTAGACATAAGCAATATATTTATGTAAGGCTTGCCAGAAATCATCTCTTTATTAATACATCAGCTAACTTAGGTTATTTGCCTACATGCCTCCTTTATATTTGTCCATACATCTGGCTACAACAATATGAAATGTCATGTTCATTACATTTCAACGAGTAGAAAAATATCACCGCCACAAAATGAACTTCAAAAGTATAAAATACTTTTTAACATCTACAATTTCTCTAACACCTTACACTGTAAATAAGGTGCTCTGCTGAAAAATTATGACATGTAATTAGGATCTCCTGGTGACTTTTATAGATGAATATGAATTTGTTCTTCTCACATGCTAAGGAAGCAATTAATATTCAAAAAACTGATTTAATTATTACTAATTGATCTATTCATTTATAATTCAAATATGGAAAAGCAATTAAGAAAAAGCTTCTCATCATCTCTCCTGTAACTTAATTTACAGCTAGCGCTCACAAAAACTGACATTAGTCAGAATGTTATTTTTATTGGGAATATAGTAGGAGATAACTAGCAAGATATAACATATGCATACTCTTACTGAGTGCTCTGTGGCAGAAACCACAGTAAATTAGCATTACTCCACAACGTTCTGAGTGCATTCTGACATGTTCCTCACTTTCCATTCCCAGTAAAATGAAAGGAGGAAAAAAAGGTTATAGAAAAAGTTTTCAGACTTAAACTCTATTTCCTTCCTCAAAAGTTCTGAGTCATTTCTGATGGGAAAAATAAAAACCAGCTAGGTATTGTGTATGCACTTACTGAAAACGTCAGCTAAAACTTCAGTTTAATTCCTCTAGTTTAAAAGACAAGTCCTACTTCTTTGCCTACAAGGTTGTCATATTTCACAATGGAGAGAGAAAAAAAATTAAAGTTTTAACTGAAGTATTAATAATTAGGTCAATTGTCTAGGTTTTAATCCTAGGCACACAGACCTCTAGAAGGGAATGACTCATATTGCCTGCTTTAATAAACCACATTAATTCCTGAAGATACCTAAAGATCATCAGTGTCTTTACTTCTCCATTTTGAAAGATGACGATTTCTCACCTCCCAAAGCAGGATTTCTCACTGTGAAATGTGCTGGTTATAGAGATAAGAGCACAATCCCAGCACCACAATTTCTATTAACAGTAGGGAGGAGAGCAAGGCAGAACACAATCAGTTGATATTATCAGCTAGCACAAAATCCTGATAAATGTTTAATTACAGTTAACAGTGATAATGGTTATTTTTTGCCTAAATTGTACAGTGATCAGCTTTCAGAATTTACATCCTTACATATAAACCCTCCTCAATCATAGATGTTTTAAATCCACACTGCTGTGGATTCATAACAAGACATCTCTATCTTATCATGAAACATTGTCTACTGAAAGTAAATATCTTTTAACTTCAACAAGAAAATGAATCATTGTTCAGCCAACAATCTGAAATTCATAAATAAAAATAAGAGCATAAACAAGAGAAAGCCTACCTCAGCAACCTGGTGAGGATGTTCTGAAAAAGAAGAATCTCAAAATTTTGTTTTGCTTCCCAAGGACTGCATTTGCCATCTACAATTCACTATATAGCATAAAAAGCAGAATGGGAAGCTGCAGTCAGGATGGTCACATGAGAAATCTGAATACTTGTTCCATCTGGCCACATGAATCTACAATTTCAGTAAGAAGGCTAGAGAGTAGCTTTTTCTGTAAGTGGTCAAGGAAGTAATTAAAAGCTTAGATTCAAATCCCTGAACACTATCATCTGCTAGTCTGGTTTCTAACTGGTGAGCAAGTGCTTCAATAATTAAGGTGTCTGTGTGTATGTAAGTTGCTTCTACCCAAGAAATTCTAACTCTCACAAGTGCTCAGAAATCTCCATACAATTGTGTAAAGTCTGATCAGGTTTCTGTTTAGATGCACCGCCGCTCCTAGTGTTTTATACTACTAAGCTCTGGTACATCAGCACTGACTGTCTAGCTGCCCTGCAACAGTTATAGTTACGCTAGACTAAAGTTCTGCTAATCCCAGAAACACCTGATACCACATTTCTAACCGTGTGATATATCAGATAAAATACTGCATTATTTCCATTTTGCTCACTGCTGCAACTAAAGGTTTATAAAAAAGGACATAAAAGTACATTTATACTGATTCGTAACATGGTACTTGCTATTCTGGGTATTGATAAGTCAAATTAAATGCTCAAAAAATAAAATTACATCTGCCAATCTCTAGTCTTCCTCTGGAACAAAGCCACTAAAGTTGATCTCTTTTTCACAATTTCAGAATACTTCACTCATTCTTTCTCCACTCCCTTTAAAATAATCATCTTGACTGAGCCACACTTCTTTTAGCCACTTCGGCTGTGACTAAATTATCAGAAATTCTCCCATTCACAAGTGTCTGTGAGCCCTGCTTCAAAACCATACACATTATTTTGTGTTTCTCTTTTACAAGAGAATAGGTTGCCCATAGCTCAAAGAGATGTAAATGAGAAATTCCATATAGTCCAACCAAATGTCTCTCTAATTCCGAAAAGATCCTCTTTATTTAAACTGCCAAAGAACATAGCTGTTTTGGGCTCAGGCTGGTGTAGGTGACTAATTGAGACCATTAAATCCAGTTTCTTCTATATTTAATAAGAAACTCAAGGATCTTGCAAAGGTATCCAAACCTGCTATGACAAGTAGAAATGCAAGTGCATACTTGGCTGGCATCCTGTAAGTTTTCCACAGCTTTAGTGAAACACTTATGGTTTTTATTTTTAAATCATAATGTCAACTTTCTTGGTTTGGAAGAAAAACACCAAACACCTTAAGACTACTTGAACATTCACAATAGTAATATATCACTAGCAAACAGTTAAGCATTACACTACCCTCATCTAAATACACTAAATCATAATTTAGAGACATGCTGTCTGTGTCAGAACTGCCTTCTGGGTTCTCCAAGTTGGGCAATGAGGGGAAACAAACATCTGCAGACCTGCAACAACAGAAACACATCTTCCTGAAAATTCTCCCATCTATTACTTCACTTGCCAAGATGGTCATTCTTGCAAAACAACACATTATGTGAAACAGCACTGACGAGGCCACACCTCGAAGACTGTGTTCAGTTTTGGGCCCCCCTCCTATAAGAAGGACAATGAGGCGCTGGTGTGAGTCCACAGAAGGGGAACGAAGCTGGTGAGAGTCTGAAGCACAAGTCTTATGAGGAGTGCCTGAGTGAGCTGGGGATCTTTAGCCTGGAGAAAAGGATGCTCAGAGGGGACCTCACTACTCTCTTCAACTACCTGAAAGGAGGTGGGGGGTTGGATTTTCCCCCAGCTAACAAAAAAAAGGAAAAGGCCTCAAGATGTACCAGGGAAGTTTTAGATTGGGTATTAGGAAAAAATTTTTCCCTAAAAGTCTTGTCAAGCACTGGAACCTGCTGTCCAGGGCAAGAAGTAGTGCTGCCATTTGTGGAGGTATTTAAAAGATGTTGAGGTGTGGTGGTTAATGACAGGATTTAGTGGTAGCCTAGGCAGTGCTCAGTTAATGATTGGACTCTATCTTAGAAGTCTTTTCCAACTTCAATGATTCCATTATTCTGTTTTTGTCTCTTAGAGAACTTTAATTTCTATATTTTATTATGTATTTTTATATTAAAGAGGGTATTTTAATCAGAATTTCATTTTACTTTAAATCAACTTCAGCTTTTAAATTTTTTTAAAGTAACCAAACCAGAATCCAGTAGACCATTCACGTGAAATATAAAATACATCAGAAATATAAACATGTACTCAAAATACAAATGTATTTCGAAGACACCTGAAATAACGAAAATGACCAGGAAACACACTTGAGATGAAAATGAACGATCATCTCCATATAAAATACATTCTGTAGAGAACACAAAAGTTGAAATCCTATATTGCAGAAAATACAGAGAGCATATTTATTTTTTACTCAATTAAGCTAGTGTATACTTCCTGACTCAGATAAACCATCCATGAAAACTTCTTGAGTTTAATATGCTGAAATTAACATAATAATCACAAATATACCAAACCTGTAAGTTCCAAGTAGATTTAAGTGGCCACTTGAAGGAGGGGGGAAGGGAATTAAAAATAAAACATAAGAATTTATCTTTTGTAAAAATATAAAGAATGTGAAGACCTACTCACCTTGCAATGTTTCTTCCAGGGTTTCTCTTGGATCACTAGATTCATGTTCACGTGACCCACTTCTGCCCTCCAGAAGGAGAGAACCCTGAGAGAACCCTGTAGAGGCTCACCTACAGAACTGCAGGTGTTCCGAAGTTAGTAGCTTGTAATAAATCTACAATTTCAGTCACTTTTGAGTATGTACCTGAGTTCTGACTCATAGCTACCAATACCTGGCATAGTACAGAAAAGGAAAAACTTGTATTAAAAAAAAGTTCACATTACAAAGTGAACTTTTAATGGCACAAGCCTTTACATTTATAATTCTACAGAAGATAAATAGGTTTTTAAATATGAGGAATTTATATATTATATGTATAAAATATATATTATAAATAAAAATGGGTCAAAAAGACAACTTTTAACATTTCGAATAGTTTTTCTTGAAGAGAAGAATGATACATAGACTTGGTTTTTTTCTTCTCTACAGTTTTTGTGGTTTGGGGTTTTTTAAGGGATTTATTAAGCTTTTTCTTTTTCTCTCATTACTATACAGTAATATGTGGCTTCCAATTTCATATTCTTAATAACTACCTCCATTAGCTTTTCTACAAGTCTTCTTATATAACTTCTCTGGCAAACATAAGAAACTTTATTAGGCCATTAAGAGAGTCCTAGTACACATCAAGATATTTTCAGGCACGCAGTCCTCACAGACTAAAGGCACCCACGACTCAACCATTAGCTGGGACACCCCACCACAGTAGACAGAAGTAGGACTTGTAAAATAAGAGATTTGCAGGATTAAAATTTAGTAGGTTTGCAAATTGCAAAGAAATAGCTCCACACCTCCTCTTCTCCACATGCTGCCAGCTTGGGAAGCTTTGGCGCTGTACCTCTAGCCAGTCACTGTCACCCTGTGCCACATTTCTGCTTTTCTGATGTAACTCTTTATGGGTCTGAATGGCTACCTGAATCCAGGATTTGGTCATGTTAAAAACAAACAAAAAATGAACTTTTTACTTTCTCTTGTAACAATTCAAATTTTGATGTCTCTACAGACTGATCTCAGGACATAAAGCAAAGGTGTTAGGACAGTAGGAGCAAGGGCTTAGACTGCTACTGAAAGCAAGCAAAATCTCGTATTATGCACTGGGTTTAGCCTCAGTAAACATCCTTTCTATAGCCACCTTTAAAAATGGCTATAAAATTTAGAATCCATTCTACGATTCCATAGAAATAAATACTGTATCAACCTGAGAGCCCTAACTAGAAAATCAGCTGTGCACTAGCCAGTGAACCTGAGTTAGGAGAGAAGCCTGTGAATCATACAGGAGAAGGCTGTTTCATGGTATTACCACAGTAGATTAATCTATAAAAGACAAATAATAAAAGAATCACTAAAGCACAGCATCAGATAATTAAGAAAAAGCACCATTAAAGGGCTCCTCAGACATCTACAAAAGATCTTTTCAGTCAAGGCTATCTGAAAGTATCATAAAGGAGTGGGAATCCATTTAACACAGGATTTAGTGTATTTTATTAGGGAGCAGGATTCCTAAATATACCAAAATACCTGAAACTGGAAACTGTTCACCAGATTAAATACCATTTAGTCTTAACAGCAAATAAGCATGAAATATTTAACAGCTTTTCAGTTCTGCTCTTTTATGAAATGTGTAGTGTCCTCCTACAAGGACAACATTTCTTTATATAAATCAACATTTTAAAGTGCCATGTGATACATTTTAATAGCAAAATACTGCAATTTATTTTGAAAGTGATGGATATATATTTCTAGTTTTAAAACATCAGTAATTCTGCTATGAAAACTAGATCATGAGTGCACATATCAAATGCAGCAAAGTTAAAGCTACACAATTCTTTTCACAGTCTTCAACTAATGGATCTTCATTAAACTCCCTTATGACTTCTCAGGGCTTGAAAGTGAATGAATCAAATTACTTTATTGAATATGACTCTAAATGGCTTCAGTTCACAGTACAGAAATGTAGTCAAAAATTATAGAGATGTGTTTGCATGCATTTGAATATCCTTAGCTACAAAAGTTATTACAGAACCATGTAGATGAAACATACAGAACTAAAAGGCAAAGATTCAACTAATGCAAGTGAAATTATTTCAAAATCTGTTTCTGTTGTACAATGGTACCTACAGTATTCTGCTGTAAACAGACATCTAATATAAGCTGATACTATAAAAGCCAAAAATTACTCTGCAGAGTGGTCGACAAGAAATGTTATAAATGCATCTATGAATAAACTATACCTTCAGGGTGTTCATCCTCCATGGAAATGTCATTTTGTACTTTTTCAATTACATGAATATACTCCACTGTTCCTCCAAGGTATTGAGCAAGGGAAGACATCCTTTCTGCTTTAAAAAATTACACCAGTGTCTTTGTGTTTGCATTTTTTTTCAACAGTTACATCCTCCAAGCTCTGCTAGCATCTGCAATCTAAAAATAAAATGTTCCAGAAGTGTCCTGTGTATTTTCGTCTGATGTGAAATTGGTACATGGAGAAAATGTGTTAGAAAATATTGGAGGGAGGGGGAGTTTCATTTAAGTAAGCGTTGATAAAACAAATTAAAGCTATCAGGATACTCAACTTGAAATAGTCCAAAACACAGAACATCCCACTTGTTTATCTCTAAAACCACTGAAAGTGCAAAACTTGCCTTTTAGCAGTAACTAAATATGAAAACAGAACATTATTACAAAAATACATGCCCCACCTAATTTTTTATTAAGAAGTCGCATTTGTACATTACATTTTTATAGAAATACATAAACATTTAGGGAGATAAATATAAAATATACAGTCAAAACATTTATTTAAATATGTTTTTCTATCTCAAATGGATGTAAACAAAAAGAATTCAATGGGAACATGTACACTTTGGACAAAGGTCAGATGTTGCTTTAAGGAACGGAGTTGGTGGATTGCAACGCAAATCACAGTATTATCCCATCTTTTAAAATAGATGCAGACTAGGACTAAATAACATTATACATTTTCACAGTAAGGGCTAACCTCACAGAAAGCATGGACATATATTTCCATATAGTCACTCTTATTAATACAAATGGAATTGCACAGATCTGTCTACATGAGCAATTCTGACATACTTCCTCATATTAACATAAGAAGGCCTTTCAAAATACACTGAAGTATAGAAAAGTGAATTGAAACACTATTCATAGAATCATACAATGGTTTTGGTTGGAATCGACCTCAAATATCAATTCCAATTCCTCTCAAGGGGCAGGGAACCCTCCACTAGACCATATTACTCAGAGCCCCCTCCTGCCCAGTCTTAAACATTTCTGAGGAACGGGGAATTCATAACCTCTCAAGGGAAACTGTTTCAGTGCCTCACATCCCTTACAGTAATCTAATCTGAACTTGCCCTCCCTTCTGCTTAGGGTTCTTCCCTCTTGTCCTATCACCACATGTCTCTGTAAAATGTCCCTCCTCTCCAGCTTTCTTGTTGACTCCTCTAGGCACTGGAAGGCTTTTAAAACTAAGACATTCATTATCTCACGCACAACTACAGGCAACTGGAACCACAGACTTTTCAAGTATTATACTAAAACATTAGCATTAATGTTTGCGTTCTGATTAAGGATGTATTCTGAAAGAAAAAAAAAATCTAAAATGTTTATCCACATACAGCAAATCTGTGAAAAATCTTAGAAAGAACTTGAATAGATACAGAAATCTTAGAAAGATAACAACTATGTGTAAATCTCAAAGATACACCTACATGACATGCAGCAGTTTCTCAAAAATACTACTTGCAAATTCCTATGGGTGTTGGCTAAAAATAATTTGAAAAAGGTCCATATTTCAAGCACAACACGGAAATACAAAGTAATAAATATGAATAATGAGAACCCATTTATCTGACTAGTAATACCAACAAGGAGTTACATGTGTACCAGGTACCTAGACTATAATCTAAAACACAAAGGGGTATAACAAAGATTGAGTATTTTTAAAATGCAACTAACAAATTGAAAACACAGATAGCACATCTATTACATGCAGTTAGCTGGAGTTTAGGCAGTTTGAAGGCCTTTATATCTGTTCATATACTGATTTTAAAACCTCTAGATATAGATTTGTCATTTCATTATGTGAAGTTGCTATAATTCAAATTAGTAAAGAAAAAAAGAATTTCTGTAAACACTAGTAATTCCTACAATCCATTTTTTTCCATAGTAAACAGGAAAAAAATGTTCTGTCTAGTAGACCTGCAGCTCAGACCTTTTAATGGCAAAAAGATTCTTTGCTTATCCCATTATTTCAAAGGTAAGTTTCTAAAAAGACAAATATTGATGAAAAAAAAACCAAAACAAAGAAATAAAACAATGATAGATCTAAACTAGGGGTATTATTTATTTCTGTCCTCCAAAAATGTGCCTGCTTTTGTCTTCAGCACTATTATTACGACAGACATGGGACAATTTCAATCTCTTACTGTAACTTCATCTCTACCTTTTAAAATTTATCCTTCATGTATGAGTTTCATGTTTTAATTTGGAAGAGGTTTTTTTTAAGGAACACTCTCACTTGAGAGAGTAGCTACTGTACTAATCAGAATGACAATAACAAAAGAGTAAATGGTAAACCCTAAAAGATTCTCTAAACAGACTGCTTGGCTTGCAGTAAGCCCCAGCAGATCACAGGATTCCACATTCAGTGATTTTTATGTCCCTATGTGAATAGTTTACCTTGGAAGAAGGAAAAAATACATATTAAAAAACTGGAAGTCTATGTGTATGGTTACTGAGGTGAAAAAGCTAATTAAGAGTTAATTCTTATTTGCCCCAGTTATAGTAGTGAAGTGGCACGGCCTTGGATCGACATTTGTTGGGACTATCAAAATGTACACGCAAAACTTAGTTTTTATAGTCTATCAATTCTCACTTTCTCATTAAATTATATGAGGAAAAATTGTGCTGAGATTGCAAATAAAAACACATACAGCAGTGACAAAGAGAGGGAATCATAGAAGACCAGATTTCTCCAGTAATTCATGAGCATCACATTCACTCCTAAGGAACTGACATCCTTTTGAAGTATGAATGGGTCTTCCCACAAAATATCACATGATCATTTTTCCCATTGAATGAGAGTAACCTGAGCAAGTACACAGTACTTCTATAGTTAGTTAATTTTAGTCTCAGGAATATTTTCTGTGTTTCAAAAAAAATTATTTCCTTTTATACCTAGAAGTAAGAGGAAGACAGTTTTGTCAACACGGAGACCAAGATACTGACTGTGAAAACCTTCTTCTATCTTTCAGGGTATCCCCCAGATCTAGTCAGTTGTGTTATTCACAGACTTTCAAATAAATAACAACAGAATGCAAATCCATGACTGATAAAGAATATCCAATGACAGTCAGAGCCTAGAAAACATGAAATTCTTGAGAAACTGTAAACTTTTTGACATACACTTCAATTCTATATCACGGCTAAATTCAATACAAAGACTGTAACAGTTCTTGCAGGAAAAATGAAAAACAGTGCACTGGCAGGTTTAAACACTCCTGATAATCTTTAAATGGGAACATTTTTTGATAACAAAACTTCCATTTACCTTTATTATTAAAAACAGTTACAAACTACCATTTTTTGTTTTTCAGTTATAAAACTGCACAATAAATTGTAGATAAAACTACTCAGCAAATGCATTTTACTCTTCAATGTATATTTTCATTTAACAAGTAAATGAAAATAGAAAGTTGAACTCTGTAGGTGTCCTTTTAAAATATTCACTACCCATTATCCAATGCATTTTGCAAACAAGGTAGAAGAGATAACTTTAAACTGTTTTCTTAGATTGTAAATTCAGAAAAGTAGCCAACAAACATTAGTACTAGGATGCCCAAAGAACTCAATGCAGATCTTCACTGCGTTTGTGCCATTGGTGTCATCAGAAAAGATCAAGTCTCTGTAGCATTTGTCATAGCAATTTTAAAAAAAAAGTAGAGAGTTTCTCAGTAGTTTCAAAACAGCAGCCATACACTTTGAAACAAAATACATAAAGTGGATTATATTGACAGCAAATATTAAATTCCAGTGGCTGAGGAGTAAATGTGCAATGGGAAAATTTGCTGCATTTGCTTAAATTATTCTCAGACTAAAACTACTGTAGCATTCTCAAAGCTCCAGCTGCATTTTGCCCCAAGATAAATCACTTGAACATGACAGACTCCCAAAACTATTCTTCTAGATCATTTTTTATGTACCAGATATAAAGAGGCTTTCAACATTTTAATTTTTTTTAACTGCAAAAGACAAATAGTAGATTGCATGCCTGTTTTTCTTCAAATGTCCTACTGAAAATGCCTCAGTTCTTTACTTAAATATAAAAATATAACAAAACCTCCCAAACTTCATGTTTATATGAAGAAAACTTTAAGCTACTTTGAGGGTTTCTAATGCTCCCATCTCTTTCTCTAATCAATAAAAGTTTGAAAAAATCACAGATATAAAACAACAATTAGACTGAATTTCTTGTCCTCTTTAAATCAATCAGAGACAAGAGAAAATGACAAAAATTGACAGAATTTTGTAGGTATTCTAGAACAGGAGCACTATTATAAATACTTGTGTGGCATAAAATTTAAGTAACTAGTTGCCAAGTCTTACCTTGATCAAATGGTTTACCCGGACTCCAGGTACGAAAATAATCATCCTGAGGGAAGAAATAATTTAAATTTAGTAAAACATAAGGAATCGATGTATACATGAAAAACTCACAGTATCATGAAAGACAGAAGATGCATACCAACCTCTACTTCCTAGAAAAGGCAAGCAGCAAAACAAAATAAAAAAGGAGAGAAAAAGATTACAGTTATCATAATGGGACAAATTGTTCACATAGAATTAAAGAGTGTAATTCAGAGGCCATTTGCACTCAAAGTAAAAACGCTATTCAAAAATACTACTTACTAGCATTTAAAACAGAAAACTTATTTCTCACAGTATCTATATAGGTAATGTTTTTAAAATATTACAGCAGTTTTCCTGTACTTTAACTTCCTAAATAATAAAAAATGTAATTACCTTTTCAGTGAATGATTTTTCAAAAGCACAACTTCAAAGTTTTCATCAATAAAATATAGCTATCTTAAAGAATGATACATTTTTGAGAAATAAATATTTTGTCACTTAACTTCCAATTGCATTGGTAAGATCTTTCATTAAGTAAGTCTAATTAGCTCTATTTTCTACAAATCATCTTACAAACATAAAATACCTTCCTAATTATGTCATCAGCTATATTAGGTTACAATTTCAAGAAGGAAAAACTTGAATTAAGCAAATTGCTTTCAAGATTATCAGTAATAAATCACAAATCCATAGCCATAAATTGATAATAAAATGATCTGCACATCTCAGACAATATGTGGCTCAGAAAAATGACTGGTATTGTTTATTATTATGTCATAATTAACTCACTATTCTCTAGAACAAAATATTTAAAAGACTGGGCCGAACATTCTAAAGTTTGCATAAAGTAAGCTTCACAAACTGCAGTGGGTGTACTGTCAAATCCAGCAGCTCCATCCCATTTGCTAAAAAACCAAAGACACCTCAATTTATACACAATTTAGCTAACTAGAAAAATATAAGTCTCATGCAGCTGTTAAAGCCACATAATCACAACTTAAAAATGATCAAATGTCAAACACATGTCTGCAGGTACAGAACACTCGTTAGGTTTTAATAGTGAAACAGTTTTACCCCAAATGAAAACAGAAGAAAACAACCAAACAAAAACCACCACCACCACCAACAACAACAAAAAAAACCCCACCACAAACCCAAAAAAACAGTGCTTGCAGCCTAAACCATTATTTCACTGATGAAATTTTATGTAAATGTGAACTTTGAAAGAGAAAGAAATAAACAGAATCCGCAAGTGCAAAATAGAATCATATTTCTGTACCAATACTTACACATCGATGCTGCATAGATTAACCATCTATGAATCAAGGCAACTATTTGTTTTTCTAACTATTTTTTAAAGTAATAAAATACATAACAGCATATCAGTTTTTTGTTTATTACACAAGAAATAAGCAGAAATCATGTTTATGATAGCATTTTCCAATTGTTCCTCCTAATAGTAACTATAGAGATTTTATTCCTACAATGGTGTTCTGAACAGGTTTGAAACATCTGTATTACAATGCTGTTTCATGAACAACGTCACAGGGGCAAAACTTACACTCCTTGAAAAAAACATCAAAGTGGTAGATCCCCTTTTCATTTCTACTAAATCAACAGAATGAGCCCATTCAGAAAATAAGGTTAATATTAAAATGGTGAAAAAATAGAATAACTAGAAGACAAAGCTATTAGAACAAAAGAGCAGTCATGGAGACAGCCTGCATTTTGCTTAAGGAAGAATGTACAAGTGTGCCTTGTATAAATTACATGTGATCTCGAGTTGGCCTCAAACCAACTAGAAGATAAATCAATTCTTGTTCATTTCTATATTGCAGACAACTTCACAGATCCCAAATATAATATCCCTCAGGTATTACTATAAGTCTTGCTGACTTACTTCTGTCTACAAAGCAACTCCATATCTTTTTTGTTACCTTTCTCTGAATCTTTTCCAAGTCTATTTTCTTGACAACTACAGTTGTGCAGAGCATTCAAGATGAAGCAGCATTACAGATCTACACACAACAACACTATTTTGTTCTGAGTTTTTCTTCCCATCATGTCTACCTCTCTACTGTCTTTGTAGTTTGGGGTATGTCTGTTTTTGCTCTTTTTAATTGTACTATGGTTTGTCTGGATTATGGTTTGCACAGAATTTTCTATCTCAAATCCAATACAAATACACCCATATACCATACATACCTATATTGATTTTCCTAAACAATTTTTCAAATAATCCGCTACTTAAAATTGATTATTGAATATGTTTAACAAAATTCCTACATGCCTCTGGAAAAAAAAAAAGAAAAAAGTTAACTGATTGTCAGATTAAGTAAGGAAACTGCTTCAATAAATTGTAGTTCCACTATTTAACAAATATTCCTAAAGCTTCCATCCTTCGCATGGCTTCCTGTTACATTCAAACATTTCCTGATCTTCAGTCAGTAAGTTTGATTATAATAACTTTCAATATCCTCTGCAGATGTAATTAAGATCATTACGTAATTTACAAAGCTCCGTTTTCATAATTTTAATAGAAAACCCAAAATGAACAAATACAGTTTACGGTGAAGGCTAAGTAGCACCACAGCACCTCTAGGTGAAGTATCCTTTAATAACCTATAAATGCAAAAGGCAATGTCTCAGGATATCAAGAAAGAGCCCTATTTCTTCAGCAGCTTCCTTGCCTTTGTCTTGAGCATGTTAAAGAGCAGGTTGTAAAAGTATACAGAATAAAGTCACAAATTTGTAGCAGTAGCCATACCACTTTCCTAGCTAAAGGTATTCATAGATTTAAAAATCATCCTTACTGTTTTACTTGAAAACCATGTGAAATGTAAGTATTTCTTTCAAGTGTGTCTTTGTCTGAAAGACACAAAACACTTCTAATAGCCATGGATGATGGATTTCAATGAGTTTAGTATCCATGCCTGATAATTATGCATGTTTAAGCACTACGCTCATTCAGGGTCATAGTGATGAAGTGTTTCTAAGAACTTAAGTTCATGCTACACTTTGAGACTAATATTTTTTTCTTTTTCTTCAAAAGATCTTACTTTCAAAAAAAAAATCATGAATGTCATCCAAAAATCTGACAACTTCACAAAAAGGACAATAAACACAGCTACATGACCTGAGGAGCAGCTTAATCAAAAAAGAAATTTAAAAAAAAAAAGATATTTTGCCTTAAATTTTTATTGTTTGTTTTTGGAATTCAATATTCTTCTATATGAATTCTCTTATCCTTAAAAAGTAGTTACTATGTGAGTTTTAATTAACACACATTTAAGAACAGTAAAAAAGAAAAAAACTCACTGAAAAAAATTACGTTATGCAGCAGCTTTCATCTTTCAATAGAGTTAGAAAAACATGATCCAATTACTTTTCTTTCTGCTGTAAAGATTTTGTTATACCATTTTACTGATCCCTCCCCTGCAACATTTTCTGTAGATGCTGACATATATTGCTTGAGTTATAATCCAACAGAAATCTGTATTTTAAAGAACGTAATAATACATGGTAGATATGACTGACTCAGAGAACAGCAGGTGTCCAAGAGCAAGGAGGGCAGTTTCCTCGCAAAAATTTTCAGATCAAGGTTCACCTTAAAAGATGGATAAAGAAAACTTGGTCCTTGTCTTGTATTCAAAATTTTAGCTCTAGTGTGGCCTAAATATTAAAAGCATATATACTAAAATAAAAGCTGGCTTATAACAGAGAATCCACTGAAATTGAAGCAGTTTTCTAAATTTATAATTCTATTTCGTCCAAGTACAATTTCACTGCTACAGCTCAGGGTTATTTTTAACCATGTGATTTACAAACTATCGATTTTATAAAAAGGCTAATAGGCAACTGTTCAGTGTCAGGTACTGCTTCATTTATAACTTCTAAGAATTGCCAAAGCAGAAAAGTTACCAGATTTCTTTATTTAACTCAAACTTAATTCTGTCTATACAAAATTCCACTTGGATTTTATATGACTTACCATAATGCAAAAAATACATTTTACTGCTGGCTTCCCTATTCCTACATAGGAGTTTGGTTTGGTTTTAACATAGAACGGTGACATACTTTAATCTGTAAATGGACATGAAATCATATTTGACAATTTCACAAGCAAAAATTTGTAAGGCTGCACATGAACCCTAACAAAACTTAAAAACTACAGTATTAGATTACAGCATTAGATTTTCCTCCCCACTGCCATTAGCTATGAGACTATTTTGCTCTTTTTAATTTCAAGGAGTTCTTAATGGGCTTTCCATTCCAATTCTTACATCTGAATCTCAAGCACACACATCTGCTTCTCATCCAATGTGAAAACTCTACCTCTTTCAGGCCAGATCTTCACTATCTGATAGCTGTGCTATTTTCAGACTCCACTTCAACAAGCCAACTGAACTGAACCAACTGCGTCCCAAACTGCAACTTTCCACTTCCCTCAAGCTCACTTTGCAGCAAACCTGAGCTCACCAAGTATCCCCCTTCATGTCTTCACACCTGTCCAACAGCAGAGAGTTTGACTCATCTGCCTCAAACCTTCCTAGTCACTCTGTAACATATATTTATATCCTAAGTCTCACTGAAAGAGCTGTGGTAGGGTTGTAAACCGATATCCATCCCAATCTCTTTCTAGTGCTGAAAAAAGAAAGTTACCACCAAAAGTGTGCAGAAATTTTTTTTCACTTATATTTTGTTTGAGAACCTTCAGTCTAATGCCAATGAGATTGTCATTACCCTACAAAGCCTTAAATTGCTGAACACACAGAAAACTGTTACATCAATAAGAGGATGAGACACCAACAAAGTTGCCATGATATGGGAAATTTACTACCCCCAAACACTGCAGTTTCTTCAAATAAATGGAGGGCCACAGACAGCATACACAGAGTAACTAAGGTACTCCAACCACATCTGGTAAGAGTACTATCAAAAAAGTCATAAATTTTAACTGACGAAGTTAAGTTGCACCAGAAAGATATGTGATGCTTGTGTAGTAGGAAATTCTTTACCCTGAAATCTGAGCCAGTTTGGAATCCTCATCCAAGATGCAGACATGTTATTCAGCAACACGTGGATACTCACTTGCCTATCAGATGCTGACTTTCAGATCTGCTGAGCTGTACAGACACATGATCGATCATAAGTCACGTGAGAACTCTGCTGCGTAAATGTAGAGCTTCAGTTTAGCCAGTTAAGTGCAGGAGAGTGCACACATGAGAATAAGGCAGATACCACACTCCTCGGCACCTTTTTTTACTATGACAGCATCTTACGTACCTCAGAACAGCTGCAAAGGCAAGCAGCCTGGATAGATCTTGTGCTTCTTGACACATTTTTTCCTAATTGTCTCAGGTGTATTCAATGGGTTGCCTGATCTGTCAGACAATACTGCGTACCTTATTTAATGCCATGTAACTACGGGTCTGCAATAGAAATAGGAGTAGAACTGGTTTCAGGAAGGCAGGGGCTGCTTGTATAGCAATTTTTTTGGCTTGATACTTTCTTCTCAACAGGATCTCCCTCTTCTCACCAGTTGAAATACCTTTTATGCTTCCCACAAAGCCACTTTTGAGGACTGCACAGAGCAGAAATCCTTCAGTGAATCAAGGTGTCAAGAAGAAACAATCACATTTATTATGTGGACCTAACAAATTAGGAGAAAAAGTCCAGAAGATACTTACAGGCTAGCAGAAAGGGGACTACTGCCAGATTTGACTGTATCCCCAGATAAATGTCCCATTAGAAATACAATTAGTGTAGCCAAAACAACTACAAGGAGTTCAGTGCACAAAGCACCTGAGATACAGATAAAGACAGTGGTCCTTCACATCAGTACTCCTGGGAATCAAGAATTCGAGATGGTTAGGATTACCATCTTAGCAATCAGTTTAGTTATTCAACCAATATGAGAAAAACTCCAAAATAATGAACCACCACAGAAGTAATATCAGCATTGCTCTTCTGGCAGAGAAAGACCTGAATGCTTACAGGCAAGATTGAGCCTTGCTGCAAAACTCTTCTCCTACTTGTTTGACACTCAGCCTCCATGAGTAGGGTGCCGGAGTGACATATGAAAAGACACTAGTTTGTTGCTGAATGCCAGCCCCCAGGGAGGGGGGCTGATGTCAGCTTCTTCCTCTGCTCCAGCTCCTCAGCCATGCCACCCCCGAGGCCTGTATTCATGGGGCCAGCAAAGCACAATTAGAATCAATAGCTGATTCCAGTGACTCTGGCACTGAGCTCCCCGCATTTAATGCTTATCCCACTCCCTTTCTTTGCCTCACATTTCTAGTACCATTGATGAGGCTGGGCTAGGAGCCACCACTTTTCAGCCCTCTCTCTCTGCTGCATAGATTTCATTCAGTAACATTTCTGCAGATGCTGTCTATTTGGTACAAGCAGTGTTACTAACAGCACATTCAAATAGCACAGTACTGAAATCACTTGCCAAGAAATACCAAATGCTCACTAAAGCGTATATTCAGAAATACTGAGAAAACACTGAAAACATTTTGAAAAGGAATTAATATTGAAGCAAAAATACTATAAGCTTCTAAATCCCAGTAAAATGTAAAGCATTGTTTCCTTTAAAGTGCATCTCATATATCTCATTATGAATAAAAGAAATAATGAACCATCTTTTCACTACGAACAGAAATGAAAAGTCTTGGTCACGCTCCTCCTATTACGTCAAGATTCCACCTCCAAGGAGGGCCTTAAAACAGGCTCGTTAGAGTGTAAGAGCTGTAAGCCCAACAGAGTTTGAGAGAAAAAATGAGACCAGATGACATACATCAGGTAAAAGGCTATCCATGGGACTTTCACATGCCCATCCAGAAGGGCTTTTCAATTCTCCTCAGGTGCCACTTCACCAACACACAAGCCCTAGGCTACAGGGGCAAAATTAATCCCTGACCTCTGCATATAATGCCACAATACAGCCAAGAGGGGCAGAACAGCAACAGAATCTACAGAGAGATTAGATCACATCTGTGGGGCTGGAGGGAATTTACCTATGTATGTTGAAAGAGAATGACAATGATTGTGAGGCTATGGTTTGTATCTACAAAAAAATTGGTGAACTGTACAAGGGGATCTCTAGAAACTGGTATAAACAGCTAACAACTTTAAAAAAAAGGTAAGAAAGAAATACTCAATGAAGATCCACCCAGGATTTGCAGTGCTTGACCAGCCAGACTGCCTTCTACAATGAAATAAGTTTTCTGCACACAGAGAGAATGGTGGGTGTAGTGTACCTTCTGTATGAGAGTCACACTGTCCAACAAGTGACTGGAGCTCATGTAAATTGTCTTTTTTACTACTTCTTTCTCCCTTCCCCCTACCTTTTTCTGTATAATTCAGCTATAAATAACGCAGATAATAAAAATTTTTGCATTGTATTCAGGACAGAAGTCCTGATAGATGTGAAGGACACAAAGAGGGCACAAAGACACTAACAGTTTTTAAGGGTCTTCCAAGCCTCTAAGAAAGGTATTCACAAAGCTCTTATCCCTTACAGTTTCTGGAAAACAGATTTTCAACTTATCAGACAACAGAACAAGCAGAAAAAAAGAGGGCTACTCATCAACTTTCATTCAAGAAGGTGAAAGTTTTTGTCTTTTTAGCATGGCAAGGATAAAAAACTGGAACCGGTTGCTAAACATCAACTTTTGTTGATATTCCTTTTGTTTGTTTGTTTTCCAGTCCGGAGAAAAAGCATTGCAGAGATAATAATGAGATCTGCCATATTATGCCAGTCACAGGGTCAGAATTTTGGTATGTTTCTCCAAACAGAGGTAAAAAAAAAAAGTCTCTTATCCCACGGCTCAGAACAACATTCTAGGCTACCTCTCATTACCATGGAGACAGAGAACAACCTAGTGTGAAAACAGTCCAAAATGGAAGAAATTAAGGAATACAAAATATTATGAGAGAGGAATTAAAGCATTATTTTCATTACCAAGCAAATAAAACAGATATAGCAATAGAAAATGGGATGCAAGGAAAAACACATCTTTAAAAGATGTTTGTAATTTAATAGAAGGAAGAAGTTAAAGTTATTGGTCTCAGTTTAAGAGTCCTGCATAGATTTTAAGAAAATAAGCAGTAGCTATTTTTACAGGAGCTCTATCTTTTTGTCTGAGAAAAATATCCCTGTTAAACAACCTGAGTACTTCTAAAAAATCAGTACCTGAATTTCGAATTTATGAAGGTATAAACTGCATTTCAGAATCTGTAATTAAACCAGTGATAAAGATATTAATTCAATTTTTTTGTGAATACTAGGACTGGATGACTATTTTAATACATTTTTATTCTATTCAAGTCTATCTACTTTGTATCAGATGAAGAAAAATCCTGTAAATTTAATAGCTACACAGACAGTAAAATTAGAAAAATGCATAATTAGAAAAACATATAGTTAATATGAAAAAATTATATACATATATATCCATTTCAGAAATTTGGTAACAGTTTAGAAATTCAATCAATACATAAATATACATACATATATATATATATACACACACACACACATATATATGTGTGTGTGTGTGTGGCAGATGTTATTTTTGTTAAAGCTACCCAATGTAACCAAACCAGTGTTTGGTTAAAGGCAGGATTCAAGAATTCTCAACAGCCAAGTCCTAATCTATCAATAAACAGCATCAAGGCCAATGCATTTTTATGCCTCCATGCTCCTAGTGGCCCTATTGCAATCATGGAACTTAGAGATGGTCAGTGATATAGAAACTTGAAAGTATCACAAGAACCAGTAAACTGCATGAATATAAAATGCCGAGTTAAAGAAAAATAAACCAGAAAAAACATCCACTGCATTACCTGTGAAAAACAGCATGGACATTTTTAACATACGCTGTCTTTTTTACTGCCATTGTATTTCATCATTTTCATATAATAAAACAATTAAAAATACATAAAGATATGTTTTACCTTCTGTCACATGGCATTGTCTGCAAACGCTGCTGTTGCTTAAATGGAGAAAGGTATGAACACTGAGAGGAACAACTAAAGTTGTGATACAAAAAGCAGAAGGAAATCCATTTTAATTCCTTTCACTTGGAATATTATTGCTACTGCCCTCTCAGGGAAAAGTTAATTTACTTACAATGCAGCAGTTTGCGATCTATAAATTAACGTAGCCTGCCACTAAGTTGTGAGGAATTTGCAAATCTAGTAGTAAGGTGTGCAAAATACATTACAAGTCTGGATTAAATACCTTGAGTAGGTTACTATATCTGCCATTGGTTAGTCTTTCACAGAAATAGATGGAGACATGCAAATCTTCCCAATCAGTGGCCATTGACAACAGAGCTGAAAATACTATTATTTCACATAAAACCATTAGATATTTTAAATGACAAATATTACTAATATATGGAAGTGTTCGAAACTTCCCCACAAGACTGAGGAAAGATGTTTACCTTTTACACCATCAACATGCAAGTATTTTTTAACATGAGAAGTTATTTAGCTTCAAAATCTGCAACTGGGAAAAGATCCTGCTTGCTTCCATGGCATGTGCTGGAAAAAGCTTAAATCAATTTCCTGCATCTTCTGTGACTCCCTTGTACTCCACTTAATATCATGGTAAAATCTTTTGCTCCACCAGTTTGGCACAAATCCTCAAGTCAGCACCAGATAACACACAAAACAATGAGATGGAAAAAGTACTTTCATCAATGCAAAATCATGTTTTCATATATATATATATACACACAAGTATTTTAAAATAACATGCATATAACACCAAAACTATATCACTTCATCAAGAACAATGAAAGTAGTTCAAACCTTTGATATGTTTTCATTCAGAATTTTTTCATTGACTTAAGTGATTAACCTGTACAAAAGAGGTGCTATCTTGATTTAAAGCTTTATTGAACTGTACCACTGAAGCAACAGCAGTTACAGCAGTTGCAGACTATAATTGCTGTACAGCAGTTTCAGACTGATAAAAAAAAATCTGACTTCAGGAATTAGTAACAGTATTTGATGTTGATAACTTTTACTGGTAACTTAGAGAAAATCCAAGAGAAGTCTTACCAAGCTTATGTATTAGTGATTATCTCTTAAGAAATACAATATTTAGAACAGGAAAAAAAGTCAAAAATATAATGAAGTTTTTGAGATAGCACTCGTGTGTTTCCAAAACCCAACACTAAATGCATGCATGTATATCTGTATATATAGATATACATTCCTGAACTACTATAAACTTTTTGTTTCTTATGCAAGATCATTTGTGAGAGTGAAGGTTAATATCATGTCACTTAATTTGAGGCTTATTAGCCTCTAGAAGCCTGCATCTTAGATCCTTTGTTTAGAACTTGACTACATAAATTAATTCTACTTTAGGGTAGTCGTAAGAGGCATAATACATGTTATGAGCCATCTAATTGTCAAGAGGCAAAAGAAGTCTCTTGAAAAGGTGTGATTCCTTGAGATCAAATAGGTTTTCAGCTGCCTTTTTAGGCATTAACAATTCCTTCAAGATAGCGTGTGCTAGCTTCTGTTACTTGGGAGCACCCTAATCATTTGTAGTGGTGGAAGATCTGGATTGAGAGTCAGCCTTCAAAGGAAAATTATATGGGAGATGGTGAACATGGAATTGTGGCAAAGGACTACTTTTGCACCACAAAATGTCAAGTAGCAGATTAGCAGACTTATCTGAAATTGGGAGAGAACGGGATCTTCTCAGACCCATGTAGGCTTAGTGGTGTTCCTCACAACCCCAGCAATAAATTACTTCTTTTTCCTCACTTAAATCCAAGGTAGCTTGTATTCATGTGAGACTCAAGAATTGCTCTTTTATTTACTATTTTATATATATGTGCATTTATACACACAATTTAGTTATAAAGTTAATTGTCCTTCAGTCTCACTCCAATTGTATTACTTAGTGAATACATTTATCATCATCTTTTTCCTTATAAGTGGGTTCATCACCTAGCTGATCTTTTTCTCTGCTTTCCAAAGCAGCCCTTTGCTCCCTTCCCAGTATTTCCTGCTGCCGATACAAACTTGCCTTCTAATGCTGGATACAAAATATATCTACTTTAGCTGAATGAGAGCTTATGCATTGTAAAGTATAAAAGTACAAAATCATCCCTGTTGACTTTACTATATTCTAGGCAAGATCCTAACATAATGAAAGGTATTTGCAAGGCTGATGTAACTTGTACCCACTATTACAAAGTTGTAATTTTAATTCCTATTTATCTCTATATTAATTAGTTTTTAAATTAAATTTGTACATGCACTACAGATAAAATGCTGGTTGAGGTATTGTGACAGTTGAATTGTTTTAATTTCTAGAAACAGTAGCAGTTTAATCAGTAGATTTCTGAGTACTCTGAAAGCACAATCATAATTGCATCACAATTAAGGAATGTAAATAAGGTGTCATACAGTTTAAACTCTGCAACAGAACAAATATATAGACAGGAGAAAGAAGAAAAAAACATGTTCTAAGTCAATCAGCCATCTCTTGATTTGAGGGACACAAAAAAAATTCCCACACTTCTTACCAACATTAGAAAAGTACAAACTTAGAAAATTGGAGAAAAAGAACCTACAGATTTCAGGGTGATATGTTATTTAGTAGAGTAATATAACATATCATATGATTTGGGAAAACAAAGAAATATTTCAGCAAGCGATACATGCTTGAATTTGGTTTCATAATCAAAAACATTTGGAAAAGATCAGCTATCTCACAGAAAAGAAATACTCTACGGATGAAAGGAATGTCACGGGCGTATCTCAATCGGTTTGTTTCAACAAAACCAAGTCAGAGTTAATTTCTTAGAAAAATATTTGCAAGCCAAATGTACCATATGCTTAACAATAATTTAGGCTTTAGTTAATCTCCTTAAGGTACTTCGCAACTACAATCTGCTTTCCAAAAATGTGCCAGTCTTTGTAACAAGAACCAGTAAGGTTTTTGCTCATTCAACCTATATTTAAAGTAAAATTTAAGTTTAAAATTCATAGCATCACTAATCACTTACCTATTCTGAACTTTGCCTAATCAGATGCTTTCTTTCCCAGGAAAGCTCTGTGTATATCAGCAGAGATTGATATAACACTACAATGTTTCTCAGATAAATCAACAGCAGCTGCTGTTTCAAAAAGCTCTCTAATGTCCCAATTTTTCAAACATTAGCTCTAGCATGACTGCAATTTAAGTGCTTTTTACTCATCCCTTTAGAAACACCTGTCTTGCGACATTTTTCATTATCCTCCCTGCAAATGTTAAACAATCAACATGTTGACAACACTGTATGTTTCAATCACTTCTTCCCTTTGTAAACAGCTATGCTAAAATGGAGTTAACACAGGAGAGCTGAAACAGTTTCAAATAAAATCCACGATGGGGATACCAGGTCTATAAACAAGACAAGAAGTTTAGGCTGAATCCTACTGGCACTGAAGTTTATGAATCCCAAATAAAAGTAAATCAATTTTAAAGAAATAACAAATATTTTCATTCCTAACTCCATCCACCATGCCTCTGTTATGGAAGTTAAGTCTGTCTGGACATCCTAACCATGTGTGGGGAAACAAGCGTGTAACAAATTCTCCCATGAAGAAAATAATGTCTGTGATACTTTGTACCCTAATTTATTAAGACGTATCAAATTAAAATTAACTATCATGAAATACAAAGAAAACCAGAACATGTTAGACAGAAACATGAGAGTCAAAACACCCTACCTACTGTGCATTTGCAGAAGCCACAAAGTAGCTGAGACACAGTGGCTTTCCTTTGTCTTTCAAACTGCAGGCGTAGGTTTACTAACAGCAAAGGCAGCAGCAGCAGAAAGAGCTCAGACAGGTTTAGCTTCCCCTATAAATATTTCCAGATTTAGCATGAATACTGTTATGTGGCACACTCACCCTCCCCTCCTCATTCTTCGTTTTTCAGAGCAGCTGATCTAGTCCCAGTTTTAGTAAAAATGTTTGGGAATAGCCCTAAAGAAGTTCAAGTCAGCTCCTACAGTGCTTTTCCCTTAGGTATATTAAGTATACTGGACATCCTTACTGTACCTCCATTCTTCTGCTTATTTACACATATCTTCCCATTATTTTCTTTTGTTAGCTTGCTGAGCTACCTCTTTCTCCTATATGTATATATGGATCACACCCATAACATCATCCTTAACCTCTCTATTGAGAAGTGATAACATGTACAAAACCACATTTTGGTACCATGTATTTTTAATTAATGTTTATAATCACTAAACATTGTCTGTCAAATCTGCTGCATAACAATAATCTTGCTCATGGAAATTACTGAAGAACTGTTCTCCTCCAAAATAGCCATCTTCCATTGGTTCTGAAGAAAATAGATCCATCAGTCATTTTTGTTAAGAGCAAAGACTGGCTTCATTCTTATTGTGAGTAACACCAGTTACTCAGAGAAAGAGCAATCCAATATGCAGGGCTCCATAAGAGAACATTATACGTCAGACCGTAAAACAGTAACTTTTACTGATGAACCTCACAGAAAAAAATTAATAAAAGCATTCAAAGCCAGCTCAGTGAAGGAACCCAGAGAATTTTAAGCACAACTGGAAGTTTGAAATACCTGCATTATTATTTATGAAACTTGTTTAGAATAACAAACAAGTATATCACCAAGTGCTGAATTTCTTAAAGGAATTATTCTTACATGCAACTTAATTTTAACTCAAAGTAATTGATCCATTTCTTACAGATCCTTAGTGACTGGATTATTTTGAAATAACATGTTTTCATTTACAATATACTATGAAGGTCCTGCTTTATATGGAAAACTCCAATCAACTTTGGTTTGGGATGCTGTAAGATGCTTCACAACGCATCCCTTGTATAACAGCAAAACAAGGATCAAGAAGTAGCCCATTACGAAATGGTTTCTGATACATTGCTATAGGTTCTCTGATGACAGAAATCCTGAACACAAAATAGGACAAAGTTCTACAGTAAGAAATGTCAGCAAAGATTGAGCACGAGTAAAGAAAGTCCCACTACTTTTGTTGGGAACTGACAGAGGAAAAGCCACCTTAAATTTGAGACTAAAATCTTTTGAAAGAAAGAAGTCTATTGGCTGGTACTCTTGCTGCAGCAGCATCTTACAATATGCACTGATGGACTACAATAGTCTCCAAATTTCATTTACTAACCACGAACTCTACCCTTAGTCTCTGTCCTTTGCACTTTTCCTCGAAATTTTTCACCTTTTTTTTTTTTTTAATTTAAAAATTACATTTTGCTTATTTCAGTCTTTAGGGTTTCTCCAGACCTCAAGGACATCAGCAGGAATATTCTCACTCACTTAAGTGAGACAACTCCCATTCACTGATTCTACTAAAGGGTCTATACATATGGAAATTAAAAAGCCATGTGTATAACAATGTTGGTTCTTACCTGTAAACTGTCAACACCAAATGTCTGCTAATGACTTAGAATTATTACAATAAAATATCAGAATCAACACAAATTATTATTTAACAGTCAAAGAAATTACATCATGCTACTTTCACAATCGCATTTCCCATCCACAAGAGCATTCTGTTATCTCAGTCTCTCAGGTCTTATGTCGGGTTATTATGGCTCTTCATCTCAAACCCAGCAGATTCAGACCTTGCCAGGATGACTGACAAAGGATAATCCCACTCGCTGCAGGAAACTCCACTGATGTTTCAGTACATGACACACAAAGTCCATGCTGAACTTGTAGAGGAGCAGTGTATTTATTAGAAAGGACTATGTTGCTAGAAGCATTTTTGACTTGTATGGGACTTAATATTGAAGACATGACTATTTTACTTTGGCTAAATTCTTGGCAGCTATAATTACAACTGAGACGATTAGCCTTTTAAGTATTCAATTAGAAAATTACATTCTGCATTTGTGTGATTTTCCTATGCTTCAAGAACAGTGAGAGACTTCAATTTGCCTTAAAATAGAATTATATTGCACTAAAAACTGCTCTATCTTGCCCCAGAATGAGATTAATTTTTATGTTTTCAAATGTTAATCATTTGTACAGCATACAGTGCAATTTATTTGGGATCTTTCCAAATCGAAGACAATTTGTAAACTTCAGCCTCGTCCTACTCTCTTGCTCTCTTAGTTTCTGAGTTAAGTCCTGATGCAGTGCTCTATACTGAAGATTAAAAAACACATAACTGTCTACTCTTTCCTGCTCTTTTCTGCTCAGAAATTTTTCGTAGTACTTTATGAAGACTTAGCTTTGCTAAAAAACTAAAGTGAGCTAAAATGATATAAAATTAAATGAAATGTTCTTTTTCTAGTACCTCTAAACCCCAGTCTACATTCCTGTAAGAACCTTCATAGCTTTATGCTGTCAAAAAAACCCCATTTGTTGAAAATCACCTTGCCTC
Source organism: Serilophus lunatus (assembly GCA_013399895.1). Taxonomy (NCBI): domain Eukaryota; kingdom Metazoa; phylum Chordata; class Aves; order Passeriformes; family Eurylaimidae; genus Serilophus; species Serilophus lunatus. The sequence goes on from VXBA01004266.1 coordinate 802,005, forward strand.
ATTTCTCATTTTATTGTATCAGGTTTCTAAGTCTAGATTTCAGGAACATTTCCCCATAGACTTGACCCAAAATCCACATAAGCCAATTAAGGCTTTTCCAAATATTTTTCTCACCTTGGGACCAGGCTTCACCATTACTTTAAACTGTATAAGAAAAAAAAAAAGTCACACTTAATGTATTCAGGAAAAGAGACTTTGAAAGTACAATAAATTATAACCATTTGCTGAACATATTCAGCCTGTATCCAGTTGCATTTTTCATACTATCCCAAATTCTGACACAAAAAATAATTACTGATCTTTTAATAGCAGAAACAGGGTGGGTATTACTTGCCACTACTTCTTATTTAACACAGACCATCTGTATTATTCAGAGGCTAATTCATTAAGAAATACCAAGTAACATAACCTGCCTTATTAAAAGAAGAATGGCATTAATTTATACTTCTATCACCAATTAAACACATTCTCTTCTTTCCATTTTACAGTGGTGTTACTATAGAAATATTTTTCTAAACAAGGTTTATTAAATATGGCATATCAAATTCAACATATGTGTCTGCCAGTAGATGCCCTGCCTAAGAAATGCTTGGTAAAGAGAAGAAAACAGCTGTGACCTTCCATTTCCAAACAGGGAAACTGGAGATAACAAAGAAAACATCATGGATAACTATTACATTAATTTAATTCTATGCTGATTCTAGAAGAGATAGACAGAGAATCAGACTTTCTCAGTATGTATGTCCTCTTTGCCTGACAATTCCTTGAAATGTTGACATTAATATTTGATTCTGATTTGTCATGTAAAAAGCACAAGCTTTGCAGCTCTCGAGGAGACTGAGAGAACACAGCAGAAATATAAGGACTTTGTCAGCAAAACCAGCTGTATCTGTAGAGAACGGTGGCTCAATGCAACAGATACAGCGCTAATGGCAATTTAGAAAATCCTGATCTCCCCTAAAACACTGCACATATCATTTCCTTTTTCTGTCATGTAGGTTTTGCAATAAAACCAGATCAAGAGAGGAGATCAAATCCTTAGTGTCTTTACTGTGTGTTTACTTACAAGCTCTATATGTCAGGATGTCTAGTTATGGTGACAAACAAGCAGCAGCAGAATGTCATGGCTGTCAATTTGCTAGTTACAAAATGAAAACAAAGCAACATACCAAATCTGCAAATCTTTGCAGTAAATTCAACGCTAACAAGAACTACAGTTAACATTTAGACTAGATGCCAACTCCCTTCTTCAGTCTACTGGAAATGTTCAGTAATAACATACGTCATACATAAATTACAACCATAGTTGAAGACTGGCATTTATTATTTCTAATGACCTATATGTGCCACCTTCCTTCTGCTGAAAAGAAAAGCAACAGCCTGAAAGGTCACTTAAGTACATTAACATTTGAGTTCATTTCTTCTCAGTAATACTTTAAAGACAGATTGAGTTCCAATGCTCAAGTAGATATATTTTGTCAGGATCAAGTGTAGTTTGCTACAGTGATAGAAGCAAAAAAGGAAAATGTTTCTCAGGTCAACTGCTACAAATTGACTGCACTGAAACAACAATCTTCTCCATTGCATACTTCAGAGAACCTGTCTGCTTTGGACTACGAAGTCAGTTGGGATTGACACCTTATGCCAAGCCTCTGCATTCAGAGTCCAGTTTTCTCTATAGACCTTAAAATACTGTAGAAAAATCATAGTGCCTGTAAACACAATACATTTTGTCCCAAATCCCCTAACATAGCTTCTCTCTCAGGTTCTAGAGATGCTTCAACAATGCTGTTAGATCCAAAAGTGAATAACAATTCAACAGGCCCTCTCAGAAAAATCCTGTTTTCCTACCACCCTCACCACGCCACTATGAAGAGAAATTTAAAAAAATTTTAAAAACCCCAACCAACAGTTTCCTTATCAGCATCAGTGATAAAACAGTTAAAAGGTTTAGAGGAAAAATACGTCTCTTAAGATGTTCTGCTGAGAAATCTTAACAAAAACCTATTGAGAAAGGTGGTAGAATTAGTCTACTGTTTCCTATTATGACCCACACACATAAATAGGTATCTTTAGTCTCATGAGATGGGGAAATTACTACACCAAAACCACTGTGCACATGGATAAAGGGAGACAGTAAGACAGACTGTAACAAAAAAGGAAAAAAGGAAACTACCTTTGTAAAAAATAAACATTTTTGTATCCTGTGCTCTATATTCTTTGTAACTAGACTAGGAAGCAAGTTTCCTGGTTTGACAGTGATGCTTAGCAACATTTCTGAATTTGTAAACCAGTGCACATATCTATGTGTGCAGTAAGCTACACAAATATGCATCATTTTTCTAAAACATGTTCTGCAGTTTATCTTTGGTAATTATGTATCACTTCTGTTATATCTAAGAAGAAAATGCATTATTTATTGTATCATCCTCCATCAAATATTTCTTATATTCTCCTGATTAAATAATCTAGGAAATAATGGATAATTGCACATTCTCAGTTAGGAAAGAATTGAACATCTTGTAAACTTTCTCAATAGAATAGTACCAGGTCTGATACTTAAAGCTTCTAATTTACATTCACAAATCGCACAAAATGTTATCACAAACTGTATAGTGAATTAGGTTTTAATAGCTTCCTTCTATTTCATAAGTATAGCTAAGTCTCTTATTGGATAATAATTTTCCTTAGAATCATGAAATAAATCTAGGTTGTAAACAACCTATGGAGATCATCTAGTCTAACCACTGCTTAAAGTATGTCTATTTAACAAAAGGCTGCACAGTCATGCCCAGCCAAACTTTGAGTATCTCTGGGAACAAAGATTCCAACCTCCGGTCTTTAATGGTTTGTCCACTCTCATAAGATTTTTTTTTCCATGCACTTAATTAGGGTTTCCACTTTGTAACACGTCCTTTACCTTTAGTTCCATCCCTACTTGTCAATAAGGAGGACAGCCTGGCTCCCTCTTCTCTATACTACCACAAAAGGCAGTTGAAAACAACATCAAAATCTGTCTTAATCTTCATCTTTTAAGATTATTTTCTCATCTTCTTTTCATGCAAACACTTTTCAAGCACATTCTAAACATTTCTTAAGAAACAATTGGCAAAATGAAGTAAGTCCATGGTTTTTTTATTCTAGGGCACTGGACATTCAAAATTACCACAGATTTCCAAGTTTGGGGTTAAAAGAAACATACGTAGTACATAAATGAGGAGCACAGTCTGAAAAATAGATTTTTTTATCTTTTGTACATAATGGACAGATTACCAGCAAAAAAAAAGGCAACAAAAAACCCCAACCAGATCCATTTTCTACCTGTCAGGCCCTAGAATAATATCAAATAATCAGGTCAGCTGTTCTTCGACAGCTGAGATTGAATAGTGAAGCTGAGCCAATGAATATCTTGACATTTCTGAGTTCTTACAGTATATCAGCACTGACTACATTTATTTTAAGCTACACACATTTTCAAGAAGATCACAGTCCAGTAATTTTTTTTGATAGAGTACTTCATGTGCAATGTTTTTGCACAACAGCTACTGTTCCTGCTTTGATAACAATAAAATTACCTATGAAATAACAGTAGCACAACAAATGGAGCAATAGGACAAGGATTATTGGTTTTGAACTAAAGGAAGGTAGATTCAGACTAGACACAAGGAAGACATTTTTAATGACGAGAGTGGTGAGACACCAGAAAGGTTGCCCAAAGGGGTAGCAGATGTTCCATCTCTGAAAACTTTTAAGGTCAGGTTGGATGGGACTCCAAACAACCTGATTAGTGAGTGACAACCCTGCTTATAGCAGGGGGTTGGATCAGAAAACCCTTTAAAGGGCTGTTTCAACTCAAACTATATATTCAAACATATATCTTTTATTACCATAAGAAATATATGCTATTATATTATATAGTATCACATACTATAATGATAAGAATGATAATACTTAATTGAAGGATTAAGACTAAACCAAGAACTGTTCTATGATGCTAACCACAGCTTTATTTCAGATTTCTACTCAATATATGGAAAGGTCTCGATAGCCTTTTATGATAAAAATCATTCAGTAAAGAAAAACATGTATTTCCATGTCCTTTCTGGCTTGACAGCTGTGCTTGCAGCCATGTCAGGACCAATGGCTGCATCCATTTGCAAACTTGAGCTGTCTGGTCACCTTCCACATCCCGATTCTGTGCATTCTCCAAGAGTGGCAAACAATATATTTCAATTTAACCATAGTATCCTGTTGAGAACATTCCCATATTGCTAAAACTCCTTTGGCTTTCCACCCCAAGCCTAAGTCTTCCATGTTTTCAGATGACAATACAGAGAATGAGGGAGACTGGACCTTACCTGTTTTGCCTTACAGTGAAGGAGGAGGAAGAAACAATACTGCCCCTTCAATTTTGTATGCATATCTGAATGCAGATTTACTATCTGAACAACTCTGGCTGATACTAAAGAATTTATTATCTCAGAGCTATTTCTATATTTTGAAGAACATACAGGGGAAAAGTGCTTTTCAGTTCCCTTTCTCCCACTACACATAGCATTGGTTTCATTGTAGCTTTCCTGCTTACACAGAAATATTAAGACTACTCCTTCAGTATTTACAGATATATGAATGTACACAAAGTACTTTTCACAGAGTTCTCCAAATTCACCAAAAAAATTCAAATATAGAAGAATTCCATTGCGTATTATTGCCAACAGCAATAATCTTCACTTAAGCACTGCAGTATTTACATTATAAATAAGAAATACAATTTTGAATAATATATCCATTTTCTAGTGACACGCTTTGGATTTCTTTCACTATAAAGTAGAAACTGTGTCTAAAGTGGTGAGCAAAAACTACTGATTTGCTAAACAGTTTGATGGCTTACCATCTACATGCACACATATTTCAAAATTACGTACCAAAGTCCATACACATCTTCATTACACTCAAACAAATAAGCTTTTTTTTTAAACTGCTTACTTAATTCCACAGCAAAATGACAGATTAGACAGTTTTATTATGAAGTACACACACACACACACGTATGAGTGACATTTCAGCAATATGTGCCTCTAAGTAGATCAGGTTATGTTGTGGGTTTTTTTAGTAACCTGCATTTTAGCTCTTAAGCACTATATTTAACTAGAAAATATTTCTTCCAGAAAAACTGAGGAATATGAAAATGAAGCAGAATAAAAAAGTTAAGGCTCCCATTGAATCATAAGCAACTGCTCGCATTAAATTATAAGCAAGAAATTTTAAGCATAAATAAAAAATTTTAAGCATAGGAAATACTACTTTACAAGGTTAATCAGCTATTTTACAACCTCTCTTGAGAAAAAGACACCACATTTGTACTTGAAACTTAGTAAATCTTTAACTGGTGCATTTCTACCATTGAATAGGTATTTCTAGCTATATAATAACATGAGGTTTAATGAAAATACATTAAGTTTCATGCTATGTTTCTGGAAGTGTAAATTGATGCTATACAGATAACAAGACAAAACTTTGTGTTTGCCACAACTTGAATTGCATTGCTACAGAACTTATACATCACATATTTTCCAGCTAAAAAAAATAAAAATCCTATTAAACACAGAAACAGAATGGCCACAAGAAATACACAGACAATAAAGAAACACAATATTCAAGTCTACAAGAAGGAAATACTGGAAAGAACCCAAAAGCCTATTTTCTTATTCTTTAGAAACAAAAACAATTTAGGACAATACAAAATAATTTTAAAGAGTCATGTCATTTAATCCTTTATATGTGTGTACATCTCATACATCTAATACCATCAAGTTAAAAAATAAAAAAAGTCATCATATTAGACATACTTGGCAAAGGAAATTTTGGACAGATTTTCCAAAGTAAGCCACCAGTTACCTATATTCACTGCAAAGAAATAAAGCCAAAAGCATTTGAAGAGCTAGACATAGCTCTGGATGAAAATACTCAGTTACTTTAGAAAAGATTTTTTAAAAAATCAGCAGTATCAATCCTTGTACTCCAAGTAGTCAAACTAACATTGGTAAGGGTACTACTAATGCAGAGCTATCATGCCCAGCTCCTGCCATATTAGTCAATCTAATCCTTGCTAAATATATGGAGAAGAAATTTTTGCTTAGTTTCAACAGAATGAAAAAGCTGGTTTTACATACTTCTTTTACGTCAATGTACCGTTCACTGCATGGAAGAAGACATGCTCTTCTGTTACCTAAAATCTCCCTACTTTTAGTATCCTTTTTTATTTATTCATCAGCTTTTTTCTAACCCTAGACACCTTAGACACCTTATTCCTACCAAAGTCATCTTCAATTTCAGTACTTATTTTTGTTTATTCATCATTTTTTTTCCTAACTTAAGGCATTTCATAAACACGGATAGCACTACATCATTTCAAAAGAAAGTAAAACTTTACAACCACGATGCTGCTTACTTACACTGTGTTGAAGGGCCATTATCTTTGCACATACCGTAAAAACATATACTTAAATCCCACTCATCTGACTCAGAACTGCTTTATTCCAGTTTTACCAAAGAAGGATCAGAGTAACACAAGAATAATACTTTTACGTTTGGACCCAAGGACCTTAAGGATTTTTCTGACTTTTTCCTATCTATGATTCTAAGTAAGTCACCCAACACAGTCATAAATACTCCATACCCATTTCATCTCCAATTTAAGGAGACAACTTCAAGCAACAGTTCCCCTACATAAACGATGATGCAGATATGAATCAACATGAGAAAGGTTTACAAGATTCACAGCCTATTATTTCCACAAAATCCTCTGGGAGCATTTGAGAAAGGAGAAATTATGACCACACATAACCCAAGCTCATTCAAATTAAAAGCAACAAAGGAAATCAAAAGGAAAAAAAATACTGTTAAAAATGGTATCATCAACAGACAACATCCCAAAAAAGGCAGTCTTACACTTTTAAGTGCTCAGCTACTCTTTGCCAGGCAACTTCTCTTTGTGTATTCAGCTTACTGCTAATTTGAAAGTTTCAAGCATTTCATGGCTTGGGTGAAATTTACTCTGAATATTTTGTGCAAGGACTAAATGTGAGTGTTTTCACTGACAAAGTCAATTACTCATTTGGTTACTGTATCTATTTCAAACAAGTTTATCAGGAAGAAATTAATTCTTAGGAAAATTAATATAATTCATGCCAAGTACCAGTCCTTCTACCCCTCTGCACTGAGCTTCAATGCACAATGCTCAGATACAGTTTTTGACAGGGCACAATGTATCGTAGAAGATTGTTTCTCTAGGATATTTCCGATTTGATCTTTCTTAAATATCTTGTATGACCAGTAACAGCGATAGGATTTAAAGAACCACATGTTAAAGTCACTACTGCCTGCCATTCCAAAATGCAATGTCTGTTCCTATAGTCATACCTTATCAGAAAAAAAAAAATCGTCAGAAACTAAGAAAAATAAATACGACAAAAGCAAAGTTTAAAAACTCACTTAGTGAAATTAAAAACAGTCTCTTGTCAAATCTTCCCTATGCCATATTATGAAATTCCTGAAAGATACAGAAATCTCAAGAGCAAGGACAAAATAATGTGCAATCACAAAATGAGTCCTCCTTATCCACATCAGTCACCAGTCTGGTGGTAAGTATCAATCCCTGAAGCTGTTCAAGCACACAACTCTGCAACATGTTATTCACTACAGCAAAAATTTTATTGTACAATATCTGTAACAAAGTTTATGTAAAGCAAGAATCTGTCAAGTGCACCAAAAAACAAAAGTCCCCTTCCACTCCCTGATGCGCAGTGATGAGTGTGAACACCTGACAGTACTCATGCTGTACACAGATATATCTTTCTTTAGACAAAACCAAACTCATTAAAACTTATGAAAGTCTCCATGCATACCTTACCCAATATCGTAATTTCAAAATGCCTTGAAGAGTTAAGCTGACCACATTTAATTTAACAATTTCAAGAATTCAGTAAATTTACATAATGAAATAATGTATTTCATAGTGTTGCTTTGATAGTTTGTTTCATTAGGATTCTAAAACATGAGTCATTGTTTTGTCTGTTTTCCAAATCAAAGTACTTATTTTGCATTAGGGAAAGGACAATAATAATTTTAAAAGTTTAAACTATAATTAAGTTCATCAGAAAACAAGTTTTATACATGCATCTACGCATGTAGAAAATTAAGTTATCTGCCTTGACTGCAGGTGTTTTGATCAAAAAGACAGAGAACATAGTAAAAAGAACAGTAATGCAAACCAAGTGCAACAGAAGACTAAGTACTCAACTAAGTCAACACTGATGAAGTGGGTAATTGTCCCTCTGAAGAGAGGAATACACGTGGGGCAGTACTTCAGCACTAATTCATCATGTAATCCTTCTTAAATTAGAAGCGAAATTGGAGCATGGGAGTAGCAGCTACCTCTGACTTTCACCATTTATGAACAATGTAAGATTACAGCAGCAAATTAAAGTTTGAAAAGTGCTCTTATAAACAGAATGAAGGCAAATCTTGTGCAGTCTTATCTCTCACAAGAGACAGTCTTCACAGCAGGACAGCAGTAAAAGAAAATTTGTGAGAAGCAAGGAGGAGGCAGAACTTTGGCAAGACAGAATAAACATACTCAAAGAGTGAAACCATGGAAATAGGAACTGGCAGCATGGAGGACTAAGGCACCACTTGCTCTTGAAGAACACAACGAGTAGCAGTCTGCTTCAGTGACTGAACTTTAAGATGACCTCAGGCCCTACTATTAATGTAGCTTTATGAATTTAAATATAAACATAACACGCAAATGTTTTTTCAGTAGATGATAAAAATGTGTCAGACTTTTCTTTATCTGAAACCATTCACATGCTCATTGAAAAGTGGCAAACCTCTCGTATGCGCCTACACATCCTGTTCTGCCATCACCAATTGTCAAATGGCATCACCTGTTCTAGACTATTATCTAACTGCCATCATCGCAAAAAGCAATAGGCAACCTTACATACATGTGAGCTTGCCTTTCAATGAAGGCATTGGGGTTTTTTACTCTAAAACACCTTAAGCTTTAAATCCCCACAGTATTTACAATATGAAATACACCAATAGGTTTATTTTTAGAACAATTCACTTAAAAGACCCTAGAGAAGATACACAAAAGGCTCAATGAGTGTAACTACAAATTTGATTGCATTAACCAGCAAAAGACAATTATACAGTGGATCCAGACTCTTCTTCCCTCAATAATTACTTCATTAAGGTGCAGCCTATAACTCACTAAGTGCACATTACTAAAACAATAATAATAAAACCCTTGAAATTAAGACAGTTTGTTAAACAAACAAGCAAAATTAACCTTAAAAGAATGTGAGATTGCATAGTTAAATATACAACAAATGTTCAAAATGATACAAGAGTAAGATTAGCTGAAAATAACAGGTTTTAAAAAGAACTCTACCACAGATAGAAACTATGCATCCTATGTCATTAAGGCTCAAGTTGTTAAGAAATTATCTGGGGCAGTTTTGAAGCAGTCATGAAGAATACAATTATTGGAAAGTCAGTTTTTCTCCTATGTTCCATTCTTGAACCATCATTTACCTCATACAGAGGCAGTAAGAGCTTCTATTTGGAACAGAAAAGGCAGAGAAATGAAAGACATTTGTATCAGTTTTTCTGGTGCATCTGGAAAAACGTTATTGTGTGAACAGAACATTTTTAGGGAATTCATTTATCTCAATAATTCAGTTGATACATTAAGAACCACCTCCTTTAGAGTTATTCACTATACTCTGTTTATGAAGGATAAGTAATACACTAATAAATACATCAAGTTCCTATTTTTGCAGTTGTGTTTCAAAATGCTTCTCTCCTCTCCAGGAGTCATTTGGATATCTTTACATCTATTCAAGAAAATGACCAGGCAGGTCAAGTTTGTTTCAGGGAAAATCAGGGATAGGGAAAAGAAATGTTTATTATTAATTCAGATGGGAGTTCAAACAGGACAGGAGATGGTAGCAATGAAAACAACAATTTCCAAATGAATTCTAAAACGTTTCAGTATTCATTAAGGAAAACCTTGTGTAACTCCACAGGTATGCCTCCTTCAGTTGCATATGCCAAAACCAACATTTGAGTTTTAGAAAATGAGACTGCAATACAATACCACTTCATATTTTTTTGCTTAAAATAATCAAACTTGTATTAAGGCATTATAAAATTACTCCCCACATTATTATTATGAAGTCTATTATGAAGATTATCCTTCCAATTGTAACATCATCAATTCTGTTCTATTAATTCTCTTCTATAAATCCAAGACTGCCTGCTACAGAACAGCTCTGGGGGACTTCGAAGCAATTTCTTAGAAATTCTGAAACACTACTAAAAATTTCTATTAATAAGATGTTCAAATTTAAAGAAAAAAAAAGTATATACCAAACAGGTATTTTCATGTGTTCATCCACTTTGGAAAAAATAAAATACACATTGTTGCGCACACAAATTTGTCAAAATAACAGATAGGGTTTTCGTTCTTCTCGTGCTGTGTTTTAATTCAAAGAAGAGAACCTGGACAAACAGCAGCCATCATAGGTTACTGAGTATCAATAACTTGGAAGGATTTCCTTCTGTTTCCTATTTACTTGGAAACATTTAGTAGTTTGGTTTGGGGTTGGAGTTTTTTCCATTTTGTGGGGCTTTTTGATTTGTTTGTTTCAGAGTGTTTTATGTTCTACTGTTGTTTGGGGTTTTTTTAAATTAGACGGAATAAGAACCTTAGAATATAAGTTGCTTAAATCTCGTTTATCTTCTCATTAATCTCCTTCAAATCCAACCTACTTTTGTTCTGAAATTATGAGATTCTGCCAAAAAAAAGCAAAAAAAAAAAGCCTTAAAGGTTATCAAATCAATTTTTAAGCTGTTTGATCCACCATATAAACAAATATATTACAAGAGCCTTTGGAAAGCAAAATGTAAGAATAGTTTTTCATGTCGAAATTGTTTCTGAAAAGTTTACATTTCCAATCAAAAATTCCCTTCATTCACTTTTCCAACTTTAAACCCCACCTACAGTAAAACTGAAGCCCTCCATAAAGACAGGCCATTCTGCTTACAGACTGTTCTTTTCTTTAAGAACAGTTCTAGTCACACTTTCTCACTTGCAGTTTGAGACATACGCTTTCTCTAGAGCTGTTAAGTGGAACAAATGCAGGTGAATAACCCATATTTCTAACACGGTAACTAAATCCTGAATAACAACAACTAATTCTGTTTTGATTTCCATCTTATAAGCTACAACACAATTTCTAAAAAATACCTGCCATTAAGATCACTTTTTTCTGTGCTTGCTGACTTGTCATCTTCTACATACTTCTGATTGTTCTCTCCTTCATCACTGAACTTCCAATTCTGTAGTCACATAATAAAATGCCAATGCAAACAAAACCTGTGTCTGAGATATCTTCAGAATCAGTTCTGTATGTAGGAGAATGTATGTATTTTATTGATAATAAAATGTGTGAGGCTTGCCATTTTTCTGTTTTAAGAGAGTTTGTAGGGTTTTTTTTTGTTTTCTTGGATATTTTAATGACTCAGGGACACACCTCCATACCATGACATGTTCATCTTACCCACTCACGCTTTCAAAAGAAAAGCTTTGGAAAATGTAATGGATATGGTCAACACGTTGTAGAAAATACATCAAAGTGCCACTAAAGAAAAATTGTCATTTACTATAATTCATTTTAGCAGGAAAGTCTATATAGATGTAGAGGTTCAAATCCTCCCTCCACCGGACACAATTAGGTTACAAACACACCCACTGAACACTTGCCCAACACTTAACTGACTCTGTCAGGATCATTTTCCAACTGGTAAGTCCTCTAAGTATAAAATGAGCAAATCTAAATAAACCAAATCCAAAATTTCTAAATAGTCACATGAATCCCAAAGAACAAGTACAAGAAATTTACTTACAAATGTTGACAAAATGACAGATATCTTCTATGATAAATATACTGTCCATGCTAATTGTTGTCTTGCACCTGAGGGATAATAAATCCAAAATTTCTCCAGAACAAATTTACTCAATGGAGAACACATCAAAGCATTTCTTTTTATCCTACAGTGCCTCAATTCACAGTGGTTTGATCAGCAAGAAAACTGACACCAAATTAAGTCATTGCAAAGTTCCAACAAGATAGGCATTTCATTACATATACTATTTGATCTGACAGCACAAAGTTTATATCAAATAGGAAAGATAAAAGATATTATTTAACAGAAAGTAAAATTAAAATTAAAATATCTGTCAGTACACAATAACACAAGACAGGGCCAATCTACTAATTCTAGTGACTCTAATCAATTCCCTGCTTGTTAAACATTTGAAAGGTTTAGAATTTAATTTCATACCTAATTCTTCAAAGAAATCTATCCTGTCTCTATTTCTACTGACCTGAAAAATATACAAATATTGAGATGTGTCATCTTTCATATGCCTCATCTAAAACTTCCCCAAAAATTTTGTCTAGTGAAATGGTTTGCCTGAAACAGAATGTAAATAAAGTCCTATGCAAGTGTAAAAGGAAACTTCTTGAACTACTTTGAAATACAGAACAACGAAACTTTATCTAATTTTAAACATATGGGAACTTGCCTTTGACTGTCAGTGTTTGCAGCATCAGTGAAATGGACTTCAGAATAGTTAATCTCAATCTTACAGGACTAAAGTTTTATGTATGCAGAATAGCCTCTTTGATATCTCCCTACAGATTAATGCTCTTCCAGATCATCAAAAAAAGCAAAAGACTCAGTGACGATCGTGCTTACACATAACATCAAATTTCATCCAGCAGTAACATGCATAACTAGTTTGTTCATGTTTTATATCACTTCTATTGAACAACCACTTGCTGTTTCAGAGTTGGTCTTTCAGGCTATTTTTGCCACACAACGAGCCAAGACAGTCTGACCTCTTCGGTGGAAAAAGACTATTTTCTTTCAAAAAAAATCAAATTATATTGATATGAACAATTGTAGCTCATTTTCAAGAACATACAGAAGAGGGAAGCACGTACGTTCAGTTTGCCCTCTGGTGGCCAACTCCAACTCTGGCTCTGTTTAGATGAGAGCACAAGGCGGCACTTCGGGATCAGTGTGATTAGAAGGCGGTAGGTATGTTACAATTACTTCTACAGTTCTTCATCTAACCCTTCGTAAGCAGATTGTTACCACTGTACACCTCTAGGTGTAGAGAATTTGATCCAGTAGAATCTTTGAGAACATTTCTTGGTAGAGTTCGATGAAGAAACTTACAGCAAGCATAACAAACCTGAAACAACCTATAGCTACTGCACTGTCAAATGAGAAGCCCTTTCAGATTCTGTAGATCAGTTGTAACTGTGCTGAACACAGCAAAAGTTTTACAATTTTCAACTCTAGATAGACACTAATTCTTAAGTAATACTCATCAGACTAAATGATGCTCTGTGATTCTGAAGAGCAACACATCTAGTTGACCAGTATGCAACAAAAGACCAAGTGAATTTAAAAAAAAAAAAAATTCCTTTCTATTTTCTTCTCTCCAAATTGCAATGGTCTGAAACAAATATATGCAGCAACTTCATACTTCTCATCAATGAGAAAGGATTAATGCCATCCTTTTTTGAAAACAACTAACCTGGTAGATTCTCAAAGGGGTTTTCTTTTGCAAAGGGTTTCAAGAATACAAAAATACAAAAGGACCCAAAAATTCAAGAGTTTGCTGAAAATACAGGCTTTATTTGCCAACAACATTGGCATTAACGTTTATACCAACGAAGATTCCAGGCAATCCTGCAGCCCCATTATTGCAACATCCAACAAAAGCATTCTGATTGCAAACTTTCAATAAGCTGCCAATTCTGCCTCACACAGCAAATAAAAGCTGTCTGAGCTTTTGGAAAGACTGAAAGCAAGATGAGAATGTCTATTACCTTCTAATGACTGCCTACTAGCTAAAGTAAAAATTCTAAATATTTCTTTGCTGTATTCTGCATGATATAGCCAAGGAAAGGGACTTCTATGCACAGCTAAGTAAAACTAAAAAACCACCAAGATTTCCAGTGACTTATGCATAGTAAGACTTTATTGTCAAATACTTAATTTAAAACAGCCTGCAATGAGCATAGCATCAAAATTACAGTGTCTTTCTTTATACATTTCATAGACGAATTGGGGAACTATGGATTAAATGATGAAATAGTTATCTTCTTTAGCTGCAATCATTTTAACGGTACTGAAGATTTGTAATTCTTTTCCCTTATATCACTTTTGTCAAATGCCTATTTGATTTGTATAGTAAAGGATTTTACAGAGGAAAGAATTGATCCAATGCTTGATAAAGCCTGTAATACTATCAGCTGCTCTGAAATGCCTTTGTATAATTTTGAAATGACAGCATTGTGCTTTTTTGGCTTTCGCATTTTTATCATAAGTAGTTTCGATACTTGAGTACATGGTGGAATAAATGGACAGTCTTTTTGTTACAGAACAACAGATTTTGGTATATATAAGCTACACAAAGCCTTGGTTTTCCAGGTGTATCTTTATTACATGCAAAAAAGACTGCAAACTAGACATTTGACAGCAATACAATCTACTGAAATAAATAGATGGAGGAGTCATTTTACTAGTCCTGATCCAAGGTTTCTTCATCAGCCACACTAATCTTATCATCAAAGCACCTTCTGAAATTGTCCATTTCTCTCCTCTCAGGAGAAATTCAGAATCCTTTTCCATCCATTCTATAGGTCTTTGCAGAAGTCCTATAGTTCTTAAAAATGTAAAATAGTATATAAAAAAAAAAGCTATTTTCTTCTTGAACAGATACACACTTTTCAAGTAAAACTTAACCACACACACACATAGTCAAACTCGATCTTTTGTTTAGAATTCAAATTCATCGACAATAACCTAGAATAAGAAACAAGACACTGGCAATAAGATACAAAAGTAAAAATGGAGTTCATCTTAACAGTATCGATTAAGTGAGCTTTCTTTCCCATGATAGTTTTAGAGTATAGGAGCATTCTATCCTGATAAAAAGTGCTGCCAGGGCTCTTCAGAACAGTTATTTACCTTCAATGGGATTAGATAATACCTAGGTTCAGTGGGGAAAAGTACAAATCCAGAGGGAGAAATAAGACAACTACCACCAGATAGTCACAACTTTGTGTGAAAAAAACTCTGAAAAAGAGCTCGGGACCTGCCAAGAACTAGAGAGCTCGTCTTCAGGCTACCCCAGTATGGGTCAAGTCATAAGTCTAGGACCTAAGGTAACATTCCATTTGAATAAAAAGGAGTAGACTGAAGGTAAAGACTACTTTGCTAGAAAACTACTCTGCCATGTGACACTAGAATACAAGAACTGTTTTCCTATCAGGGTGATTTAACTGTTCTCTGTAAGAACAATTAATTTAACTATTTTAAATTACTGCTACAGAACTGCACTGGAGGTTTTAAATAAACAACAATTTCTGAAAAAAAATATACAAATACTGCACTTTTTCACTGGAGAAAATAGGAAGATGGGACTAAACTTACAACCTCCCCTATATTTGATTCACAAAAAGTGAAATTCCAAGAGCATTGAAAAGCAAACTAGAAAAAGTATCAATGTTAAATGAACCTGATATAGACTGAGGCATCAGGATCTATACTTAACACTTCCTATCCCAGTAAGATTTTTTGAAAAGGTTGCTGTAACACTCAAAAAATAGAAGATATCATAGAAATGCAGAACGTTTTGGATTAAAACAGAGCTTAAAGATCATCTGGTTCCAACAGTCCTGCCATGGGTGCCCCGATAGACCAGTTTACTCAAAGCCCTGTCCGGCCTGGCCTTCAACACTTCCATGGATGAGGCACCACAACTTCTCTTGGCAACCTTTTCCAGTGCCTCACCACCCTCACAGTAATGAATTTCTTCCTACCATCTAATCTAAACCTAGCCCATCAGTTTCAAGCCATTCCCTCTTATCCTATCTCTACACGTCCTTTTAAAAAGTCTCTCTCCATCTTTCTTCTGGAATGCTTAAGCCCTGCTATGTTGTCCCTCCAATCCTCCAACTGATATCAGCAGGATTGAAGCTCCCCATGGGGATAGGGTTTGTGAATGTGAGGCTGCTCTTGCTGTCTATAAAAGGCCACACATGCTTGGTGTTCCCAGTCAGCCCCCCATTATAATGTTACCTGTCCCTGCATTCCCTTTAATCCTGATCCATAAACTCTCTGTCAAGTCTTCATCCATCCCCAAGTGGAGCTCCATGCACTCCAGATATTCACTGAAACTCCTCATCACCATCCCTGCCTGTCATTCCTAAAGTGCCTGTTTCCTTCTATTCCAACATTCCAGTCATAGAATCCCACAACATGTCAAGAAGGTCACAGCCCCACAGGTGTGTGCATATCTAACTCTTCTTGCTTATTCCTCATGCTACATGCCTTAGCATAGAAGCATTCAGGTTGGGCCCCCAAGCCAACTCACTGGCTGGAATTCCTTTTTGCTGCCCCTGAGGTCCTGTTCTGGCAGCCCTGCATACCCTCTACAGGTTCAGGGCACCTCCTGCTGACTCTGGTATCAAAGTGGTAAGAGGGGGATGGATTGAGGTTCCTCTTCCCAGTAACTTTAAAAGCTCTCTTCACCAGCTTATCCAGCCTATGACCAAAGGTGTTTTTCCATATCTAGTTTATCTGAAACAATAAATAAAAAGCAAACTCTAAAATTTTCTTGCAACGTACAGTGCCACTTATCCTTTACTTTTAAATACAAAATCAGTGCGATCATATTAATATCTTAATTCCTCTACACAACACAGAGCAGCAATTTTAATTCACAAGAATTTCTAAAAGCACTACTCTATTTAAAACAGCAACTACTCCCCGCTGCTCAAAATTTCTTTGCTCATTTCACTCCATTACATAAAGCTTCCACTGAACAAACTTAAATAACTTTTCAAAATTATTTTACACTGCCCTTTTATATAAAACAGTCTACTTCAGATTCTTCTTTCCAGAATACTTCCCTGAGTACATCCTGCTGCCCAAAATCACTTAAATTTTGTAAGCTAAAGACCAGAGCTCTCATAGTCCATAGCAAAATACTAGACTAGCTAGAAAAATTCAATCATGGAATGTTTGCTGATAGAACTACTTATAAAGTTTGCTTCTATTTTGGCTGAAAGAGAAAGAATGCCTTAGTCAGTATGTTTCAGGTATTAATGTGCCACCAAAATGCCCCTGCCTTCATCCCCAACCCACTTCTAAAATGAAGTCCCTTATTTAAGACCCTTCATTCAGAAAACTTGTACTTCAAACTGTAATTGCATCTCATGCTAATGCTATGTAGGACCAAAAAAAAAAAAAAAGATGTTTACAATGAAAGTTGTCTCATATTAGAAAAAAAAAAAAAAGGTGAAAATAGTCATCACATTTATCTTTTTCAATGTTTTGGGCAATTTGGAGTAAAGTCTCACACTTATCTTTTCGTAGATAATTTAACACATTGTGTAATTCTTTTTTTTTTTTTTTAATTCAGGCTGAAAGTCAAGCAGGTGTAGTGAAAAGCTTACAGGCTTCACAAGTTTTTTTACATGTACAGTAGGAACTTCATAAATACCATATAATGTATCTCTAGATAACCAGAGTAGACATGTAGTATATACAACATTTTGTTTACTTCTTTTCTTGTTTCCAGATTTTTTTTCCACTTGGATGAAAATATTTTTCCTATGCACAGATGTATCTGCATATTTTGCCTCATGTTTGTGTTCTTTTCATATAATTTATGAAGTTAGGGGTTTTTAAATAATATAATCTATAAATAAATAACTCTAACATGTAGGTCCAATATTTTATTCTTTAAAAATTGAATTGACAAATGAATTACCTTACCATTCACCTGTACAAAACCACTATAATTGGGGTCTTGGTCTCAAAATACAATTGTATTTAAATTTGGCATTTAAGCCTAACTATTTAATCAGTACAAAGTATTAAGGATAACTAGCCTTCCTGACAGAACAAGGTACCCACTTTGAAAGGACGATACATCATACACAAAATCACAAGGAAAAACTGTTTAAAGCACACATTTGTCCCCACTTACTGTAGAGTAAATCTGCAGAAAACATGCTTATGCTAAGCTTCTATACTATTACAGTTGGCAAGATGAATCTAAACTTTACCTTCTGAATACCTGTTTCATTTCCCAATAGTTACTCGGTTAAGCAATTATCACCTTCATTATCACCCAACACACAAATCCTGCAGTGGTTTATCTGGAAAATGAAAAAGTTCCCTTTGCTTAGCAAAATTTACCCAGAGATAGGTGAACTTTTCCACATGTGGAATGGGAAGGATAAAATACTTTTCATGGGCACCTTTTTTCCTCTTCCAGATGCAGTATTGTAGCATTTCAAACCTATGTAGCAGTCTTAGAATGTAATATTAAGCAACTCCAAACAAAAAGAAACAATACATTGTTATCACAGTTAATTCAACCTCCATGAGAATAGCCTTTCTGCAGTCTAGTAAATTCATTTGCATTTGTTCTTTTTACCTCCAAAAAAAGATTTTGAAAAATTTTTTATGCTGGTATTTTTCTACACAAAACAATTCATGATCTTCACTTACAATACAGCAATATCTCATTTACATTCCAGTACTAAGGAATGACTAAGGAATGTCTAGCCTCAGCTGTTGCTGAAAATATTCAAAATTCGGAAGACTTGAAGAAGCACAGCTGAAATTAAATGAGAGAAGTCAAGTAAGGACAATAAGGGGAAATAAATTTCTGCATTCTTAAGGGACCATGGTAAGTGTCCCGGCATTGAACAGCCTTCCTAGTCCAATGCAAACCATGAAAGTATTATCCTAATTTTATTTCTTGCCCAGTAACTATTTTAACAGAAAAATGAACATATAAAGGTATTTGACCTGTAAAAAGCAGGTTTCTCAAAGCTTTTTCCACTGTTAAATTGATATATGTACCTATGAAGAATTACACATTACCTTGATATCCTTGAGAAATAGCACTCTTGTTATCAAAACTTTTCTTGACTCAGTTCTTTCCGTTTTCTCAAGTGCTAAGAATTTGTATCCCAATGGAAAAGATACAAATTACTACAGAAGGAGATTTTGCGAAACTTAAGGGATGATGGGTTGCAGAAATTATTCCCCTTCTATTTCAACTACCAAAACTTTTCTGAAATAAAAAGTAGCATTTCCTCTTGCTTTATCACAGGACTCTTTTTTCCTCTCCTAGCACAAAGAAATACAATGAAACTCTGAGGTAAGTGACATCTGGTTTAACACAAAACTCCTCTATGAATACTACATTCACAAATATGAAGGAAAGAAACCAACATTTGTGGACTGACCCTGAGCGTCCTACCAAGAATTAAGTGCTGGAAAATTTCACATGACATATTTCTGCCAACTTATGTTCCCATACGCGATCAAGTAAATGACAATAAAAAACTCAGCACACAAGATACAAAGAGGGAAACAGGAAAGAAATACAAAGGCAAGAAAGAGATAAATATTGGTCAAATCTTTCCCCAGCAAATTTCATATCTTGTTATAGCAGATTAGGCCACGTATTTACTACGTGCACTGCAATTATGTGCACAGTTATCAGACAAGATACTGGGGTTAGATATGTGCCAGTACAGAGTACAGACCTTGCACACACCACACATTCTTATTTAAGGTAGAGATGGTGGTAACAGCCAGTCAGCAAAACCACCGTGGTCATCTAGAGCTTGAAGGCTTTTCATTCCTCTGAGGAAAATGTTAGCACTTTACCTCTGCCTGGAGTGTATTCTTAATGATGAGGATGGAGGGAGAAACAAACTTACATATAGTTTTAAAAGGCTCATATAAGGAGGAAAAATTGAGAAAGATCTCTTTAGAAGGAAACTCAAGCAGTTGGGAAGCAGAAATACTACTAATAGCAGATTTGCCCCTTCAAATAAGTACAGTATCCTTTAAGGTCATTCGCCTTTTAACCAACTCTGGCTTTTAATTATCACTCAAATTATGTGGAAAAAGGATGACCTTTCAGGAGATAGAAATTTTACAAAATTTCTCTCTCTCCAATTGTCGCACTGATCAATGCTGAGAGGCTTAAAACATAAATGTCTTACTGCTTCACCCATTTCCAGACAGTCTCACAATGAAAAACAGAAAATGTACATTAATGTACAAGAACATAATTAACAAAGTAAAAAGGCTCATTCAATATTAACTAGCAACTCCTAATATCAATTCTGTCAAGAGTACTATTTACACACATGAAGTGTCTTAAGCTTGTTTTAAATACTCTCATAATCATAACAGTGATAACAATATCCAACCTCAATCGTGTGCTTTTCCATGACTGTGATCTTTCATTTTGGTACTTTGGGGTCTTGATCCTAATCTGCCCTTAACGGGAAAAGGAAAGATACAAGAGCCTTCAGCAAACTAAATTACACCTCTAAAAGGTATTTGAAGACACATCTATTTCCCAGAGGCTGCTGTATCTTTGAAAACCCTGAAGCAACACATCAATATGAAGAGGCTGCTCTCATTTTGCTGCTCAACAGGCAAATTACTTAAATGTTACATGCATACACAGCAAACAATAGAAACATCTCAACCAACACTTTCCCTCAGTCTGAAGTTTTCTCTCCAATCTGTCAGAAACAGACAAAAACTCATCTCTCCCTTCTATTCTAGAATTTTCAGAGTGCACACTCTCATTTCCCTTTCTCAGTTTAATCCTTCTCTTTGCTCTTCCTCCTTTACTTAAGCAGTTGAGGTTAACCACAGCTGAAAATATACTTACACAATTTCCCCCACAGATTAAGAACCCTCTCCTCCTCTCATACCTATCACAGTTGCTACATCAAAATGAATTAAAGAGAACATGCACTTTGAAAATACAAAAATAGTCACTTCTAAATCTTGGGGGTCCTGAATTAAGTCTCAGCTGAAATACCAAAAATGCTGTAGCATTAAAGTTGATTTAGGAATAATTAAAGTTGATTTAGGAATAACATTAGTAAACAAAGACACTGATCTCCATGGTGTCTTTCTCTGATACTCTTAAGTATTTGGACAACTCTGAAGCATTATTGAAAGAGAAAGCAAAATCTCTGAAATGTGTCAAATATGTCCTTTAAAAAATTTTATTTTTCTTCTTCAACTGAATTAAAATTTGGTTACCTAGTCAGAAAATTAGGACACCAACAACTAAAGTATTTTTCAAGTTTCAGGTTTGATATTGGACTCAATATGTTTTTCATAACAGCAGTGATTTTCAGTTGCCTCCAAATATTCATTTATCATCAATCTACTTTTACAACACTGCCACTGAACTTTATTTCAGAAAGCAATAGCAATATATATCCTGCTAGCCATAATACATACACTTTTTTAAGTGGCTGTTGGTCAAAATAAGCTCAATTACCTGACTTGCATAGAAGCAAGCCAAGTAACTGTTCTGCACTGACTTTTCACTTGAAGTTAGTAAAAATAAGGTTTATATTAAGCTACTTCACACAAAGGCATTTAAGTACTTTGTTGTATAACTACACATTTTGTTCAAAAGTACCACACAGATCTCATACTGTTCAAAGTACCACATATATATATATATATCTACATCACCCTTGCTCATCAAATTCAAATACCAAAATCACTAAAACTATAAGCATGTATTGCTTTTTGGAGGTATTGCTGAAAGAAACAGGATAAGCTTACTTGCTTAATGCCCTGCATTACTATGCTGTTTCTATACCATCATTATTATTACTACTTCCATATCTTCACTAGTTACATATATCATCTCGAGAACATTTTGCCCTGTAGATGCACCTTTAGTGTCTCCACAGGGAGATATCAGAAGGAATGGCTAAAGCATTTGCTCTCTATCCCTACTTACTCTACATTAATCTTCATACACATGTATCAGTTGTTGATAGAAATTTCATAATCAAGACTCAATTCAGCAGATTACTCATGACTTCAGAAAAATACTACCTGTTTATGTAATTCTTCAATATAAATCTCAAAGTTGTATTTCCATCACATTTTTGTCATCTTCATGATAGAAAAAGTGCTCAGTAAAAATTAATACCCACGGGAGTGACTGATGCCCTGATGACAAAAAAGAGCTTCCATTTTCATTTGGGAAGAAAAGTAATTCCAAGCTTCTCTCTGTGCTCACTGCAATTGATACAGAAAGGATGACATATAAACAGATTTAAAGTCTTCCTAACATCCCCAACCCAAATGAAGAACTTTCATATGAGACAAAGGTTTAATCGCACACATGAAGAACTTAACAAGTCAGTGTTTTGGCAAGAGGTCATTTAAAGCAAGTGAAAACTTACAATATAATTTTTATCTGCAATAGAAAGGAAAAAACCCAACAAAATCAAAAAAATAACCAAGATTTCAATTTTCCTATAAACTTAATCTATGCCACACCATATACAGCAAGATATCCAGTTAAAAAAATCTAGAACATCTTTTCCTCAACCTTAACCCTGTAATCAGAATTAAAGAAAACATAAAATGAACCCCTGGCCTCACCTGGGGTTTTTCCCAGTCAAAGGACTTCTATGCCAAAAAAATAATCCACTATGTGCATATATGTACATGCTAAAAAAAAAAGCCCTGTTCCTGCTGCAAACAGCTATCTATTTGCCTTGGTGTTTTGCTCCTTAATAAACCTAGAACACGTAACACTGGCTTTAAAAATCCAGGTATAAAAAATATATCATATTGTTCCTATAATTTTTGACCTCAGTGAGAATAACCTTCTAGTGCTTATGTTGTATATTTATCATCATTTTATTTTGCTGTTTCCCCTAGAGAAGCATTCAGCCTCCTTTGTTCCATTAGTTATCTAATAAAGCAACAGAAAAGTAATCACAAGACAAAACAATATGAAAAACATGGTAGTAGAGCAATAAAGCCTAACAGGAAAGTATATGAAAATGTAAAGTATATGAAATTACTCCTTAACAGCAGGAAGCAAATATTAAGCATATTTGGTCCTTAAAACAAGAAAGCAAATACTAAGCATACTTTGTCCCTTTGAAAAGATATGCTAAAGATATAGACTAATCTTAATAACAGAAAAATTTAATTATGTGCAGTAAGTTGTTTCTTCCTTGGTTGCTTAGTCATTCGGGTTTGTTTGGATTTTTTTAAAATACGAGAACTAAATAAAGAGCTACACATATCTCTACATATTATCTATCACCAAAATCAAAGAAATACGATGGCTATTGTGAAACCACACTGCAGTATCTTGCTTTCACTCTGAATTAGTGAGAAGAAGGCAGTGAGGTGGTGACAGAAACAACCAAGAAATGCACCGATTACTAATAAATTTTAGGACTGCTTAACAGTTGTAAGAATTGGAAGTGCCTAATACCACTGCATTGCAAATAGAAATGTATCACACACCTAATTTTCATTCAAGAGATTTAATCATGTCTTTTACAGGAGTTTATTTCAGTAGTCTGATAAGTATCTAATTTTCATTCCTTGGTCAGAGTTCTACCCTGAATTCACCACGAGCATGAGAACCTTTCACATATAAATAGTACTTTTGGAGGATTTTTTATTTCCCAAATGGTGCTGTGTAACACTTAACACTGCAAGTCTATGAGCGTGCAATTAACTTTCCATACCAAGTTTCTCAAATAAATGTCACTTTTTTTCCTACCAAAAAAAGCTTTAATGAAGGCAAATTGACTGTACACAGATCCAAACATTTTAGTGCAAATCATCAGATCTGATAAAAGTAAGTAATTTTATGCCAAAACATCCAAATATATGTTTTCTTTTTTTTAATAAGAAAACTATACAGAAATCCCACTGGATAAGGTTATTTTCCATCCAAAAACTGATTGTTTCTATATCTGTTCAACTTAGAAGCTACTGAATTCCTCAACAGTCATACAGAACCTGAAACCATTTTTACCCACACAAAACTTTTCCAGGCAAGTCAAACAAACATACGAATCTAGTTCAGAATATTCTGTTCAGAGTAGCAGCTCTAGATGAATGCAAGCAGAAAAACTATGG
This sequence comes from Serilophus lunatus, assembly GCA_013399895.1. Taxonomy (NCBI): domain Eukaryota; kingdom Metazoa; phylum Chordata; class Aves; order Passeriformes; family Eurylaimidae; genus Serilophus; species Serilophus lunatus. Next base: position 826,134 of record VXBA01004266.1, read on the forward strand.
GATTTGGCTGCTGAAAGGAACCTGGCCCAGAGTTCGTGATATTCATATTACACTTCATATAGTAAGCACTCCCCAAGGATATAAAAAATTGAGGTCATGCTCCTGCTTTCTAATCTTTTTGATTAGTTACTGCTTATTCTTTAATAAGTTATTGTGAAAGATCTACAACAAAAACACATTTGCAGAACAAGTAAGTTTACAAATAAGGCAAGTTTCTACAATTCATGTCCTCCAAGCCAGGGTTAAAAATAAATGGCCAGCTTGTGTATTACAGAAATGTTTAACTCTGAAAGAGGCAAGTCAAAGCAGAGGTGAGTGGTGTGTATTGAGAGGTAGAAGAAATATCACAGAATTTTCAGGCACAGAAAATTACACTATAAAGATGGGATACACAGTTGAAGTTGTAGAAACTGAGTGACATCTTAAACAGAATTTCACTTTCAGCTTTGCTGTTTAACATAACATGTCCAACTACTGAAAACTTTACAGAAAAAGATTTTCAGTTTCTTGATGTATATTCCTCTTGAATAAAGTTTAAAATATTGAAAAGAATAGTGTTTACTCATGACCTGCAAATAACAACCTAGAAATTAATCTGCATGTTTGTACATTAACTGGCATCAGTATTATTTGCTCCTGCATAGCATTTCCCTCCACAAATTCTATGTTTTGGATACTTATATCGCATTGGTAATGAAAAACTTCACCTAAAAGCAGTTTGCAAATTCTCAGTGGTCCACAAAACCAGTGGTTTCACCATTTCCCAAAAAATTTTAGTCACTAAAGTACTTTGACAGTTTAACTGGTGCTACAATTAAACTTTTTAAAGTAGCAGAGTTTTACTTTCTGAAATGTCAAAGACAGTTTTACACGGCAAAAAATACTAACAATACACATACGAGGCAGTGCAGTAAAACTTCTGTCACTGCAGAATCAGGATAAAAACTCTGAATATTGGTGTTGGTCCAATTAAATTTAACATCTGATCTGTTTTTTCAATAGAGAAACTGCCATTAGAAGTCAAAAGAAGTAATGCAAACATTTCTTTAAAATACCAGCAACAAGAAACTGATTTCTGAAAAGTAGACCAAAAATCATGTAGATCACGTCACAACAGGAGCATAATTCGACAGGTAGAGCAACACATCCATCTTCTCTCACCAAAATATGATGGTGCAGCTGGTTTTACCATACCAGCAACTTTTGCTTTCTTTCTGCTCTAAAATTAACAAGTATTGAGATTCATAGGATTCCAGTTAAGGAATTTTTGAATCCTCCAACCAAATTCCTCCATTTTTGAAATTTAAAATACTGTGAAGCATAAAATATTTCACTTTCCAAGTTATGCCTTTCTGAACTTAATTTATATAAGTCATTACCTATTGCAGAGAGGTCTACTAATCAATAGTCAAAGCAAGGGATATAATTTTAAACCACATTTTTATAAATGGTATTTTAGTCAGTACAGAATAATAAAATTTTACATACCTTACTTTTAATAGTAGTGGCATCAAAACACACTTTCAATAATTAATAAAATACATAATAAAAGAACCTTCAGCTGTAAGGAGAGAATACCATCTAAACTCAGGGACAAGTAACAAAAACAACAGGAAAATTAAGCTTCATCCTCAGGAGCCTATGTAACATTATTTTCATTCATGCTTCCAATTTCAGGTTTTGCAATCAAGGTTGTATGAAAAGGGTTTGGCAAAGCCCATAATAAGACGGTACCATGTCTTTCTCCATTAAGATACACAATATATATCTTAAATAAATATTTATATATATTAACGGAAATTCTCATACAACTGAAAGAAAGCATCCATAACTTTTTTTCAATAACTGTCATCTATTTTGAACCAAGCCCATTTTATCAAAAGCCTTTATAGGAAAAACATTTAATGAGAAATAAATTGAAAACCCATCAATAAAGCATTACCTATACCCAAAGCAAACAACTCAACAATTATATCTATTAAAAAAACAACCCCACAATACTAGAACGAACAGCTCAAAAAAAACCCTGGCCAATAGGGAAAATCTTAACACAAATTAATAATCTCACTTAATAGAACCACAGAAAGTGATTTCCAAGGAAGCCTACTCTTAAGACTTACATCAACCACAGGCCTAAACCCTCTGCTGGACAAAGCAGAGCACTTAAGATAGAAAAAATTCAAATTCAGCATGCAGAAATCAATCCCAGTAACCAGTAAACTGTCAGTTTGGTTACACCTAGAAATTCAGCGTCAGAACCCTTTTAAGACTGATATCAATCATACTGGTCAATGATACTGGACTAAAAAAAAATCTTTGTTGTTAAATGCCATGTTAAAAAAATCAGTATATCAGTCTGTCTCATCATTCATATGTAAGGATGCACGAAGTTTGTGTATTCAAACATTAATGATTACTACAAAAATTAAGGCTTGGCACTCAGTCTTATTTTCATTGCATTACTAAGAGATGTAAGAAAATAAGCAAGCTATTCTTCTAGTGTATTAAAATAGACTCCTACAAATTAACTAAGAAACCAATCTAGATAAAAGAATCAGATAAATCCCACTTCTCCAAATAACCACATATAGTAGGTTGCCTATGCAGGGTAACCAGACATCAATGATCTAAGAACTCTGGGTCCTCGGATGCCTTTGCATGCCTTTCTCACAAATCATGATGTTCCAGTTTCACAGAAAATCATGAAACAATACTCATGTGATCATAAAGCAGTGAAGATTTTTTTTGCCTTCTCAAATCCTCTAAATCATTCTTAAACTTTATCCCTAGAGCGCTGATTTAATTGCTGTGTGCAAGAAACTAGAGGAAAAAACCCATAAATTGAATAATGAAATAAACTAGGTGAGAAACTGTAAATTAAAAGAATAATTCCTTCATATTTGTGTTATCTATTTCTAACTTTAAAGCAAAGGTAATTAGAGTGGTGCCATATTACTTTGTATGTAAAACAAAGCAAAATGCTTAAGAGTATTCTGTTGTTCCATAAGCCTCCATGTATCTTCTCAAACTTTTCTTAGAAAGCTAATGTATAAGTGTTTCAAGAAGATTTCAGGAATTTTCCCTGTCCTGAAAATCTACTTGGCAGCATAGACACCAGTCATTCTAAATACCTGTTCCTAACAGCTCAAGCCAAAAATCACTCAGAACAGCAATGCACAGCTAAATAACAGTATCAGATCTTTAACTAATTTTATGCTGTTGGAGTGAAGCACTTTAACGTCCTCTTAATCGCATGTAACTGGATTATTTCTTAAACCCTTTTCCTAGTGAACAACCTACACAGCCTACAGGGCATTCTCCCTGCCAAATTGCCCATGTTTGCAATATAAATTAGGTACATTGTATCTCATAAATGAAAACAAAACAAAACAAAAAAAACAACAAACCAAACAAACCAAAAGTACCTGTATATTTTGAAAAGCAAAAAGTATTATTTAAGAGTCACAGTCAAATTCCACACAATACACACACTCAAATAAAACAGATTTTTATTACAGATATTTAACTTAAGCAAGCACACCACTCACTCTAATCCTTCTTTAAGAAACTTAATCTTGTGCAGGAGACAAGAAGGAAGACTTCTAGATTCATACAGTCTACTGTCAGAAAGGACAAAAATGTTCCAACTCGAACTTTCAAAGCTTAAACCTCAAATAGAATGATAAAAAATTCTTCCAAATTATTTTATGTTATGATAAGATCTGGAATGCAGATCAAAATCGATACTCAAGCTTTTTAGATAAGAAGTCCTATTTGCAATACAATGCAACTGTGCTGCATTAGCTTTCCACTAATGTAGGTACAACAGGGCAGGGAGTTCACATGTTTACTAACAGCAGCCCCCAAAGTGTTCACCCCTGGGTCACGGTTACAAGCCAGGGGATGGAGCTGTAGCAAATATTCATACCATTATGCCATCAGAAAGGGCCACTCCTCCACCTGGCGTGGAGAGCTGGAGAGAGGGGTTTGCTGCAGATTGGAGCTGCTCTGAGAGTCCCAGCCAGGGCCAGGCCGCCCCCGGGACTGCAGCAGAGCCAGGAGCGGCTGCTTCACTGCCACTTCTTGCTGCTGGGACCACAGCCAACTGCAGGGACTGTGGTTGCCGCTGCCACCACCAGTCAGCGCTTTCTGGCAGCGTATCTCATCCTGTACGAAACAGTTGTTCACGTTTTGCTTTGCCCAGTTTTTCCGTTGTGTTCTGGCTGACCGAGAGGGTGTAGGATCACAGAAACTGGTTTGCCATATTGTTTCCTTAGTTCTCCCAAGCCACGTGGTCCAGCATGGGAGGCCCCGCAACTTTGTCTCCTGTTTTTGCCCTGGCGTTGGGAGCTAGAAAATTACTCCTGCCTTGTTGATTTAAACCATTTCCTTTGTATCTTTATGGCGCTGATATTTTTTTTTCCTTGTCAGTAAACTGTTACTTTTTCATTTACATGTCCTGGCATTTTGCCTCTCTATACTGGCAGGGAATAAAAGGGAAAGGGTTTCATTTTACCGGAGTTCCCACCCCCATATTTGTCTTTAAACCAAGACACCCTATTTTTCCAGTTCTCTCACATTAGACACAAAAATTATTTTAACTGGTGTAAAGAAGGTGTAAAATCATTCATTGTTGCTTGAAGCCTCCAAGCAAGAACACTCCCAATTGACATGTTTAGGGGAATGAGCAGGGCCTTCTTGTTTGGACATTATCACTGTGACCAATGTCAAAGAACTCTCCATATGCAGAAAGTACATGCTGAAAATCCCTACAGTTGCCATAATAGCAATAAAATTCTGACTTTCATTTCATCCTATCTTCATTTCATATTTTCTGGTGAACCTCATAAAAGGAAAGTGATGTCAAGTATTTTGATTTTAGAGGAAATATTTAAATGTATACAACCCAACTTTTGCGTTGCCTAGGCAAAGGAGGGAAATAATAACTAGTTTAACAGGTTTCTGAATAAAGATGAAAAATAAAAATATTGGAACGATCAAGCAATCCAGCATCTTTGTAAGAAAGTAAAGCTAAATAAGGTGTAACAGAACTTCACTTAAGACATGAGAAATATGCAGGATATATCACAATAAGGAGAGAGAATAAACTGCAGAATTCAAAAAATTTAGTATAATTCTAATTATACTATGGTATATCTTATCTAAACCAGGTTTTGATGTATTCTGCCTACAGGTTTGCACTTTACCTAGGACATCTTAGAATTAACAATACTAGACAATCAATCTATTCTTGCACCAGATAAAAGAAACAAACACTATGTAAATCCATTGCAGTGCTTTGCTTTGCCTTAAACTCTATGATTTCCCACAGAATTAAGCCAGTGCTTTAATACCTCTGATAAAACAAGTTATTCAGCTTCAGTTTTTAATAGCATTATTATCTATATAAATCGCCTTTCAGATACAGGATGAAAATCTTGCCTCGGTAATATCGTCTAGTACAGCTTTTTTTATGCTTGTCTGATTGTATTTCTTTCTACTTAATAATTGTCACCCTCCCACTTAATTGAACTCCTGTACTGTTTTGCACAGTGCAGCATGGGATTCAGCCAAAGAGGAAAGCAGAGGGATCATACAATATGCAATTCACTGCAGAAGCCTGGCATGTCAAGGCAGCACAGAGGCACCTACCTACAACTCCATGAAGCAACACAGCAAATGAATGAGACACAGACTTGAAATACAGAAACAGAAACCCTTACAGATGAATTAGCCAAAATTAAGTACTTTGATTCAGGTCAGTGGAACTGAAAGATTGTTCTCTACCCACACCTCACAAACGGCTGAAGCGAGAAGGCAGGGTAAAGTGCAGCAGAATAAAAACATTTAACAATTTATTGAGGAAAATAGTGCACTGAAAAAAGGCAATAAAATCCCTAATCAAATCCAGCATCTTAACAAAATAAAGAAACTATGTTTTCATTGTGCTCCATAATCAGAATCAAATTCAGAATTCCTTTATACATAATAAAGGAAAAAGAAAAAAAGGTCTGCAGACAATCTTAGTATGTATTCCACTTTTGACCACCAGATAGAATTTTCTAATGAAAATAAGTTATTACATGGATGACTTAGGTTGTTCTCCAGTTCAAGTTTGCTTTCTTTTCATTTTTCAAGGTGCAAAATATATCCCAAAGTCTTATTTTGTAGACTTAATGCTCAAATAGCGATTTTTAAATAAGTAGACTGGCATAATTGCACTTCTCACAAATATCAGTAAACATATTCTCAGTGGCCTCAATTAGACAAGACTCCACACAAAGTGAGTCCAGAATTAGTCTAATACAACATCACCCCAGAGAAATCCACAGTGAAGACTTGATAAAGTTGGGGAAAAAAGCAATCTTAAACCTTAAGCAGAAATGTTAACTTCTCACAAAACTTCTTGGAAATACACTATTTGAATGACTTCTGATAAGAAATCAAATATTATAGTTAGCCAACTATACATCAGTGATGTTTTTCAAATTATAATTAATTAAGCAGTATGAAGATTCTTTTCTTTTTTTTCCTTCATGTTCCTTCAACCAACCACTTTTCTTGATAAACACCAGGCATAAAATAACAAATCACAATGCCTTTTGTTTCATCCCTATGCTTGATTACTCTTGGCAGTTTTTTTGGTCTAATGAGCAAGCTGTTTGGCTAAAGCTACTGAAGTTAAACAACTGAAAAATTCAGTTGTCAAATCTGAAAATACATTTACTTCATTTTCAAGCTGAAATTTATTTTACTGCAGTATAAATAAATGATGCACATTGATATATTTTAACTTAGTTGTATAGATAATTTTACAGCTATAGGAATTTCAGCTTCAACTAGTACATTTTTTCAATAAAAAAAATTATCTCTGATGAAATCAAGTAAGAGTAGGACCTGTGTATGGCCAAATTAAGCATGTGAATAAATACCTGTAGAAAAAGCAGAATTATATCAGTATAATACTATTAACAAAATAAATATTTTATTATTAATAATGTTGGATAGCAACAAGCAATATTTTAGAGAAAAGGGTCCTAACATTCATGCTGTTGGAAAGTCCAACTACACTAAAACGGGACTGGAAAGACACAATACAACTCTTTGTAAAAACATTCCCTTACTTCCAACTACAGGAATATCTGTTTGACAAGAAAGACCTTTAAAACTTTAACTATCTAAGACTATCACATTTTACAGTCAAATAAGCACTGTTACAATTAAATATCAGTTCCTCTTCACAAAATAAATTCACAAGTTTTATTGAAGTATTTTTAATATCTTCTACCTTTCTTGGAGAAACTGGAAGTTAAAACACATCTTTTTTAAAATCTCTCGATGTTTGTAGTAATATTTGTTATTATATAACCCTCATGAGCAAGTAAAAAAAAAAAAAAAAAAGAGGTAATTCTTCCAGTCAATGAACTGAAACTACTGCAGAAAACTGCCTCACAAATCTGAGATATGAATTCAGAATTATTATTTTATTCTGCCCACCGTAAACATTGTTAAACCCATATCACTCAGTATATACCCAAAAATGATCTACAATCAGTGGGATATCAAATAGTGAAATAAATCTGCAGACATAATGAGGCTAGACCTGTAAAATACTTCTAATATTCTGTGAGGTATTTTGCACCTCAAAATGAGGGATAAACAGAGTTCAATCTCTTTAAATTTGTATTGATCTGACATACCATTTAGCATATGCATGTGCGTATGTACCCTCACATGTGCATGTGCCATGCATTCATTTATTCTTAAAAAAACCCAACCAACAGCTCAACTTTTCCACGTGTTGAATATCAAATACTCTACAAATTACTAATTTAGAACCTTATGGAAAGATGCTACTTATAGTCTTTAAATGAGTTACGTTACTCAAAAATGTCATCATAACTTACAGAAGCTATGCTACAACCCAAACCAAGAAAACTTGGTGGGAAAAAGTGGTAGTTTCATATGCCCTAAGAAACTATCACTTTTATGCAGAGAGGGGGAAAAAAAAAAAAAAAAAGAGAGAGAGAAGAACTGTAAACATTCAGCAGATGTACAAAGTAAGCAAACACAGAAGGGCATGGTAGCTTTTGTCCAAACCATAAGGCTCTGTGGAATCCAGTTTACAAATACACATTCAGTCCTAGTGAAGAACACTGAAATATTTTGGGATTTTTTTAATGTCTTTATTAGTTCAATCTGCAGTACAAAATTACATAGTTAATTCTACTTCTGCATATCACTCCTTCTCCATCTTTATGAGACTACGCCTGCCAACCTCAGAGCAAAATCTCATGATCCATCATCATGTTAGACTTGGCCAAGACAATACCTGAAGTAACTCCAAGGAAGTTTTGGACATAGATCCCTGCAAGCTGTGAGAAGATGTTTTCTTTTGAAGAGCTCATCAATATCAGCGGATATCACAGGCGGAGCCAATTACCTATTTTCCTAACAAAACGGAGTCTTTTTCTTAATGTGGTAAAGAAATTCTGTCCATTCATGCCCCGAGCATCAAAATCTCATCAAAAGAGGACCTTGTAACTGTTTACCAAGAACATCTAAGTTAGATACATTCAACTGAAAATAATCACATGGATAAAAAAATTAAACAACTCAACAGTTTAGGAAATGCTAGATTTATTAAGATTTAGAAAAATTTATGAGTACTTAGTGTGTTTTAATCCAGTTCACATATAAAATATTGTTAAGTATTTGCAGCACACTGAGCAATCTGACAGCCTTCTGCTGGCTTTGGAATGTACAAGCTCTTTACATTCACGTTTTTCATCCCTGGATGTTGGAAAGAAGACAGCCTACCTAATCCTTAGTATGCTTAAAGACTTGAACATCAGATTAAGACAACAAATATCTATCTTGGTGATTATTCTAATGAAAATTCTGAAGTAATTTCTCCATCTTCCTTAGGATTTGAATTGGCTTGTATTCCAACGTCATTCGTGATTTTGCAAACAAAAGTAACAGGCCACAATTATTGACAATGCATATGAGAAAATGCTATGAAGATGGCAGAACAGAATTCCTTTTCGGCAGCAGATTAATAAAGAAAAGCGAAGCGCCCATCCTAGTCATTGTCACATCCGGACAAAAGACAGGAACACTCCCAAATCAGATCAGTATGAACTTAAATTGCATTCTTCCTTATTCTTCTACCAAATAGCATAAATTTGCTGCCTAGATCATCTGGGAATATTGCAGCTCATTAACTCCCTCACACTGCAGGTCTCAGAGATCAAGTCCTAATCTGTGCCATTAGTGCACAGAAAAGATTCATGAAACCTGGAGTGCTTTAGCTGAACTAGAATTTTTGGGTACAATTTTATCTGTCAGGATAAAAGATAATGAGCCACTAGATAAAGGCAAGTATTCTATCAAATCCAGTGGTCTACTCTGGCCCTAAACTTGATTAATACAGAGTTCTCAGAGTTTGACATGGACTTCGTAAATCTCACCAAATTGGTTAACTTACTCTTTTGCAGAAGGCTAGTAGGGTACTTCATACAATGGATTCTTAACATTGCTGCTTTACATGCCAATCAATTGATTTTGCTTGTAAGAATCATTGTTTGGGTTTTCTCCTGAAGTGATGCTTCAGTCACCATCACAAGCCCTGCCAAATCCTGAAAAATATATTTATCATTGAATGTATATCCCACACTCTTCATATTAATAACTTCCCTCTGTTTTAATGAACAGCTGTTAAAAACACAGGTCATTTTTCATACACAGCATATAACAAGGAGCAACTACTATACTACTCACTACTGTGTTACACAGATTTAACAACTGGAATGAATTTCATGATCAATTGCAGGCTCAGAAAGTCAAAGGAGTTTGTCTTTAGCCATATGCAGGCCCCAGGGTAAGTGCTCTAGACAGAATTATTTTATGATTTGCAAAATGTTTTAGAGAGGTTCTAAACAAGCTGACAACTGACAGTCTCTTTTGAGCCAATGACTACATATCATATAAGAAAACAAAAAAAATTCCGAGCACAATGTCAAGCACTGGATAGTCTTCAATAACAACATATTAAGATACTATTTTCTGGAAGGGGTAAAACACCAACAAAGCTGTAGCCAGGGGGGGTTGGTCTCTTCTCCCAGGCAACCAGTGACAGAACAAGAGGAGAGAATCTCAAGCTATGCCAGGGGAAGTTTAGGCTGGACATGAGGAAAAAATTCTTCACAGAAAGAGTGATTGGGCATTGGAATGGGCTGCCCTGGGAGGTGGTGGAGTCATCATCCCTGGAAGTGTTAAAAAAGCGATTGGATGAGGCACTTAGTGCCAAGGTTTAATGGATGAGATGGTGTTAGTAATAGGTTGGACTTGACCTCGAAGGTATTTTCCAACCTTGTTACTTCTGTGATTCTGCATGATTCTCTCAGTACGTTCTGTTAAAGCAGCCACTTGCAAAGATAACAGAGTAGTGAAATCACATTCTCACATAATGTGGAGGCTGCCCTGTCCAAGGTTGCTACCTTACAATGCACCACCTTTTTAAAGTAACTCATTAATTCCTATATAATTATCCCTACTGTAATCTACCAGAGCGAAATGAGGTGAAATGGAAAAGCAAAATGAAAAAACATTAAAAAAAATCTAACAAATAACTAAAGATTTTTCACATTAGTCAAGAATGTCCAGTGAAGCTTTGAGCACTGATATTACTAACCACAAAATTTTCTCTTTCAGAAATTAAACTTCAAGACATATGAAAATTACAAAAACTTTTAATACTATATGCTAGTATTTGCTACCATTGCCTCCACAATATTTGTTTCTAAAGCAAAAATGCAAGATTTTTAGCATTAAGTCTCTAGTGAGACTTGATACCAGATGCAGAAAGAGAAGCTGTTTATCTATGGTTACTAATGCATTCAAATATGTCAGGTTAAGGTAAACAGAAAACAATGAAAACAGCAGACAAAAATGCAACTGCAAGATCAATGTCAGAAATTTTTAAAAGGTGTAAATTAGAAAAATTACCACAAAGCAAAACTGCAGCTATTTTACAAGTACTTTTTATGTACTAATAGGAAAAAGAAGATTTTCAGACTAGCATCACCAATTCTTTTTTCCATTTTCTATACTTCATAATAGTTCAAGCATTTGATGTAACTAGCTGCAGGAAAGAGAAATAATTCCTTGGCTTAGTATGCTTTTAAGTCTTGGCCAGTTTTCAAGTGTACCTCTGACCGTCAAACAGACACTGAGTTTAAGTAGTCACGTTGTATTGCGTCTGTGTCATGTCGGTGTTGTGTCAGGACTCCTAGTATGTCCCTGTTGTCCCTGCCTGCCCTCTCAAGATCAGCTGAATAAGCAGGTCTTCTAATAGCTTATTTTTTACAGAAATTTCCTATTTTTCAAATAAGGAAACCTTTGAGCAGCTGGTTATTTTTTTGAAACCTAGCTTGACAGCAACTCCTAAGTATTCAAGCACAAGGGGACTTATTCTAGCTAAAGTGTTTCTGCTTCTGCCCATATTCCATTATTTTCTGCATTCAGTCTCCTCTTATATATCTTGGAGATCTTTCATTTCTGACTGTAAAAGCAAGACTGCCTCTGCAGTTTGTGTTACTGTTACCATCTATTTGTCTATTACAAAGCTATTTACACTACACTATAATAAGCACAGATGGTGAGAGTCAATCCCAATAAGGTTTAATGGAAAGACAAGAGAAGACTGGGTATCCATATCCACTAAATAACCTACAGCAAATAAAATAAAGATTATTCTTCGGAGAAAGGAGATAAAGATAAGATGAAACAATGTTATCAGCTTTACTTTAGATTATGAGGGCAATCTAAGGAAAAGCACATTACCATTTACTTAACTTCTAAACGTTAGCTATATAAAGAGCTTCCAAGTTAATGCCTTCCAAGAGACATTTAAGAGTTCAGTGTTAACAATAGTTTGAGATTAGTAGACTCTGCCTTTCCACAAAAAAAAGATACTTGTCGTTAGAAACATACAGCAAAAACAGACCATAGGAAAAGTAATCATGTGGAAAAAAGGAATCTGCACTTCAGATAGAATTAAAAGCACATATAAAAATCAGAAATCTTTCTCTACAATAGAGAAAAGCAAACTTAAGATTTCTATTACTCCTTCCCATTATGATTTGCAGCATTCAATCTAGAAGTTGTGAAAAACTCAATAGCTTCTTAAATTTCCCCAATAAAAATTAAAACAAATTTCTAACATTTTCTAATGTTTTACAGTTTAAAAGAGAGTAGTCAAGTCTTTATCAGTTTAATTTCAAAGGTAGTAATTGTAGATATGGATACAAAATATTTATTCTTTCTGCCAGACCTCCTATGCTTGAAATATTTTTCTCGTAGTAATTCATGAACATAATTCATAATTCTTCATTAAATCATAATTCTTGTCCTTTTCTGCTTTTGTTGAACAGAAGTCTTTCTCCTCTTCAAATAAAGTTATTGGCACTCCACTCTGGAAACATGAAAATCTCCCAGATTACATGGTAATCACACAATAAAGTGCAAAGATGAATCCTTTTTAAAAATGCCTTTGGCTTTCACAGAGTACGGAGATGCAGTTGTGATGCACAGCTGGGCAGAGACGTTCTGCTCACAGCAATAATGCACAGTTGGTGGGGAGCTTAGTTGAGGAGCAGTGTGAGGGCAGTGCTTGTTTTCGAGAAGCCTTAAACCTCCAAAACAGGCAAGAGAATAATGAATGTTGGGTATTACTGAATTGGTATGGAGATCCAGGGTTTGATTCATCCCCTCTCTATACACAGAGGTTTTCACTAATGCTGAAAAAAGCATATTCTTTAAGTAAATGACTTATCCGAGAAGCCAACGTAAGCTGCCTAAACTTGCCACATATTGATGGCCAATACGAGAACACAGTAAGGTAGAGTAAATGGGAGAATTACCACTGCAAGCTTCCTCTTCATAGCCAATTGGTTCTAAGGTCTGTTACTTAAATTTTCCTCTACCTTCTTTACCTTTGATAAGTGCACTAACATGGTAGGATGACAGTTAACGCTCTGGTACATTGCAACTGATGACAATACTCAACCGATCATATTATTTCATAACCATACTATGCCATAGTTGAGTTGAGGACTTCATTTATCATCCTAAATTTGCAAATAGAGAAATCACTCAAATTATGATCTCCGTGAAAAGAAAAAAACACTAACAAGCAAGTTAGATCCTAAATAATTCTTGAAGAAGCAAGTAAGTTTTACCATATATAGTGTTTTTAATTAACACAAATGTCCAAGACATTGTTTACCAACATTAATTACTAGAATGATCATTGAATGCTGCTTAATGGAACTTTGAAGGAATAAAAATTAAAATTTCTAAAAGAACAGGTCTTAAAGACTTTCAGACAACTATGGTCGTATGAGATTTTGTCTGACTGACTGTATTGACCACATAAATAGACAAAATGACTATAAATTAAACCACTGTGGTTTGCCCTAGGACTAAAAATACCACTACTATTTGGAAACAAGTCAGAAATAAAGAATAATTCCTATATTTTGTTCTGCTCCACAGATTTACAACATTGTGAGTAATGAAGGTTTCCTAGTTGATATTTAGGATGTCCTAAGTAGTACAGTATAAATGTTATGCCACTACCCAATCGCAATTTTTAAAAAGAATAATCTTTATTTCAGACAAACTGCGTTTTATATATACACATATATTTTTATCAAATGTCTACTGCAACCACCATAGATAAGACCATTACCACAAAGCATTTTAAATACAACAAAATTTGAATGAAGAAGATTCCCCTAATAGCATCTACTGAAAAGCCTCAATTCCCAAGCCTGAAGTACACAGAACGTGCACACACACTTGCTATAGGACCTGCCAGCATCATGACACCACTGGCTGCTGAAGCAGTGCAACCAGGCAGCTTGGAAAACCTTAATAAACACATCAAACCTGAGACTTGTTTTAGTGACAGATGTTAATAGCTGCAACTACTCAGCAACCGGATTGCAGCAGAAGTAACACTGGGTTAAAAGCTCTGCCTCCCCAGCTACTTCAGGCAGAAAGTTAACATATCCCTGTATATAATGCAAAATGTTTGATTCGCACATACATCTTAGGGGAGTTGATATCAGACATAGACTCTCTTCTCTCCCCATCTTTAAAACAGTCTCCTATAAAAATGAGACCATTCTCAGTTTTCGTACAAGGAAAAGATGTGAAAAGGCAGCCTCTAACATGCATCTAGCTTCTCACTGTTACAGATTAAGGCACAGTGCTTGCCTAGCATTATTGCATTATTTTTAACAGATTTGTCAGAATCATCAAGACCTTTCAAGCAAGTTGAAGAGTCAGCCACAGTTCTGCCTGTACAAAGTACTGAAAAGATCTCAGCTAATATTCTCATGTTAATAACACTTATTGACAAAACTGACATCTGGGAGGTTGTTAAGAGAGCTAGGTTTGGAGGTTTTGTTTTTTATAACTAAAACACCACATCCCAGTTTATTAGGTTCCGTAAGAGTTCCCTTTCTGAATGTGTTCTTTCTCACTGTGATCTAAAACTCTTAAGAAACCGAGCCAATGAGCCAGAAGTCATGATCATTATCTTTCACATTAATCTGTTCTGTCAGTTAAGTCTTAAGTTAAGCTTTTAAATACTTCTTTTCACACCAGAATTCCATCTCACCCTTACATCTGTAGGGTATTTAAAGCCGGCAAAAAAGATCCTACTCTGACCACAGAGCTAAATTATAAACACAGGCCTTGCATACCTTTATTTTGATTTTAACTCTGCAAGAGAGCTACCCTTACACATTTTTAAAATGCTGTTGCCCTGTTCCTTAAAAAGGCGACATTTGAATCACTAATTAAACTGCTAATCACAATTTCCAGCCCAACAAATTACAGTCATACCAGCTGATTTTCTAATTACATAAAGATGTAGGGCATTAACAAAATTTCTCTACCACAATTTATTAACTCATAATTTTTAACCTTTTTACAATTATGTCTTATGACTTATAGAAAATTATCCGTGTTTTAGAGGGAGAGCCTTGTGAAGTATCAGAACCATAAATATTCCAGACTGAGTACCAATGAATAGCACATAAGCATTCCAAATGAGAAATAAAAGCATATTCCTCACTGAAGTACCAGCCTTATAAAACTTAAAGCGTAAAAATAAATAAGCCAGTATATTTGCAAATTGCCTCAGAAGAATCAGTATGCAGTACTTCCTCAGAGCAGTCACTCTTAAAACCCTTGAGAACACCTACTTGTCACAGAATAAATTATCTGGCTAATATCCAGTATTGCAGTACATGTCAGTGGGCACCCAGGAGACAGGCATTAGAGAGCACTTAGCTTCCTCAGCCTCACAGAGTAGTCTTTACATAAATGACTTTGCCAAACTATAAAATATAACTGATGTACTTATTTTGAAGTTTTCTAGAGTTAGCTTTTAATCCTGAAACATTTATACAGCACTACAGGCTGGTTTGGGGACTTTTGTCCAAAATCACATGTACCAAAGCACAGTACCCTGAACTGCTGCCTTTCACATGAATATAAGTTCTTTTAAGGTATTTGAGAGAAACAAAAACATCTACTAACTGGAGTGTTCTCAAACGTTAAAACTATGCTGTTTAATAAAAACTCTTGGGAAAATACCTTCAACAACTCTAACAACAGCTGTTCTTTCCTAGTTGCTTAACATAAATAGCCAAGTTTGCATCCCACAAGCAACAGACAAAAAGCTAAAAAACACATGCATCACAAGTCACTCCAGGTCTCAGAAAATTAAGAGACTTCTTGGAGATATTTACTTCAACTCACTACAGCAAATCACAGTCACCAGCAAGCTGTAGCACAAAGAGACCTGTTGCCTTTGGAGTTACAAACCAAATCAACTATTATACTCCAAATCAAAGAAATCCAGCAGGCAAAACAGCAAAGAAAACGGAAAAATATTTTGCATTGTTGGAATTAAGATTTTTAAAAGCGACACCAAAGGACGCAGGACACTGAACGATCAAAGGAAATCTTTTCCACTCAAAGAAACGTGAAGGACTTCCGAAAACTGACTGTGTTTCACCGAACTTGCGGCAAACAGAGACCGAACTCAGCGCAAAGGCGAAGCCCGCAGGAGGACAGAGCCACCTTACAGAGGCAGGTTTCGTAACTGGCGGGATTCGGGTCAGGCTGGGGCTGCCGCTCCCAGGCTCCGAGCGGGGCTCTCCGGACTCTCCGCGCCCGACCCCGCGCCCCTCCCCGACACGGCCCCGGGGTGAGCGCTGCCCCTCCTGCCCCGCCCGCCCCTGACAGCGGCACGGGGAGACGCGCCGCTGCCGCCCGCGGAGGAGTGGAGGGGTCTCTGTCTCGGCAGGCGCTGGCGGAGCGACGAGCTCCTGTCCCCTGCCCGGCCCGGCGCCCCCGCCGCATCCCTTCCCGCAGCCCCCCCCGGTCCCGCAGCGGGGCGGGAAACGGGCAGGAGGGAGGACAAACGCGACTCCCCCTCTGCCGCCCGGCGACCCGCAGGGCGGGAAGCGGCTCCCGCGGCCCGGCCCGCTGGGCCCCGAAGGTGCGGGCTGGTCGCTCCGCACCGACCCCAATGGTCGGCCCGGGGCACGGCGGGCGGTCCTCGCCGCCCAGCGGCGGCAGCGCACCGGGAACTGCCCGGCGGGACCTCCCTCCTCCTGGCCGAGGCGCCGCTGGGAATTAAAATAAGAATTAAAATTCGGGGAGAAGCGGGGGAAGTTGAGGCTACACCCCAGCCGTCGCTGCCTAGGGTATGCCCTCCACGCACGGAACCAGTGAGAACGGGCCGACTGCGGCTGCCGGCTGGCAGGGTGGAAGGGCTGAACTTACGTCTCGGAATTTGTTCCACTGCCCGACCTCCTTGTCGTACTGGGAGATGGTCGTGAGCCATTGTTTATCGTCCAGAAAATTGCCGCTGTCCGGTCTGCCCCCGGCCGCCGCCGCCGCCGGGCTGCAGCAGGCTGCCGCACACACGCACACCAAGGCTGCTGCCGTGAGCATCTGGGCGAGAGGAGAAACGGGCAGGGGGGTTACGCACAGCGGAGCCGAACCGCAGCCGGGGGCTGCCGGCGGGGCACGGGACAGCCGCCCGCAGCGGGCCCCCTCGCCCACCTGAAAGCGGGAAGGGGAGGAAGGGGACGCTGCCCAGCCCGTCACCTTGCTGCGAGCCCCGCACCCGCGCTCCTCGCCGCGGACGGAAAGGCGGCCCCGCTCCCTCCCCGCACGCGCCGCGGTCTGCGGCCGCCCGTCCGTCCGTCCGCCCCGCTCCCGCGCCGCGCG
>VXBA01004266.1:843505-885986 GCA_013399895.1 Serilophus lunatus
GTTCGCACGGCCCGAGGTTCGTCGCTCCCCTCCAGACCCCGCAGGAGCCGCGCTGTGCCGTTGGCTCCTCCAGGTGGGAGTGGAAGCCGCTGGAACTTCTCTACAGCTGCGTTGGCGCTTCGTGGCCCGTGTTTGGTCTGCGATAATCCTTGAGTTACACTGTCTTTCAAAACTCACTGTCATGTCAGGATGGAATTTACCGCACCCTCGGGGCGAGGAGAGACACGAGCTAGCAGGTCGTCTCCGAGTGATGCTCGAGGCACATTATGATGTCACCTCCCTGTGTTATCGCCTTCCCTAAGGATCGTGTACTCTTTCCTCTCTGGCCTTTTTCTTTTAAACAGCAACTATATGTTAACGCAACATCTTGTTGCTTTCCCGAATTAGTTAAATGTAATTTAGAAATGAGCAAGGTGCTTAAATAGTTCAATTACCTTTCCAGCATACCTGACTCCATTTTTAATTTTGAATTCCATTTGCCATCCTGTTGACCTAATTCAACTAATTTTTGTAATGTTAGCTTTATTCCCTAGACTTGGATAATACGCTGCTATTTAGGTTTGTATTAGCTGCATGTTGCAAGGTTTTGGTAGAAGGAGTGGGACTGAAGCATGGGAACAGCTGGGGGGCTCCCCCGTGTTGGGAGCAGCTGGTTCCTGCCTGCTCCACCGTGGAGCCACAGCCAAGCCCTGCAGCAGAGCTAGTGGTGCCTCGGGGAAAGCAGAGATAAGAAGGGGCAGAAAATGCCATGCGGAGCCAGTAGGTGGGAACAGAAACGGCGAGAAACAACAGAGAACACTAAGGTCAGAGAGAAAGGAGGTGCTGTCCATGGCAGAGCAGTGTAGACCTTGGAAGACCCATTCCAGAGCAAGCAGATATTCTCAAAGGAACTGTGGCTAGCCCACACCAGGCACATTTTCCTGAAGGACTGCAGTCTGTGGAAAAGCCATGCCAGAGCAGAGGAAAAGTATAAGGAAGGAGCGGTGAAGAGAAACTCATATACACTTCCTCAATTCCCCCTGTGCTGATCAGGGAGAGAAGACTGGAATGAAGCTGAGCCTGAAAAAAGTGGGGAGAAAAACTGTTGTTTTAATGTTCATCTTCTTGTTTCCCACTATTTGAATGACACTTTTATTTTAATTGGCAAGAAATTAACCTCCCAGTCATTTGTTTTGTCAGCAACAGTAACTGGTAAACAGTACCCCTTTCAAGTTAACTCATGAGCTTTCTCATTCAAGTTCTTCCTACACTTTTCCTACAAGGAAGAGGGCTTCGAGCAGCTGGGTGAATGTTTGACTTTTAGCCAAAACTAACCCACCACGAGGTTGCCAAGTATGTTAA
The DNA here is from genome assembly GCA_013399895.1 of Serilophus lunatus. NCBI lineage: Eukaryota > Metazoa > Chordata > Aves > Passeriformes > Eurylaimidae > Serilophus > Serilophus lunatus. Next base: position 844,847 of record VXBA01004266.1, read on the forward strand.
GAGAACACAACACTCCTAGTGTAGGAGCTGAATGCATTTTCTGTGGTAAAATAAGAATTACTTTCAGATTTGGAAGTTGGGTCAAGTCCATCAAAGGATTCTCAGATCTGATAACCAAAAACATTCTTCCTCGTGCAAAACGAGATGTGACTATGAGGTTGTGACTGATTTCAGAAAGTTTTGATTTTGGTCATAAACTGTAACTACGGATAGATAATAACGTATTAATTAAATCCGCTACCCTGCATCATACTCTACATAACATATGCCATTTTTTTCCTAAACCTGTATCACTAAAATCAATGAAAATCCTGTCACCAGCCTGACAGACATAGAGGATGATTGCCAGATTAGGATTTATGTGCCTGACTCTGAAAATGCTACCTAACCAGAATGATATTATATTCTGTAATAAATGAATCATAAAATACAAAGCAAAGGGATAGAGGAACTGCACAGAGGCTAAATAAGAATCAATAAAACAGTCATGTTATTCTCAGGGTTATGGAGTCAGTCCTTTGTACAATCATTCTCTGACAATCCAATTTGTATTTGTCAGTCTTAATGTTAATTTCCCACAAATTGCTTTGCCCTTTGGCAAAGAAGAAATTTCTCTATAAAGCTAAAGATTTAAAATTTTTTTTAAGACTTATTTATTTAAACTTTTTAACAGCATCCCAATCCCTGAGTTTGTGTTTTCACTTACCTAGCAATCAAGGTAATCTATTTCGGTTTTGCTTCATCTGTGTTTGACATTTTCATCCAGATAATATTAGTTAGTACTTTAAACTTATAGTGCATCTTTCCACACTTTGAGAAGAGGAATAAAAGTGGATAAGATTTGCACTCAGTAAAAATCCTTAGAAAAGGGAGCTTCGGTATGGTTTCAGTTTTACAAAAGTTTCACTGGAATTTGTCTAAAAAGTGATCTTCAACACCTATGATTGCAGCTTCCACTGACAACACATACTAATGACCAATTACATGTAATTTTTCTTGAACCAAGCTATTTGAAGCCTTTAATAATTCTAAATGTATTCCTTATAATTTTAAGCACTCTGATCTCCACATAATTGGTTTAAGAGCCTCATTCTGATCAAGGACTTTACACAAGTTGGTAATTCCATTTATTCAAGCACACAAAAAATGATACTTAATTGAAATGGCATTTTGAAGATACAAAACTAAGTTTTCTCTTTTTCCTTCAGTAATTTCACTTCTCTTCAAAGATTAAACTTTTGTATCTTGAGAAATAGTCTTTAAGTGTACATCTATTTATCACCAAAAACATCTCTGTCAAATACTGATGTGCGTAACAATATCATCTTTAAGATGTGACAGGAAAACCATTATTACAGCAATGATAAGAGAATAATACTAATGGTAACACGTACATAATTTTAAACTGAGAATTTAGAAACTGTTTCATAGCTTTTTCATCACTGTCCAGTCAAGAAATACTGCTGTTATTAATAAAAAAAATTATCTTTCTTCTCAATTTCAAAATCTGATCTATTTTGTAAGTTTTTGATAATATAAATTTTTCAAATATTAAGACTTACTAATTTAGAATCATAAATATTCACTTTGCCTTACCTCTGACTATCTGATGGAGCCTACAGGGAGGTAGCAATGAAGATGATGTAGCTGTAATAAACTCGTAGATTACAAGGTTGGTTTAAGCAGTACGGATGTTGCACAAGGAAAAGGATGGAGAAATTAATAAAGAGAGAATATACTAATAAATATGTATTTTGTGTATACATCTGTATGTTATATGAAAGGGTGTTGGAATTATATAGTATATGCACCAAGAAATACATTCGAAGAAATGTTTATATGTGTAGGTTAATGATGAAACAGAAGGGACGTGCTGAGGAATTTTTAGGAAACTGAAAGAAAAATTTGTGCCCTGAACACTATTTCTGCAAAAGTGCTTTACTCACTTCCTGCAAATGAAGAATGTGTCCACTTAAGGCTTTAAAGCATGGAGTTAAGTTTATTCAAATATAATAACACAGCCCTTACAGTTAAAATAATTTTTAAAATATTTTTGAAGGGTATCCCATGGTAACATCTAGCTATCCCATTACCCACAAGCAAAGCCAGATATACCTTGTCACTGCTGGAATATGTCAATCTAAATCTATTTTTAGACCACAGAGGCACCACTGGTGATGTCTGTCAGTGGTAGAAACTCCACACTAGTCTATATCAGAACACTTAGACATAGTGTGCTGAATTACCTGCCCCCTGTATTTTCTAGAAATTTTAGAGTAGAACAATAGAAGTTTCATTTTCTGACCTTTTTTCAACCCACTCTTTTTTAAAAAACCTTTTCTCTTATTTTACAGCCATCTGGTACCTGTTTGTTCTCTAGTTTCTCAAGAGCAAAGCTAACACTTCTGAAACCCTTTCAAACAATTCTCTGACTATTCAGAGGCAGTTTTCCTAAGATCATTGCAACAATCAAACTTTTACAACAATTAAAAAATGGAGTCATTACATACAATGTCCTATTTAACCCATGTCTTGTCATTGCTGTGATAACTGAGCTAACCACCTATATGCCATTCATTGTTGGTACATAGCTTTCAAATTATTTTTTCTTCCATTTCTCTTCTTACTACATTCTTCTTCCACAATGAGACAGTTCCTTTTCTTTTACCTTCTTTATACCAATACATATCGCAATGATTTCTTATTAACCTTGATGTCTTTTGCTAGCTGCATCTCAGCTTCCCCTTGACTTTTGCTGCTTGTACTTTAACTGCTTTGAAGTATTCATCTCTCATTCTTCTTTGAGTTTTCATCTTCTACTTCAGGCCACTGCAGACTTCAAGATTTAGTGTATTTGGGCTTCTATGTCTACATGTCAATTCTTTTAGATGCAGTTTATTCATTATAAGTTGAAAAATCTGAATCTTTTCCTATCCGGGAGCTTCATCTGGCACACATCACAGCTTCTAAGCAAAAGGTAGACATCTCCCTGTGCCCTAGTCCCAGACATACCCTTTCAAAGCAAACATTTTATGCAGTAGATTTTCTGTGAACAGTACAGTCATAACATTGTAAGATGGATGGACCCTTTAAAATAATGCTTGTTAATACCTTCATGTGGTATTCACAATCTCCTTGAAAAAACACCTTCCTAGTTTAAGCACCTCTAGCTAATTTATATGTACCTTATACAGAAGTACTCATCTTCAAGAACTGTGGCTGGATTTTCAGACGTGGCTTTATTTAAGCACCAAAAAATGTCGGGCATCTAGCTGAGCTTTGTGTGTTGAATAGTGACATTTTTTAACCATCTCACACTATAATATCTCAATAGAAGCAATTCATATGTCGGGGAGGATATCGGTAGCCGTTATGAGCTTTGACTTCTCTGAATGTCTTCCTTATAAAAAATACACCAGTATTGTGAGTTCAGGCTCCCTTATCAGTAGATTCAACTGCCACTGCATTCCCCTGATTCTAGTCTTACTTATCATTATAGACATGCTTTGGAAATTAATAATTTTGGTTTGAGTGAACTATTTCATTAGGGGTGTACATATTACAAGCTATATGATGTTTTGTTCTGATCTGTGATTTTGTTCCTTCAGGTCCCAAGAGGAGAAAAACTGTTTACTTCACAATTTTCTATAAATATCCTAGAAGTTTGCAGAGCACGTCAGCAGTTTTATAATTCATGCCCCCTGTACCTTATGTTTTCCAAAGTATGTGACGAAATGTCTTCCACATATGTTTTTCATTCTCAGACAAAAATGAGACATAAGGATAAGCAAAGAGCATGAGGTGCTTCTGCTATTTTTACCAACTGAAGTTTTCCTGTTTGCTGAAGTATAATGGTCAGAAATACAGATGTATGATTTCAGTTATGCTCAACAAAAGTTACTGTGGGTGATAGTAAGATGTGAAAAGTATATTTGGTTTGAGTGACCTTATTTCACTATGGATATGGCCTGATAAAAGAATAATGTTGCATATCCACTTGTAGAACTTACCTGAGCAAGTATTTCTAGAGTAGATAATAAATGAAGTATGTAATGAAACTGTTAGTCTTTCATTCTTTTGAATAAGAATGAAAATAACATGAAAAAAATACATATTACATGTCAGCAGAAGAATTTTGGGGTTTTTTTCATTTTCTCTCTGAAACAAGCTCTACTGGTTTTCCTGGCTATGGAGATCATCAGCATCTTTTAAGAAAAGTCTCTGCAACTTACACTTTGAAAAACATTAATTATCCTAATAATAACGGTTGATTAAACAGGTAGGGGTCCCTTTTTGATTCTCCATTTACCACTTTTTCCTCCTTCCTGAGAGTTCTGCACAGCTGGAGATTTTCATCCCCATTGTAGCCTACTCATCTTAGTAAAGTTCTTTTGGCATGCTAATTAATCTCCTTCGTAATATTTACTCTCCCTGACCACAAGCCACTGTCTGCTCTTACATCTTATTTTGAAGAGACAGGGTTCTTTAAATTCTTATTAATTCAATTCTTTAGTAATAATACTCTAATAATAATTCTTGAATAAAAATTCTTTAATAAAAAATAAGAAGAATTATTAATAATAGCTCTAGCCTATACATAATTAGCAAGCAAGAAAATTATTTAATGACAAATTTTAAACCTTGAGACATTTGTCATGTTTTTTTAACATTCTCCATGGCTCTGCTTTACCTTTTTTCCTTTTTTTGGTGCAAAATCATACTTAGTTTTTTCTGTTTTACCAAAACCAAAACGGAAAGGTTTGTTCAAATACTTAAACCATTTTTTTATTCCAATTTATCAAATATAGAAACATTCTGTTTTATATTACTTCATATTTCAGCCTTTTTTAAATTTCATTTATTGAGAAATTAATGCTTTCCTGTAAACTGTTTTATGTATGATATTCAAAGCACTGGATACAATCTAACTTATTCGGTTATTATATATTGGACACTGTTATCCTTTGTCTTCTGAATAGAGCGCAGATCATGGCATTTCTAATATAATCATTGACATTGTGAGTGTTACAGAGGATTTTATAAAATCTAAATTCTAACAATGTCTAAAAATGTTCCTAAAAGGTGTCATTTATGAAGAAAGCTGCCTTTTTTCAGAATGTTTTACATGAGAAATAAAAGAAACTAGGCATATGTTTTTGGAGATCAAAGATGGGTTGCTACAAACTTGGACTAATCATATGTTTCTGAAAGATGAAAGTTTTTCCACCTTAATAGGTAACCAAAACCTTCATAAAAGCAAAAGCTAAGCTGATCAAAATAGAACTATCTGGCCCCTTCTGTCAGCAATTGGACAAAGGCCTTCCCCCACAAGTATCCTTTATATTATGGTGATGACAGGTTTACCTGCAATACGTGATTGACTAATGTAAGGTGATGAATTAACCTATTGAAGTAGCTAATGACAGTATTGTTATTTTTAGAGTTTGGTTGAACCTACCATGTATTATCCACCTGAAGTAACTCTTTATTATAGAATCAGAATTTTTTAGGTTAGAGAAGATAGTCAAGATCGTCAACTCCCACTGTTAACCCAGTACTGCCAGCCCCACCCCGAAATGTGGGCCTAAGTGCAACATTGACACGCCTCATTAAATAACTTCAGGGATGGCGACTCTTTCCTGACCACTTTCTTGGGCAGCCTGTTCCAGTGCTTGACAACTGTTTGTTGAAAACCCTAGAAATTTTTCCTAATATCCAATCTAAACCTTCATTGGTGCAGTTTGAGGATGTTTCCTTTGTCCTTTTTCTTGTAATTTGGGAGAAAAGAGCAACCCTCATCTCATCTCATCTCATCTCTTCTCATCTCATCTCATCTCATCTCTTCTCATCTCATCTCATCTCATCTCTTCTCATCTCATCTCATCTCATCTCTTCTCATCTCATCTCATCTCATCTCTTCTCATCTCATCTCATCTCATCATCTCATCATCTCATCTCGCAACCTCCTTTCAGGTAGTTGTAGATAAGGTTGCCCTTGGTCCTCCTTTTCTCCAGGCTAAACAACTCTGGCTCCCTTAGATGCTCCTCATACTACTTGTGCTCTAGACCCTTCACCAGCTCCATTGCTCTTCTCTGCACTCATTCCAGCACCTCAATGTCTTTCCTGTAGAGAGGAGCCCAAAACAACACAGGATTCAAGGTGAGGCCTCACCACTGCTCAGTACAAGGGGATGATCACTGCCCTGGTCCTGCTGATACAATCTGATGCCACTATTTCTGATACAATTTACAATGCCATTGGCTTTCCTGGCCACCTGGGTGTACAGCTGTCTTTTTCTGCTAGGCTGCTTTCCAGCTGCTCTTCCCCAAGCCTGTAGCACTGGGGTTGTTGTGATACAGTGCAGGACCCAGCACTCGACCTTGTTGAGCCTCAATTCGCCTTAGCTAATTGATGCAGCCTGTCCAGATCCCTCTGTAGAGCCTTCCAAACCACCAGTTGCTTAGTTATCATATTAGATCTTGGAGATAAGTGTAGGCATCAAATGAGTTTGTATTACAAGAGAAGATGAATCTTGGTCACTTTTACAGTTGGCTCTCAAACCATATCTATCCCTCTGTAAGACTTTTCAGAATTACATGGCTTTACTGACTTATTTTTCTTCTTCAAAATCACATTTTCAGTTGAAGCCAAGTCCATTTCTAATCTAATACATAATTTGACAAGAGTATACCTTTGTGTCCATTGCATTAATTTGTTTTGTGCCTGTTGGCACTTCTACACATGCTGCATGTCTTACCTTGTTACTGTTTCATTTAGAAGAGAGAGGAGGCTACACAATTATGTACGATTTCTTTACAAATAATCTTGATATGAAGTCCGGATCTCTGAAATTACTTTTTAATATGCTGTAATCATTAAACTTTCTGTATAATTTAAAAGTAAGTTAAATTAATCATAAATCTTGCCAAAAAATGTTAGAATTTTAGGATGTCACTTAGAAGAGGCTCTGCACATTTCCATCCAATTTTTAAATATAAAAAGATGAAATTTACTGCAAGGAAAAAAACTTTCAATGACATATTTCTTCAAAGACCCTGTTTACAAAAATTTCATTTTTTAAAACCACTGATACATTTCTCATATTTCTGTTACTTTATGTCTTTCAAAATCACTTCCTTCCAATTTATTTCCTTTTCTATGATTTTCAGAATACAAATTCCTAATTTCTCTTTTACTTATTCTTTTCCATCTTTTTTTCTTCTCTCCTTTGGTCTTTTACTCTTTTCAGTGAATTGCTTTGGCTACATTTTATCCTAAAAATCACATTTGTGGTATGTTTATTTCGGAAGTGGAAAATTGGTGTAGAACAACAACACCACAACAACAAACAACACTGCTGCAGAGTACAGTTGACCTTCCAGATTACTGGGGCTGATGAAGCTATTGGCAATAGATTGGTACAAATTTATAAATTATTACAGTGTCCACCTAAATCTTTCTATATTAAACTGGACATTTTGAATTGGCATCAGTGTTTCACAATTGGCAGCTTGTCCTAATCAGGACATCTAGGAAATAATTTTTTTTTTATATGACCATTCTTGTAACTATTTTAATTTTTTCATCACCTTTTGATACATCAAAAACCAGGAAAAAAGAATCAAGAGAAAGATTCCAAAGCAAAAGAACAGAACAAACGGACAAAAAACCCCGAACAAACCCGAAACCACAGAAAATTCAAGCAAAGAACTCCAGTTCCGTAGTATTCCAATTAGCAGATAAGCCAGTTAAACAGTTAAAATGTGTTAGTGCAAAATAATTCCTTCCTGTGGGATGCTAATTCTGTTTATACAGTGGACATTTTCACATAGCAAATCTTGTCACTTTATTCAACGAATTAGAAAGACTTCTTTTGTCAAAATTTAGCTGACTTACTGAAAACTAGTTTCTGAAGAGAAACTACTACTGAAAATTAGTTTCCATTATAATTTCTATATTTCAAAGACTCAATTCCTCTGAGTCCTAGTCTCTGTGGGCCAGGTATGTGTCTAAACCTCAAAGGAGACCATGATGAGTTTTAAAAAATCTAGTTTTGTCACAGAGCCTGGTCAAAGACATGGAAATTTCTAACTATCTGGCTTCTTAGGTAGACCATAGGAGGGAACACGAACATAACCCATTTAGACAACAAAGAAGTAATTCAGAGATACCAATAGATGTAATTTGGCATTCAATTAGTGTTTCAATTCAAAGCAATTAAAACACTGAGATTAAAAGAGAAAAAAAAAACTTTTTAAAGCTAGGATTCCACAGGTAGTTTTAGGACATTGACTTTTCATCTCAATTTGACATGGAAGAAAGTACAAAAGGAATTAAATATTTTATACATTGTAAGGAGTCTGGGAAGCGGTTTATAGGTCTATTGGAAACCTGCATGCCCTTTACATAAAAGATGATTTTAGATTAGGATGATCTGTTTCAAAGGGCACAAAATACCACAGGGAGAATTACCATAATTCCAATCTCAAATCTAAATCCCTCTGAGATGGCACATTCATAGCTAATGTTTTCTTCCTAACATAGACTCACATTATGCCAAATAGTTGTGTGTACAGATGAAAGTGGGAAGTAGACACTGTTCAACCTCCTCTACATACCTTGACAAGTATAGGCCTTTAAAAATATGTAATTTATCCATAATTTAATCCAGCTAGATTTGACTAAATTAGTGGGTCCCAGGTTTAACATTTCTACTGGAATTTTCTAGTCTTGAAGGGGGATCACAGCATATTTTGTTGTTCTATAGTGCCTCTACAAATAGAAGTGAAGATGCTAGTGTAAGGTTGATGGTAACCCACTGAGCTACAATCTAGATTCAGCAGTACCCCACCAGTAGACCTCAGTTTCTCCAGGGACTCACAGAGCTCAACAGAAATGCAGAAATTTGTTGACACAGCTAATGAAACTTTCTTCTTCCTTTTCTCTCACTTTGTATGTGGTTAGGTGGTATACCAGATGATAAAGTGAACTTCAGTTAATAGCTCTTCGAAGTATAATTGCTTGGATATTTTTGTACCTTAAAACACTACATGCCCAAGGGTTTCCCAGTGTATTTGAGTAAAACAATGGTATGTTAATACACAATATAGTACTTCACATTTTTAAAAAAGTTTTGTGATTTTTTTATATATCTTTGTCACCATAATAAATTATTATGATGTATCCTGTTGATATAGTAACATATATCACATCCATTTTAACTCTACCAACCCATGAGTGTACAACAGCAAGTAATTCTGATCTCTTACTACTACTATGTGTTTTTGGAGTTTTTTGTTTGCTTTGGACTATATTTTTTCTTTCCCGTCCTCTGCTTCAGATCAAAGTAAACACCAAGGATGTCAAATTTCCTTTTAACTTCAATCATTGCACAAGTGACATAATTTCCCTATATCATAGATTAAAATCAATAAATTAAAGTACACCTACCACACTCCAGGATGCATTTGAAGGACACTGCTATATCCAGCATAGTCTCTCCAAATACCAAATATAGGTCATCACTGAGAAAGAAGAAAGCAAGCTAGTCTTTTGGGGATTTTTTCTTTTTCATACAAATGTAATTTTGGACTCTACGCAGTAATTGAATTTTCACATATCTCTCTGACTGATGCACTCAATAGCAAAAGGGAGAGTCAAGAACATAGCAGCTACTATTTGCCAGAATTGTTGAGAATCCAAACCCCAAACTATCAACACCTTTGAAAGAGGGGTTACATTGCATTCATTAAAAGATGAAAATCCAGACAAATTCTACGAAATCAATGTCCAAGTTTTTCCAAAACACTGCATAGCATCCAGCCTCCTGTTTATCAGAACTCCATCAAAGAACAACATCTTCCTAAGAACAGGGTCTGTTTCAGAGATTCAGCATTATAGAACAGGAACGGTTTCAGCCATATGGTAGAAAACCTATGTTTAATCAAGGTGGAGGAATTCTTCATCACTCTGTAACTTTTTGTGTCGATGATCACATATCAGTCACAATGCTGGGTTGACTCAGTCCTTTTGAGAGAGACTCACAATAAACAATTATATTTTCATCTAAAGTACCCCTGGAAGAGGGAGGGAATCATCCACCAAGAAAAGCTTGAAAACCAGCAATAAGTGAATGACACGAAGCTTTCTGATTTTTGACATCAACTTGTAACCACCTGAGTAGTATGAAAATTAGCTCCAAGATTTTTTAATAGATCGTAATTCTCAGGCCAAAACAGAAGCTACAGTGATAGGTAATATTTTGAAAGTCATGGCACAGACATTTTTACACTGTCATGGAACTTGTGCATATGAAATCCTCATCTCGATGCCTCCTATCAGAAATTATTCTGAAAATGATACATAGAATTGGAAAAACGGAATCAAATTCTGTGTTTCACATGGAAAATTAAATTAATAGACTGCATTGATGGATATAGTCACATCATGTGTGACAGAAGTCTGTACTAATTACTAAAGTCTTGAAACTATGTTTGAATCTGATTATTCCTGATAGCAGTCCTGTATACAGATAATATAAAAAGACAGGCAGTCATAAAGCATGCAATTAATGCTTTTCTTTTAATAATAAACTTGGCATTTAAAATATAATTGTCCTTTCCATAACTTGTTCAATGTGTTTTTCCAATTATGAAAAAGCATGTGTACATATTGATTAAAAATACCATTTTTCTAATCCTTTATTATATTTGAAGTAATGCTTTTTAAAAGGTTACTGTAAGCAAAACTGAAAGCCAGATGGTGAAGTCTGAGGTTTGATTTATAATATTTATAATTAACATTCATTTATAATATTTATGTTATATAGTGCCACTATCTTTTGGGGGTTTTTTTAAATTTTTTTTGAACGGCAGATATTTCCCTTCTTTTTCATATCTCTATTTCTCTGATCCTATTCAGATCCAGATTTGAAAACCACTTCATACATCTGGAAATGAAGTTATTTTGTCCTATATACAGTTCCAATGCACTTGCAGGGAATCAAGTGCAAATTTGTGTTAAAGGTCTGAAGAATACTAACAGTTAACAATTTACATACTCTGAATATTTGGAAAGCTTTTCTCTTATGTTCCTTTAAGTCTGAGTATTAAATTATAAATTTCTTCAAGAGCATATGGATAATAAAGAAGTATTAACTAATGATTACAAACTGACAATGAAGAGTAAGAACATGACAGTTTTATGAGAGTATCTGTGAGTTCTAAGCAGGAATAAGACATTTAATAATAATCTTCATTAACTGACTCAAATCAAAGAGCATACATTAAACATCCCAGTTCCTCAAGACACAGTAATTTCTAAACTAATTTTTAAATTAAATTTAATCAAAGATTCACAAATTTAAGAAACATGACAAAGGTGAGTTACAAAAATATTCTTGCCTTTTAAAATTTACTTTTAGAAACAGAAAACTCTTTAGATAAGCCAATGTGCGTGTTAACATCTGACCAAGAGAACTCATTTACAGAAATGTAGTTTGTGCCTTTTCATATTGTACTTGGGAGAGGAGCACCCCCTAGTGATGACTGGGAATTACATTTTCTTTATTGAACTTTAGTCAAGATGGCTTTTAGAGATGTGTTCTTACAATTCTTCTACTTGCACATCATTGGAGCAATAATTCTTTCCATTCCTTATTTTAAAATAAAATATTTTATTTCTCGTAATTATTTATTTAGATAAACTGGACATTATTTGACAATGGTTGTGTTTCTGTTTGTCTCTGACACTGTAACTATTTATACCTATATAAAAATCCTTGACCCTGGAAACTTTTCTTGCAGATACTGGAACTCACACCTCTATGGTTATTCTAAGCTTTTCTGGTACCCCAGTGTGATTGCACATGTGTTTCAGGACTGCTGTTCTTTGAGAAGCTAATACAAGAACATCAGTGAGAGCCATGCATCCTTAAGATTCTTAGTGTGACTATTTTTTATTGACATGTTAATGTCAATAGAAGTCAGTTGTGTAGACCTGTCTTCAGAATCAATTGCGTCCTCTCAGCATGTCATTCTCCTGCTACAGCACTGCAGCAAGAGGACAAATAGTGCTATCACAGTGCACTAACATAAAGCCAGATGCAAATCCCATAGTTTTCCATGCAAGTCTGTGTTTCACTAGAAGACAATAGAAACTGAACTTAAAATACTGTGACACGAGCGGCTTATCTTCTTCTTAAGGTGCTTGAAAAACATCTGCAATTGTTCCATGGATACCGACAAAATATAACAATTTTACTAATTTTTGACAGGCTTACACTTTGAAGATTTATGCACATGTGTGTAGTAATCTAGATTATTTGGCAAGAGATTATTTGTCTCTTCTTAATGGAGAAAATGTGGGTCATATAATCAGATGCCACCATTAATGTTGTTGGCAATTTCGTGCAAAATGACTGAACAGTTTCTACTACGATTTCCTACGGATAATATTTTGTGGAAAAGATTTAAGTAAAACAAATCAATTGTTAATCATAAATGCACTTTCAGGAATACAAAAGAAAAATTTATGTTCAGGTCATAAGTCTGACATAGCAAAGGAGGAAAGATCAAGAGAAATGCTTCCTGGAGAAAATAGCCCAGCCCAAAGATGTAACGAGCAATGTACCAGGACAGTATGTCAGTTTTGTGCAGCAAACACAAATGTTGCAAAACACCCACAAAACCTCCACATCTGTGGAAATATTTACGCTTGAGCTGCCTTGGAAATGTGTTTCAAGGCAGCAAAGCCATCCACCCAAACCAAAACAGCAGTCCCATCTCTAGCTGTGCAATTTAGAAAACAGTGTTGAGTTCAGCTATAGTATAAGGTTAAGCAGAAAGCTTACACTCAAATTTTTTAAAATATGAAATTTAAGTAAGAGTACTTTTTATAAGCTTTGACTGCTATTATTAATGTGTTAGTGTATGTTAAAATGTTCTAACTTGCATCTAACACGGCATCACAATGCTAACTTAAAATGGGCTTTGCAAATAATTTACTTTATGTACTTGATCCAGCTACAGCAAACAATTACAATGAGTACCCATTTTTGACTCCACTAGAGCTCCATCACAATAAATGATGGATGCCTGGCACTCTAAGGCATTCTTGGGTCTCTCTCAGCCAAGCCCACTAAATGAAAGCCTTGTATAACTTTTGTCTAGCTGTTGAAAGAGTAGCTTGCTTTCGACTTTCTGTTTTCAACTTTAGATTTAATCCTTCCATTTAACATTTTAAATTTTTTATAACAGTGTCATATTCCAGAATTGGGGAACAACAGATATAGTCCATAGATCAGCCAGATCTCCCAATGATTCACTGGTACTCACAAAAATACTTTGTACACACAAGCAGCATTAGGGAATGACGTGTTGAGGTTATCCATCAACACATTTCTAGTATCTTGGGATATGTCAGCTCCTATTTTCCACATTGTTTAGAAACACCTATCTCTATGATTCAGCATCTCCATCTGCATAACTATCATCACTATTGTAAACCGCTCATGCACTGACACATATTAGTACAGATTTGCCTGTTTTCTCTATACTTTCAAAGTAGCTCTCCTATTTAGTGCTTTCATCCTTAGAGCCTCAAGTGAGGCAAGCTCCCTACCTGAAAGATTTGCACATACGTAATTAATTATATAGTATCTATATCATAATAATGCCAAGCTGTTTTTCAAAAATTGAGAAGCATCAGTTCACAAGGTGTAGAACCAGATGCCAAGTATCTGATAGCACCTGAAACATTTGTGTTTTTATTACCTTCAAGTTTCTCATTTTTCAAGCTAACACATAGTGGCTTAGTAACTGAAATGCTGTAGGAACCATGCATATTTTTTTCCTAAAATGGTGATGGGAACACTTAAGCTGCAGGGGATCTACCTTTGAGAGAAAAGTAAGGGCAAAGGGCAGACATGGGAAATCATGTGATTGGAGGGAAAGGCCTAGATGATATGGGGTATGATCATAACAAGAAAGAAATTATGACTCCTTGGATTGAAGCACCCTGAATTCTTCAGGTGAAGTGTTTCTACCCCAAAATGAGGCAGGTGGAGGAGGACATTTTTAACGGGAAATAAAAGATAACATCTAGGTCAGCACATGCTGTTGTTACCTGTGTACTGGCAGAATTCCCCAGTATAGATGTGACTGCAAAAAAGAATTTTTAGGACCTTGGGGATCTCTCCAGATTTCTTTTTGTCTTTCCCTGACTAAAGGGCATAGGTTTTGACAGAGGTAATAGAAAACTTACATGTACTATGCTCTGTTGTATTGCACACGTGGTTTTGGGGTTTTTTTGAACTATAGACTTTCATCAGAAAAGCGGTTAGTGTAACATCGATTTTGCTTAAAGGTGAAATGGCAGTCTAAAGCATTTTCTATTTGTTCTCTTTGTATTAGCTCTTTACTCTGTCCTCCATGCTGCCAGAAGAGCATGCAACTTTTAAAAATGTACCTTAATGGCAGAAAGGATCAACCTGTCTATCAGTTTCCTTACACTAAAGTCATACATCTTCTAATTATTCATTGACCTTATTATCGGGAAACGCTTTTCCCACGTGCCATTGGACACTAATATGGTGCCCAAAGAGGTAATATGTCCTTCCTCCTTCACCCCGTTCTTTGGCTCAAGATTAGCATGCTTCACAGAGCCTCTAAGATTGTAAATAAGACATCTAAAAAGTTGGAATAGTCCCCACAGAACAGCTCTTTCTTCAAAGCAATCACAAAATGCAAAACATACTACAAGTGTGCAATTTATTTTTGCTGCATAAAGTATTTTAAATTTTGCCTGTGGAGATGAATAACATTTTCAAGAAGTTCCATCAAATTGTTTATAAAATAGACTCTGATTCTAAAAACACAATACTACATTTAAGGGTTTTTTTTGTTTATTTGTTTTTTAATGTTTTTCTATCTTACCAGTAAAAAACCACACCAAACAAGCCAAACCCAAGAGTTCACATTTAGCTAAATTTAGCAGTAGGGTGCAGTATTAAGCACCTAAATAACAATTCCCATCCAGCTAGAACACAGTACAGCTGCTGGATACAATCCATAGCAGACTCATCTTACCTTGTTGAAAGCCAATTGTAACACAATCAAATTGAGTGGACCTGGATTTTTCCACTGAGGCGCAGTAAAACCTTGGCCTCTTGTTGAACTTCTATCGGCAGCTATTGGTCTCAAGCAACTTCCGGGGAGCGGAAAAACTGCATCAGCCCTTCTAAGCTGCTTTTTGCCTCCCAGATAAGCTGTGCTATACATACTTCTCTGTGTTCTCCTAATCCCCTCAATGTCCCACCCAATGCAGTCTTTGCTGCTTGAGCTTTATGAACATTCCTTGCAAATAAACATCAACAAAACTGTGAAGGGTGTAATAGTTTGTGAGCAGTAAGACCTATCAGACAGCTTTCCTGAAGCAAAAGTATATGAGTTAAGGACTTTTGAAGAAAAATATTAAACTGCATTTTTGCCAAAATACCAAATCATCATTAATTAAGACTTATGGTTCAACTAAGGGTTCCAAATTTGACCTAGCAGAACTGAAAAGCAGTAAATCTCCAGAAGTACTCATCCAGTGCAAGATTGCTTAGCCTTTTTTCCATTAGCCTCTCTGTAACACCATTTTCATCACCCAAAGACTTCAGTAGTTTCTTGCTCTCAACTGTCAAGTAAGGTGTGACATATCAAGATTGTAAAAAGGGGGGAAAATATTACTTTGTAAACTTAGAAGGTTACACTATTTTTTTCTTTTTAATGACTATTCGCTATAACATCTTCTCTCTGTTTCTCTTCTTTGCTATTTGCTTGATTATTTTTTCCTTCCTCTGAAAAACTCTCATTTTAAGATGAAGGGATTCCAATTTCACCATCCATTTAAGGATGAGTAGTCTTTCTTTTCATAGGCAGAGTCCCATGGATATCATTGCTTGAGATGATGAAGTCACCTGTAGACAAGGACTTTGCAAGTTGTCTTCTCTAAGAGAGTGTGACAGAGATAGAAGAAGGAAGTCTGAAACCTGTCAGCAGAAGACATTTGATCCTTTTACTTACTGCACCTGGAAAAATTTAACTCAGTCAAATGGTGAGGGAAATTTAAACAGCATTACACTCTACAATGACCATTATTTAATGTTCAATATCTGTATTTTTCTATACAGCATCTGGAAATGGCTTAAAGCAAGTATGAACATGGTTAACCAGTTCTATTTCCTAATTCAGTCAAATTACCTCCTTCAAGTATTCAGTATTTCATATTTCAAAACATGTTGTGACATCTATATTAAGAATGTAAACTTACCCTGTAGTCAGAGGATAGACTTAGATGTTTCAAATTTATAACTTATTCTGAAGACAATAATGTACATACAAAATATGCATAGTATTAAAAAGATGCTTAGGTTTTCCAGACAACATAACTAGAAGCCAAGCTACATGCTTTTCTCTGTCAAAACAGACCTTAAAAGACTACAAAATGAGCATAAAATCAGTGAGATCTTACAGTATACAAATATATCTTTTTCTTGTTTCTCATAACACCATAACACTTCTTAATATGTTTTAATCTAGTATTTACATATCTGTTTCACAGAGAAGTTTACCACATCAAGTAGAACTAAATAAGAAGTGTAACTTACAGTTGAGAACTATCTAAATATTTTCTTATTCACAAACTGGTAAACACAATATATTGTAAAAGCTGGAAAATGAAATTATATGGTTTTGCCATTCATCCAACCTGTTATATGATTAAAGAACACTTCATGAACACTCCTATAGTTAGTTATAGGTCAGTTATACTCTTCAGGGTTTTCTTCTTGTTCCACTTCTAGTGTGTTGTTTATGTGAGTAGTTACTTTTAGAAGTATAGCAGGTGGAAAACTCAAGAGTTCATCCCCACGATAAAAACAACCTTCCTTTTTGCTGGAAATATTGGTTAGTTTGAAAAGACATTTTTACTATTTCAGTGATTTTGCACGTATATGCAATTAAGATGGAGGTATAAAAGCAAGTAATATTTTGTTATAATGTAAGGTGATAGTAAAGTGCTGTGGAATTACAATGATATTTTGAAAGACAACTGGTAGGCAAGAGTAGCAGTAACTTAAATCTAAATCCTGTTTCTGAGGCTATTTTATTTCTGACTGGCTAAGATAATTGTTACTAAAGGATGTTTTCATGGCAGTACTCTGTAATTTTTTCTTCTAAAATGACTAGTTCATTACAGTATGTGATACTTGAAAAATGAATCTAATATTTTGCCAAATTGTGGACATATATTGTTATATGAAAATTAATGCACAACCTATCAAAAGGGTATATTTTATTTGCACTTTTATTTAGTTTCTTTAGAATTTAGGTTTTAAAATTTAAAATCCCTTATAAAATACCTCTAAAGACTATTTTAATTTCCAAATGTGTGTTAACCCTGGTAACAAGGGTCCTATTTTTAGTAGAAAATTCTATCTTCTGTTCTGCCATATTTTCTTATGAACCACAGTGTTTCACTTTTTCTGTGTCCTTTTATTTGAAGTTTTACACAGATAGGAGTGGGCAATGGGCAACACAATGCCCCTTCCTGGACAGGCATACCAAATGCAATTTGTAATATGTCTTTATAGTTTGGTAAAAGCAGTTTAATGTTAAAAACCAGTAATTTTTCCTCTAAAAAATTGTAGAAAAATATTAGTGCCTCGATGAGTCTTTTGCAGTGACTCCAATCATCTCTGGCTATGATCTTGCATTCCGTTAAAAGATATTTTTAATACTAGTAGACTCAGTTACAAAATGAAGTATATATTTAGGTTTAATTTCATTTGTACTTTTTCATAAGATATATATCTTATTATACACCACGTTTTCATATACTCCATATGTTGTTTACATAACAAAAAGGACTTATGAAAACTTGTGAAAGCCAAGATGCAAATTATTCTGGGATCCCATATCAACTCAAAAGAGATGATGAAGGAGAAGGGCAGGACATAATTCAGAGTTAAAACTTATTTCAGTTATTAAAATGACAGAAACCCAACTAGAATGACAAAAAAACTCAGCCTCCAGCACCAGATCAACTGAAGGGACTTCAGTTCTTCTTTCAAGAACTAAGAGAAAGTGAGTACTTTGTCAGTCTTAAAATATGATTTGTTAGCAAAAATGAATCTATAAAATAATACTGCAAGAGAATCACAAAGTAAGCAGAAAACACATTATTCAGAATTCAAAATGAAATAAACAGAAGTTTAATCAATACTTTTATCTCTGCAATACGCTCTTTGAAAAAGTTTATCGCATATTGAGTATTTGAAATACCTAATAAAATGTTCAGAATGTGCACAATGCCAAAGGAAGAAGCCTTCCCTACAGCAAAAACAAATCAGAGAGACAAGTGAAAATATTTCTGTATAAATGAAAACATTTCTTAAAATGAAAAATGGGACAGCTATGTAAAGAAATAGCACCACTTTTGAGAGAATCAAAATATTCTGAAAAAAAAAAAAAAAAGCATCAATCTCATAGCAAGAATGTATGATCTCAGATTTTTTTCCCCAAATTGTGGTGAATATAGGGCAGATTTTAAGCCATGCTGCTTGTTGAACATTTTGTTTTATTGTTATGTAGATTGTGATGATATCCCACGATCCAATCAATTCTAGCATTGCTCTCTGCTGTATTTCTTTTTGCAGTTGAATGGTCATTAGCTCAACTCAAAATGGATTTTTCAGAGAAGAGGCTGTGCATGGCAAACAATGAATACTGTTATCTGAAGCACAACTGGAAAGCTCATTTTGAGATAGTTCTTGGCACACCTAGTGAGTAGGTTATATCCCTGAAAGTCTAAAGGAGAAAGAGTGTGGAATTTTTCACCAAGGCAAATACTGTTTAGGCAAACAGAACAAACTAGCAGAAAGATCAGTAAATCACTCTGAATTGGTCCACTCAAGACATGGAGGCAGGATAGACCCAAAGCAATTTACTTTCCTTCCCTTCCAGGAACAGCTAGGGAAATAACTATGATTTGCAAAGTAAATGGTCCCATGTTTCTCCATTCTCAAAAGAATTTAAGCTAAAAATTTGATCCTAAAGATTTTGTTTAATAAATAGCTGTGGATGATGCTCTATACAGGGATGTTAATCACAAAATTTGGAAATACAGTAAATGAAAAGAGATACTGTTTAGCATGTTCCAATATGGACAGTTACCTACCTATGTGCACCATCTCTTTATAAACCATGATATTCTGACTTTATTTTCTTTCTCCGTTTTTACAGTTTATTTTTCTTTCCTTTTGTTCCTTTCTTATAATAGAGCAACAAGAAGATAATAGTGCATAGAGTGTTTAATAAGATTTTACCTTTCATATCTTTTTTTTGCTGTCTTGCTCTACTTGTGTTTTTTTTACTTCTCTCACTTAAGAAGCCCCCTCAAAAGCGTAAAAGACATTTGACTCCTGATTCTAATTTCCACACACTACTGTAAATCTAAATTGAACTGAATCAGTGAGCCTGCACACACTTTAGACTAATCTATTTGAAAGATAAATCACATCTATTTTTCCATCTCATTTTGGTCCCACCTCTCTATTGTAAGTGCCTGAAATTAGCAAAACTCTCTTTTAACCCATGATCTAACAGCATCTAACACACAGCACAGATGATGAAGGTCTACAATTATCATTAACCTCTACACAGTTAATATCCATTTTTCAGTCAGAAAATAATTTTTTTCTTACAAATTTTCAGTGGAAGGCTACACTGAGGCAGGGGGACAGGAGAAGGGGGCGTGCAGAAGAGGAAGGTTACTTTAAGAGGGCAGAAAAAGAAAGAAATCTATATTCAAGATGGTGAAATTAAGCTTCCAAATAAGTATTCATAAGCTCAAGAATAGCCGATTAGATAGACCAGAAAATGTAATGCATTCGATATTTTTAAGAGTTCTTAGGACACTGATATTTCTAAAATTACATTCATATATATTTTATCTAAAGTCTCTAAATCCCTTCTTTAACTTTAGTAGGCGGGTGTATACAAATAAAATTGTCCTGAATTTCGTGTTATATATAGTGAATCAGGGCTGGAACTGAAGATCCAAAATTGAAAGAAAAAATTGTAACACCCATTAGGCTTAATGCAGTTTATTCTACCCCTTTGACTGGGGGTTTTCTCAGGCTTTGTTGTTTAATTTAATTTTTTTGTCACCTTGTCTTTTTTATTTTTTTAGAGTCCTTCCCTATTTGAAAAAAAGAATTAGTAGAGTTCATATTCCTCACTTATTTAACAATTGAACATTTTATTTTAATTTTTTTCCTTTTATGACTAGCATATCTGGAAGCAAGCATGACTGTAGGAACCACAGAAAAATCTGATATATCAAAAAGCAGCATAGGTCCTTTGAACACCAGAACTGTTCCTGATAACTGGTCTGATCCCTTGGTGATTTGGTTTTTACCACCTCTTTCCGTGGTAAGATTGGTTTTTGTCCACTCTGTTGTTTCTGTGATTAACTGGTGTTCACTGAGCCTTTGCACAGAAGAGAGTGTGCCTAAGACACTGACAATCCTATTTAGTCTTCTACTCCAAGTGAATAATTTCTTGCTATTGTGCATGCTAGAAAGAGATAAGGGACTCTTAGATGATTTCGAGACAAGATACAGAAGGTTTTACTACTGATAGATGCCTCTGGAGGTGGCAAGGGAATCAGAGAAAAGGGGAAGAGGTTTAAAATTATTATGCATATCTGATTGAATCTTGAGTAAATGCCATATATTTAAAGATATTTTAAAGGGAAAAATGTGTGGTTTACCCATTAGACTTGGCCATGATTAGGAAAAATATCCAATTTGAAACCTGAAGCTTGTGACTTAACTAGTGTCGCTGATAACACAGAAGGAAGTCTTTTTCTTTATTCTGTGAAACTAGAATAAGCTGAAAAGAACAACAAGGGTGCACACGAACCTATACAAAATATCTGCTAGCTCATAGATGTTACTGCAATGATGTTGTCACCTGGAGCACTGCCCCTTAGCACTGATCACCATCACAATAATAACAAAATTATAGTCCTGACTGTTCTGAAGCCCTGTGTTGGAAAGGAAAACATAAGATATTTGTGTGCAGCCAAAAATAATTGATAGCTATTAGAAGAGTTTCTATATACCCATTCAAATGGAAAGTGGTGCAGGGGATGTTGTATATGTACATACTCAGCGCTAAAGGCACTAATCTAGTGATGCTGTTTCTGAGATATGTCTAATTCCCAATAAATACTGATCAACTACTGAAAAGACAAGTTGTTAGAGAGGAAAAAATATGAACGGGAAGTTCACTCTGAAAATATAATTCTAAATTGTAACTTATGTGGTTCACAGACTGTTATGATGAGCTGGGGGAGTAATGCTCAAAAAGATTTCTACTCGCCAGCAACCAAAGTTTTAAAGCAGCACAGTTTGAGCACAGAAATACACTTTACAGAGTAGAGCAGACTATTATAGTAATTCCATCTTCTGTATTTCTCTTAGCAAGACTGCTGTGCAGCAAAAGGGAATGCAGATGAGAGAGAGAATGCCATGCAATTACACTGGTTTTGGACTGTTTAAAGACAAATAAATCCGTAAACCTATAAGTTTTCTATCAATTTTATGGAATTTCTTAGAAATTCCAATATGGCTGTAGTAATGAATAGAAACTGAAAAAACCAGCATATTCAAAGATGAGTTTATAATAAACAGGTAACATATTCCTCTCCAAGTTCTTTGAAGATGTAACTGTTAATATAGATAAGGGGAACTAAGAAAAATAGCTCTTTGAAATAATCTTTACCACCTTTTACCACCTCCTTCTGCATCAGAAGGAAAAATAGTTGAAGTAGAGTCACTGTGAATAATATTTAAGAGTCATTGGAAAGAAGAACGAGCCAAAGTTACAAAAGTGAATTTCTCGTAGTTCCACGCTTGCAGTTGGATGCTGAAATATTTCAATACTCATCCAAGCACCAACCAAACTCTTTTATCAGGGCTGATCAGACAGTCATGGAGAGGTGAAAGACTTAATGCTAGATTGGATCAGAATCAATTCTGAATTTCTAAACTGTTCAAGGATATTTGGATCTCTGGTTTTATTCTAAACATTGGCAATTCAAAGACATGAAATGTTATCTATGAAATATGGAGACTAAAAGATTTCTTTAAGCAATATTCACCATCTCCCAGATGCTGAAGGGAAAAATAAGTCTCCCTCATCTTCCTGCATACACACACAACCAACTACTGACCTATACACATCTCTTATATGCTTAAAATGCGCACCTTGCTTTTACCCTCACATTCTCTGAAGGAGGTTAATACCATTATTCAGCGGAGGGGGAAAAAAAAAATTTTTATTTGTCAAGTAAGTTACCTCTGCTGACCCTCATACACAAAACCTTTGGGGAAAAAAAACCTTCAAGTGTCCTCACTTCTCCAGTTTCCACATGCCAATTGTTCGCGTCAAGCACTACCTGTTACATACTTCAGTTCCTTGAGGAGCAGTTCATACAACATTTATTCCCATTTGGTAATATGTTACACTCCAGAGAAAGACCCCTTCTGATTTATGCCTGTCCACCTACAAAAGAGGCTGGAAAACACTGTATAACCCTTCTGAAGGTTATATGGTGGAAACACCTACTGTTGAATGCAACACAATGTCCTGAAGGACTAAAGCAACAAAGAGGTAGCAGGAGGAAGGAATACAAATGGATGGAAAATACATGAAGCTCTCCCTCATCTGCTTCCAGCAGGCATTAGAAATGGAGAAAGATGGTATTTCACTTTTTACTGCTGAACTTGGAAGATGTGGTTCTAAATGAGCTGCTCTTGCTCCCTATTGCTTTATGTAATAGATGGGGAAATTTTAATGGACTTACTGATGATGTCCCAAATTCATTTAGTCTCTTAGTGATCCAGCTAAATGTATTTTCAAACTGTCAAGATAGCTTAAAAATCAATTTTGATATCTCCCTAAGCTCTAGCAGTTCCTATTTGCTCTCCTAAACCAGCTGGGAAATAGGTGGGATGGCAAGCTTTCTCTCATCTCAGTATGTAAGAAGTTTCTAATCTAAATTCTTTCATTTGTAGATTTCCTGTAACATCTGGCTAGAAATAAAGATTACCATTTAAAAAGCATAGGGCATAATTCAGGGCACAAATTATGCACTCAGAAATCACACACACTTTTCTCTCAAAACCATTATTACACCCTTGGCGTCTACACTCAACATGATTGGAGATGAACACTGCCAACAGTGTGACAACAGCATCACTTACAACTATTGCAGAAGTCACCAACAGAAGAAAAAATGATGAAAAAGTGATTATGTGACTTAACAAAAAATTTCCTAGTGCCTCAAATGTTGAATATGTTTAAGAAACAAAAGGTCACAGAACACTATGGACATGTCTTTGCAAAATGGGGTCTTAACGATAAAGTTTAAGACCCCAAAGAGTGATAAAAGGGCAAAAGCTTAATCTTTCTACCCTCTTTCTATTCACTGCTGCAGGACTGAAGGAGGTTTTGCTTTGCCATCACTTTAAACTACATTGTAATATAAATTCTGTAACATTGTGATAAATCAGATTGTGTATATTTTACAGGGAATACTGTTATCTAGGTATATGCTCCTCAAATCCTACTGTAATTCTGGATACATATAAATATAGAAAAAATGATTAAAATATTTTTTCTTAGTTCACATATTTATAATTCTAAATGTGTAGCTGATGTATTAGAAATCATCTTACTAATATGCCATAGGAACCCACAGAGATAAAAATTACAGCTGTCAAGCTCTTCTGATGATTAGTACTTGTAGAGAGCTCAAAACTCTTAGATTACATCTCCAGAAATCTTGCTACATGAAATAGCAGTATAAATAGCTTGTTTTTCCAGAATTATTTGCCAGATTCTTTAGTGATATATTACCATATCAGCCCTAAATGTCTGTATACTGCTTGTGAACTTCTTTCTGAAGCAGAAAACTTACTCTGTTCTTAGAAAAGTTCCCTTGAAATATATATTATGCTGGATAACTGAGGTCATAATAACATTTCAATACATCGGCCCCTCTCTGAGGCTCTTTTCATGTATAACTGCTCCAATTTTATATATGACAATAAAAATGAAATTATAAAAAATATATCATTCTGCATATTCTGTGGTTTTATAGTGTTGAACAAAACCAAGAGTTTATAGCAGAGTATGGCAAGACTCAAACTACAAGCCATTTTTTCTTCTTTACACATTAAAAGGTATTGAGTAGAAAGAATCTCCTGCCATGATTGTTATATTGCACCATTGATAAGTTTCCTAGCTGGGCAAAGAAACCACTGTCAGTCCTGATGAAAAGTATATAGTCATTATTCTGAACTACATTTATCGTCATCTTCATTTTAAGCTTCCTGCTTTTCTGTGCTGTGGCCTGTTTTCTTTAAAGCCTCCTGTTGCTGCTCATTTCCTCACTCTGCTGCAAAATTCCATTTCTAGGCAGGGAACTTCATACAAAAGCCCCAAGTGATTGTCAAATTGCTCCATTTACCCTTTGCTGGGCAAATCAGTATGTTTAAAGCAAAGTAAGCAAAGTCTCTTCTCAGTTCCAAGCCACATGTGCTACTCCTATTACACATTGACCAAATTAAAAAAAACAATATATTAATTTTCTTTGTATTTCTGAGAGGAACACTATGACAAATAACTTACCGACTCTTCTCCTATATTTAATTTGGATTGTACAATAAGAGTATTGCTTTGCAGAAGACTGTCAAAAACCAAGTGAAAACAAAAACACGTACACCCACAAATAATAAGACTACAAACTGATCCTGACAGTATCCTTGTAAAGGCTGGATACATGCTTGAGTAATGAATTTGCATTTTCACATTCTTTCTGAAGTTTTTAGATATATCTGAAGTGAATCAGCCACTCCGTCGCTCACAAAGATGACTCCAGTAAACAGGGATACCACAAGGTATCAAGATACCACCAGAAGATGATGGATGACAGAGATGTTCACTGGGAGGAGCTGGCATGCAAATTAAGGCTCAGAACTAAGCTGTTGTGCTGA
Organism: Serilophus lunatus; assembly: GCA_013399895.1. NCBI lineage: Eukaryota > Metazoa > Chordata > Aves > Passeriformes > Eurylaimidae > Serilophus > Serilophus lunatus. The sequence continues at coordinate 869,959 of VXBA01004266.1, forward strand.
CCCTAGCTGGACCTCTAACCAAGCACAGGAGTTTTCTGCATTTCCCACCAGCCAGGCTCATACATTGAAGTTTGTCTCTAGAGGTCTAGCTTCATGCAGATTATCAGTTTCTCCAAGCAATGTAGTAAGAACACAACTTGGTTGCTATGAAAACACTAATTAAAAATGTGAAAATGAAAAAATCTTGTGTTGATAACTTCTTGATTGATTTGCTGATTTGTATGAGTTGATTGTTTTTGTTGAGTTTGTGATCTGTTTTGTTGCTGTTGTTATTTGTTTTTAGAGCAATGGGCTGATATGGTTAAAAAGGAATTTGGTTGCTGTAATTGTAAAGCAGAATTTTAAATTATGGTGGATTTTATTACACAAGATCTGGCCACGATTCAAACTTCACTTATATGGCTACCAATATGGAACAAATCTGATGTAACAAAGGAGCTCAAACTTACACAAATGACAGAACCGAATCTCACACTTCACAGCTGAAAGGTTATTTGATATGGTACATTATACTTGCTCCCAGTAGAACTGCCAGAAAAATCTTCAAGTTCCAGACTAAAACTAAGTAAGTATATTATACAAGTTAAATATAATCACTTTTTTCCAACTTCTCATACGGTGTTTTTTTTTGTTGTAGTCTCGGATATGTTTGTGTTGGCAGAAAACACCAATACATTAGAAAATCTTTGCATTAAATAGCCTTTCTATACCATCCTACATGCTTGGCCTAAACATAATGTTTTCCCTGAACAATTCTAAACCCCATGGAAAGAAATAAATTGTAAAACATGATTTCTTCTATCAATTGTCACATTTTTTGTGATTAAATTTTGGGCAGTTATAATGTTATCTGTTTCTTGTGACAAGTACAATTATTGTCAGCATATGGACCCGAATTGCATTTCACTTTCTGAAAAGGAGCTCATTACGATGGGAAAAGTCTCTAGTAAAAGGAAGACATAAGAAATAGTACTTTATAAATATTGACTTACTCTTAGTACCTGTCAGCAAAAAAGTAAATGGCCACAAATTGTAGCTGTAAAGGAAACACAATAAAAGCCTGAAACAGTGAACAATAAAACCCAGAAACTTATATACACTGTCAAGAGTAAAGGTATTTCCATACTCCCATGTATTTGAACTGGAATCAGCCAAAACAAAACAAAGATGCTCCAGATGGGTGTTTTGGTCCATGATTGACATTATATCTATATGTATTCTGTATCATTACAGGGGAGAATATTTTATATCGATGTTAGTTTTGTAAGACAATTCAAAACCAATATATAGTTCATGGTTGTCCTATTCTGCTCCTTGCCTGATATATTTGACTTAACATATTGGTTTGTGTGGTCTAGGCTTCCGTTATGGTCAAATGGTAGAGACTAGCCCATATCCATATTGTTCAAGTCACATTAGCTGAGTTCATGCTATGTATTGTCTGGAGAACACAACGACATCATCATTATTCTGTCGTATTTGTTTCTTCAATACATACATAGCTGTGGCATGCAGTGTGCACATCACACCTACCTTGGGCAACTTATACATGTTTTATTTATGTGGCCACACCATATATGTCAGCCTTTAAAATCACTCATGACCTAACAAGTGCTGCCTGATGTCTGATCTGAAGTCTGCTGTTGCTGTTTGTCAAGAAGCAGAAACTTTTCAGGGATGATACTGATCATTTAGTTAGCAAGTGGATCCTGCCCTCTTGGAGAAATGGCCAATCCAATGATCCAGATCCTTGGCCATCAGAGAACCTCCGTACCAAATACCTTGCTTTTCTTATGCCTTAGAAATTAAATTATAGTTCCAGCAATAAGATTGGTATAAATGAATAAAATTTCTCAAGTAATTGGGGAAACAGTCTTTTTAAACTCAGACTTTAAGTTAATGTATCAGTATAACATCCCTATGATCACTAGAAAAGACAGTTTGTATATATGTATGTATATATATATATATAAATATAAAATACATATTCACGGCTGCATTTCCTTGCAACAGAGTAAATAAATTTCTTGAATGTTTATTGTGATCACTATTGTTAATTGCAATTTCATAGGACAGTTTATATCAATTTTGCTCACTCTCAGCTCCATGCATGCACCCAAAACAACTAGGAATGGCACCTAGCTCCTCAGGTGAAACCCTGGCTCTTTTGAAGTCAGTAAAAGTCTAGCACTTATCTAGAATCACAACTTTTCCGTTCCTATAGTTTCTACTTAAAACATTTTTCACTTGTGTAGCTGATCAGTCAAAGCAAGCCAGAGGAAGATACATTTTGCACAGTGTTCTCAAGTATATACACTGGTAATTTCTGTAAAAATTACCCAGAATCAATTTAAGGTTCAAGTTTCAAGTTAGCTCATTGTTGTGAGGTTTTTTAATCCCCAGTTATGTGGCTCATAGACACATGTGGAAAAATAATTTGAAATATTACTTCATTCCCTTGCCTTCTACCTCTAGCCTTTTTTCTCCTCCTGTGCTGTCATGACATAGGTTAACTTAGCCTGATACTCCAGCAGGTCTTGGTGCATCCACTGATTTGTAGCCTATGGCAACAACACTTCTCACTTCTGGAAGTCGTATGACAGCAGAGGAGTCACATACAAACCAGAGTCTGGCTTAAAGCAAAAGCAGAATTAGAAAACGTAGCTACAGAGTTTTTCTTGCCTTGAACTTTCAGTATTATTTCTCCATATTATTTGACAGTGAAGGAAATGAAGGTTTAAGGCAGTTAATAGTACAAGTTCACATCATGTTAAGATTCTCTTTGCACAAAAAATAATGCCACTCTCCCAATAAAGGACAGAAGATACAGTTTCAAGGAAGTGTTTTTAGAATGAGAATGTCATTTTTGCTGTAGCAAAACAGGTTCAGTTTATTTATAAAAAAGCTGAGCACTACTGAAGGAGGATGAACAGAGTTAGGGATATATTAATTTAATATCAGCTTTCAGCATAGAGGATATATTTCACAGTGAGCAGGGGTCATGAAAAACATGCTCTGACAAAGAACAAGCATGAATTTAAAAGATAAATGTCATAAATAATTTGCTGTATATTTTTTAAGATCTTGCCATTGGTTTTTCAGAAGCATCTGATGAGAGCATACCCTGAAGATCACCTAACAAAAATTAAGATAAGAAGCAAGCATAACAAATGAACCCAGTACAAATATACACCTATGGGGTAAGAGCAGAGCAGAAGCAAACAGAAGCTAGTGACTAGGTTGCGGGCCAGGCCACATGTTCTTGAGAGAAAGCTAAGGAGATGTTCTGCTGATCTTCTGAACTCTTCCAAGAGGGGAATGCCAGGTGCTCTGTATGAGAAGCAAAGGACTTCTGCAACACTCTTTCTCCCAGACAGGGAGGCGAAGGATGAGCTGACTTGAATTAATGGAGATGCAAGATACCTCATGAATAAGAACAAGATAATTTACTTCCCCTCAGATGCTAAGCAATAACTGAGTTGTGATTCAGAGCCTCTATCTGATCCCTGCTTTTTGCCAGGGCTGTGCACTGTCCTCCTAGTGTTTGACAGGTTGTCAGTGTCCTGAACCAAAATTGCCAAAGATAGGTTTATAGGATCAAATAAATTTATTGGAGGTGAAAAACAATGCAATCACCAAACACAAAACCAAAACATAGAGCTTGATGCCTTGTGCTATAATTATCTTAAAAATACAATACTTTTAATTAAAGTTATTGTCAAAGTAGAGAAATTTGTATTTTAAAATGCATCGCAAAGTTCTAACATTTTGAATCCTTTTAGAGAAACATTCTTGGATTTCTTTCAGCCGGTTAGGAAGTGGGAGCAACAGCTGAGCAAGAGACGGGATCACATAAGAAGCATACAGAGAGAATACAATGTGAACAAGATGGCAGTGCCACAGTAAGCAACTGAGTAAATAAATTTTGACCAGAAGAGTATCAGAATAAGGAATAAACCAGGTAAATTGTATTCAAATTCCCTGGGAGTACTTTTTTCCTCTAGAAATCCCACCCAATAATGTCAAGCTTTTCAAAACAAGAACCTTGCAGAAACACATAAAAGTAAAATCTTCCAAGACCTTACTTTTCACTACTTTTCTCCATGTGACATTAAATATAGAGGTAGACCTGTTTTCCAGCAGATACTGCATTGTTGCAGGGGTCAGAACATTTGTAGTGAATAAAGACAAGGGCCTTCACAGAGACAGAGGCTGCTTCTATGAACAAGGACATAAATGGCATAATGCCAAGCTGGATGCCACTGATGCATCCAACAGGACGTATCTTCATAGCACAATGCAGTGCTTTTCTGGCTCCATTGAGGCTAAACAAAGCAGGCAAAGTAGGAATGTCATGCTAAGGCAGACTCTATATTTAAGCAAACAGAGCTATAACTGTACAGCAAGGTACTGATGTGGACTATGATAGAATCACAGAATCATAGATAGGACCGTTTAGCTTGGAAAAGACCTCTATAACCATCAATTTCAACCATTAAACCAGTACTCCCAAGGCCACCACAAAATGATGTCTCTAGGTGCCATACCTACACAACTTTTTGAGTCACCATCCCTGGAGGTATTTAACACTTGACAGTCTGTTCCAATGATTGACAACCCTTTCCATAGAAAAAGTTTTCCTGATATCCAATCTAAACCTCTCTGGCACAGCTTGAGGCCATTTCCTCTTATCCTGTCACCTGTTAGCTGAGAGAAGGGAGCAACCCTTCTACACTACCCCTCCTTTAAGGTAGTTGTAGAGAACGATAAGGTCTCCCCTGGGCCTCCTTTTATGCAGGCTGAATAATCACAGCTCCCTCAGCTGCTCCTCAGAAGACTTATGCTCCAATCCCTTCACCAGCTTCATTGGCCTTCTCTGGATATGTTCCAACAACTCAATGCCTTTCTTGCATTGAGAGGCCCAGAGCTGAACACAGTACTTGAGTTGAGGCCCCACCACTGCCCAGTAGCAGGGAATAATCATTGCCCTAGTCCTGCTGGCTGCACTATTGCTGAAACAATCCAGGATGTGATAATAGTCATTGAAATTAAGCTTCACAGCTGGATATCAATACATATTCTACTTGTATACTACAGAGACTGTGGAGTTTGAATCACGGAAGAGTCACAATTGTGTTTGAAGTTGATCAGAATTATGCTTTCAAAGCATAAAGTTTGCAATGTAAGCTATTCCAAAGGAAAAAGCCAGAAGCCTCTCCAATATTGATGCTATTTGATGTCCCTGGTCTCCTATCTGGGAAATAGAACTAATGGGAAAATATCCTTTTTCTCAGTATCATGAAAATTATTTTAAGCACTTGGATAGGATAATGATTTACAGAACAGCACGTGGGGGAAATAATATATTTGTAGTATGGTTAGAACAATGAACAGTAGATAAATTCCAGTGCCACATACTGAGTAACAAGATTAAAAGGTACAAATTAACAGTTCTTAATTTTTATTTGTACTGCAAATTCTGCACATTGAATAAGCCAGGATGCGGCAGAGTTAAGAGAGCAGTGCATGGCCATGCTAAAGTTGTTCAACTCAGATGTTCAAAATGGAGATGTTGAAATGATCCTGGCAGTAACCAGTTTTAAGATTTTGTCTTTGCAAGAAAAATGTTAAATGCTTTAAGAAGGCTCCAAGTTAGGTCTTTCTCAAAGAGCAAAGATTTCCCTTCAGGTCCAAAATATGGAAAAAACCCAAATATAACATTATCACCTTCCAGACATACAAAGACCAAAAAAAGTGTCAGAATCAACGCAGTAGCAGATCTGTGGCTGACAAGAAAGGAAAATGAAGCTTATATCAGGATAAAACAGATATTCAGATGATCTTATTTCAGTCTCTTTTTTTTTCCCTTGTCCCCAACATCAATGCAAAAATAAATAATTCTACTCCTGTTTGTGGTGATAACAGGACATAGCATCAGTACCCTGCTCCCTGCCCCTCACACTGCTGCTATTGGGCTCCCACTTGTAAACAAAGTCATGAAGAAAAAGGCTCTGGTGTCAGCTCTAGCTTCCACACAGACTAGCCCTGACGTGTTCTACTACAACTGCTTGGAAATGTAGCTGTATTAGTACAACCAGTTTGTATCTGCTTAGCAGCATATTAAAAAGAAAAATAATTGCTCTCAAACTTTAAGAACAATAGGTTCTTATAACGTACAGATAACAACACAATTACATAATGAGAATGAGCTTATGACCATCACTTAATTATAGTATCAGGCTACCCTTACTAACAGATTACATTATTTTTACAATCAGTTTAATCACAAAAAAATAATAATCTCATCATTCATTAGTATCAATTTTTCATGGTGTCAGATCAGTTTGAAGAAATAATTAGTTTCTCTACTGGAATTCCCCAGGTAGATTATATTAGCACACATATGCATAGTTTTCATTTAAACATAAGCTGTGTAAAACCATAAACATATGGGACCAGAACTACAATGTACAAAATCCAGAAATAATTAAGCAGCTTTATATGCCCAGATCTTTTTGCTTCCCCTCTGGCAACCTATCACAGAAAACACTCATTTTATCATCATTATTTCATGGAAAGTTCATCAAAGAAAAAATACAGGGATTATTTTAATTTTTGTCTATATTATCCACTAAACTTTATTTCAGGATATGGGATCTTTGTAGATTTGTGTCTGAGCTCTGGGAGAACACAAGCAAAGCTGTCAGTTAGGCTCCTAAGTATGACTCCAGACACATGCAAAGCCTTCTTTTAATGTTGCAGGATGTTGATAGTTTTCCTAGTCTTTCATTTAAAAGCTCAAAATGATACTTTAGCAAATAAATAGCTTTTCAGCACACCAAGATACTAGATTAACTTTTTACATGTTGGATTTTGATGTGCCATTAATAAGCCTATATTTACCCCTAAATACTTTGTATTCCACAGTAATATGAAAGAGATAAGACATTTGAAAACATGAAAAAATCTAAGTTCAGGGTGAAGTCCATGTAGCAGTGTGATTTATGTAAATAAATGATTTTTCAGATTTTTTTAAAGGAATAGTTCTATATTGTGAACTGACATAAAATAATAAGCTAAATTTACTACTCTCCTTTTTTTTTTCTTTTTTTTTTAACATTTAAAAGTAGTTCAGGGAGACCTGGAGGGCTTATAGATTGGGTTAGGGTTAGCAACCAACTGTTCTGCATCCTCCATTTGTTCCTTCATGATCAGAAATAAGAGACCTTCAGATGCTGTCACCCAGAGGCAGCTAAGCTTTCTGAGAGATTAAAAAAAAAAAAAAAAAAAAAAAAAGAGCAAAGCTGTTCTGCATAAACATTGTTTGAGTGCATGAAAAGAGAGCCATGGTTTTTGGGACATTACTGGAGCAGAAGTGCCAGAAAGGTCCTCTGAAGGACTTAAACATTGCTTGCCCTAATTGCTAGATCCTTGCAAAGCTTAGGTAAGAGTCAGATGGTCAGATCAGGGCAGCTGGTAGCTACATCAAACAAGAGTCTATGTAAACGCTAGATCAGATAAGGAGGAGATACTGGACAATTAGGGTAGTTTTAGGGGAAGATGACTGCTGAACGGGACTGTTTGAACAGAAGTATGGATTTGAAGTCTGCTTAAATTCCATTTTAATGTTCAATGTCTTTCTGTATGACTCAGTAAGACTTTTAGACGCCTGTGTATTATTGAAAGTCAATGAGAAGGAAGTCTTGAGTCACCAAAGTACTTTTTTCTTTATTGTTCTTTCCATTAAACAGTGTAATGTAATTATCGATGTCAAATAATATAGCAAGATTTTTACAGCAGAGAGATCCAAGACTTTCATATTGACATTAGGGGAGCCAAAACACAATGTTACTGGAGTTTTATAAACCTCGTAGAAAGAAGAGTTAAGTATTCTTTGGAACAGTTGTGGCCATCTAAGCTAAATGAAAAGAATAAATTCATTGACTAGTCTGCAATGTTGGTTATTTTTCCTCTGTGTGTGTAATTACTATTTGAAAGCAACAGAAGTGATTTTTTAATTATTTTTTGCTACATGTCTTTTGTTCATTATTGTTTGGGTATACTTAGGAAAAAAGGATTTGTAAACCACAATTGTTCTTTGAAGTACATCCAAGTTAATTACAAACAAAACAGTATAAACCCAACATAATTCAAACGATTTTTAGCACTCACAACTACCACTTTTTTGTTTTTAGAAACTTTCTTATTTGTATTCTGATGACATAATAGCAGTCCCTTTTCTCCTGACAGGCTTAATCTCAAACGGTATGCAAGTGCCAGTAGTATGAACTTCGAACTCGGCAACTGACAGCTCAGAGAGTGACTCCTGTTCTATGTGATCTCCTCCACTGATCAGAGATTCCATTTGAATGCTATAACCCTGGTATTCCTGACTTCAGGAGTGCAGGCCATTAAGCCTAGAGGCAGTACATTTCAATTTTTTTTTTTCCCTTATTTCTTGCTACTGGACAAGAACTGCAGCTTTGAATTGTGAACTCTGAAGCAGAGAGAAAAAATAGAACACACCTTGTGGTAAGTGTCAAACATCTACTAGTTTTGTGTCCAAAATTATAACTTCTGGGAAAAAAAAGGAAAACTTTCAGATCCTCTTCCAAAAATTGAACCTACAACAGAAGACAATCATCTCTGGGTTGGCAAGCAAGATGCTCAGCTGCAGAATCAGGAAATGCAAGGGATGCAGCACACCAAGTTTCTTAGAACAGGAAAGAGTTTGGTCTGCTCAGAAAACTTAGTAAATATGAAAGAGTGTATGGGCAGGGATAATAGGAAAAGGAGAAAGATGAGGAGGCTGCTGACTTGCCCAATTCAAATATCTCTGTCTCTCTCTGAAACCAGCCAGTGTATGTACAGTTTAACACGTATTTTTTCACTCTGCACATAAGTCAGATATCCTGCTTTTCCATGACAAGTAATTCACAACCCATAGACTCAGTTACCTCAGAATACAGCTCCCTTCTGGGGTGATGCCACTACCCAAGGCATTCATTTGGAAGCAACTTCCTCGGAGGTGCTTTTTCCAAGGAGCAATCTTCCACCAAAACCATACAAACTGTGTATAGGCTCATCAAGCACAGCAGTCCAACACATTCACTATCTTGATTTCAGGTCCTGAAACCTCTCCTGATATCAAAGCCTCCTACATAAGCATTAACGTAAGCTGAGTAGTCTGGAAAGGGCACACATCTCCATTCTAACAGCACTGTGTTTAGCTCCACATTATACAGCAAAAGGCTCAGTCTGACAACAGCAGAAGTGAATAGATGAGTGGTGAGCTCTCATTTGCTGCATGATCAGGACTGACAAATATGTTCTTTATTAATTTTGTTGTAGCCTGTATTACCTCTTCCATGTAGAGGTAATCTCATACAATGTATTTCTGCGGCACCACAAAGCAGACTACACAACATGTAACATTGGCAAAGAATCCTGCAGAGATATAAGTCTTGCTAGAAAATCAAGATGGCTTGGGCATACAGAAATATTTGACAGGCCCTTCACACGTTTGAGTAGATCCCACTGCTGACCTGACAAAAACGAATCTATCGCTACTCCACTGCAATAGCAGGCAGTGCAGAGACAATAACCTCTGACAGCTTTCTGTGTGCTCCACTTATTACACAGCCTTGGCTTCCCTAGCAGCACAGAGGCAGCTCAACAGCATTATAGACATGCAAGATGCAAGAGTTAAAACTAGTTGGTTACAAGTGGTGTTCCCCAGGGCCCAGTGCTGTGGCCAGCTCTGTTTAATACCTTTATCAACGATCTGGAGGAGGAGATCAAGTGGACCCTCAGTTAGTTCACAGACGACACCAAGTCGAACAGAATTGTTGGTCTGCTGGAGGGTAGAAAGGCTCTGCAGAGGGATCTGGACATGCTGGACCAGCAGGACAAGGTTCAACAAGACCAAGTGCCAGGTCCTACATTTCAGCAACAACAATCCCCTGCAACAATACAAGCTTTGGGCAGAGCATCTGGAAAGCTGCCTAGCTGAAAAGGACCTGGGGATGCTGGTCAACAGCAGCTGAACATTAACCAGCAGTGTGCCTAGGAGCCAAGAAGGCCAATGGCATCCTGGTCTTTACCAGGAATAGTGTGGGCAGCAGGACCAGCAAAGTGATTTTCCCTCTGCCCTGATGAGGTCTCATCCCAAGTGAGTCCTGTGTTCAGTTCTTGGCCCCTCACTACAAGAAAGTCATTGAAGTGCTGGAACATATCCAGAGAAGGGCAATGGAGCGCTTCTGGCCTTCCCTTCTGGAAGGGATTGGAGCATGAGTCTTATAAGGAGCAGTTGAGAGAGCTAGGATGGTTTAGTCTGGATTAAAGGAGGCCCAGGGGGACTGTAGGATACTGAAGATACAGGAGTTCAAAATAAAGCAAGATTTACAGAAGAAAGGAACCCAGCTGGCACTCCCCAGATAATATCAGGTCACACTGATGCCCACAAAACTCCTCTAAACACTGAAAAAACACCTGGTGTGTTGAAGCCTGAGGGAATATGAAAGTATTCAGCCATTCTTTGATAAACACAGGCACCAGGATGGAACTGTGACCGCCTTTTTGACCATGCCAGCTGTACATCAAGAAGCAATAAACTCCTGTCAACCAATCCCCAATTAAATTGACTATAGTCACACAAAACTCACAAATCTAAAAACAACCCTGAAGAAATAGTATATAAAGAGTCAGAAGTTCAGAGGCACTCTTCCATTCAAAACTGCAGGAATAGCTGATGAGTGGTCTTTTCTTCACTCCTCTCTCCTTCTGGGATGCTGGGGTGAGATAAGCTGTAACTTACTCATGTTAACCATTTGTTTTAGAACTAACACTTTGCTTTTCTTCATAATATTCTTAATAGATTTTTTGCTTTAAAACTTGTGGTGATATCTTTTTTTTTATGTATTTTTAACTGTGTATTTGTGAGTAGATTTATCCCCATGAATTGTCAAAAAATCCTTGCTAAAAAGTGTTATTTTGTAACTCTTTTAGAGTAAATCCTTACGGAAAGTTACCAACAGTTTTGTTGATGGCAGAATAATACTTTGGGGAAACTCACTGAGAGGTCTCCCCACATGCTCCATGAAAGTCCACCTGGAAAGGGAATATACTCTCTAATTGTGAGTCTGTCAGGGAAAGTCTTCTGTGCATAAGACTCTGGCAGATTGATTAGGCCATAAAAGGGTGTTGATTTCCTCAGGTCTCTGACAGACAAATAAAATATTGCCGGTTGAGAGATTTTCTCCTTGTTAAGGTTTTAATTCTAAACCTTCCTTTTGAAGGGTTGGACAAAACCCTCTTTTCATGACAGGGACCCCTTATCCCACTGTACCTGAAAGCAGGTTGTAGCCAGGTAGGAGTTGGTCTCTTCCCCCAGCTAATAAGTGACAAAACAAGAGCAAATGGCCTCAAGCAGTGGCAGGAGAGGTTTAGGTTGGATATCAGAAAAAATTCTTCCCTGAAAGGGCAGTCAAATATTGGAACAGGCTGCCAGGAGGTGAAGTCACCATCCTTGGTGGTATTTAAAAGACATGTGGATGTGGCACTTTGGGGCATGGCTTGTTAGTGGACTTGGCAGTGCTGGGTTAGCAGTCAGACTTCATATTCTTGGCCATTTTTTCCAGCCCACACAATTCTATGATTCTATTGTCTGCTAATGCATTAAATGCATCCTAAGGCTTAATGCACACAAATTAGAGACTCTAGAGCTGCTCCAGTACCTACCACAGCTGCCAGAGGATCACAGAAATTGCCTGGCAGTTATTCCACTCCAAGTGTTCTAGATATCAAGGGGGAAAGCTTTCATTTTTTCAGCTTCTATAATTTTTTTTTTTTTTTGAGTAAAATCCACTTTAACTTGGAAATCAGGAAGCAATTTCACTTTTTGTCCTTTCTAGGACAAAATTTAACTACATGTCTACCACTGATAAATTAAGTACCGGAGGTATTCATGCTCACTCTGTTTATATTGCTTAGCTTTTCTTTTAATTTTTTAAGCTTTTGTTTTATTTATTCAGTTGAATAGTTTTTTGTTTGCATCTGGTTTTGAATTTTTGCTCCCATTGTCCTTGTTACATAATCTACTTTCTTTGACAATATAAAGAGCCTGAAACCAGAAAACAAAACACTTTGAAATAGAACAGGTTACATTTCAATATTGTGTAACATAGTTATACATTCAAGCTCATAGACTAGCGTGTCCTGTTAAGCAACTCATTATCCTGATCAATGTCCTTGTCCGTTTAAATACCTGAATGAGGCCAGTTTCTGGATTTTTTCGGTCTCTTATTTAGGGACACAATTAGTGATTTTTTAAAAAAACTTAATAAGCATGAGCTCTATGTGATACTTCTTTCCGTTTCCTTATTTTCTTAAGTACCTCTGTTATTGTTACTGCTTTCCCAAGTATCAGGTATTGATATAATTTAAATTCAGAGAATAATTAATTGCACAATAACCCAGGCAAATAAGCAGTTCCAGATATGGTCTAAAATTTGAACTTCTAGAGAACACACATTATGTTTATAAATTACTAATGTGATAAAAATTACTTTGCTGATGTACATTTAATTCTGTGGTTTCAATCATTTCTAGCAGGGTCTCAGAAAGAAATAGTCGACTAAGGCATGACAAATTAAAAAATGCATAGGCATATATAAATCAAGAAGAAAGCAAAACTACCACCATTTCAACTTGGTTTTATAAAACGACAGCAAATTATAACAATACTCATCAATACTCTGATGAGACTTCAACAGCTTGTATTTATGTTGAAGGCTTTGGGATTTTTTTCATTTGAATCTGTAGACACGTCATTAAGTGTTATTTGTTGAATACAAACTTCCAAAGAGCATTCTATTTTATTTGTTAATTATTATTACTTCTAAGTATTTAGACCTCTTAAAGTGAGGTATCTTAATTATAGTGTATAACATTTTGTTATACAAATTTGCATACACCTCAAGTACTACCTTTACTGCAGTTTCAATTTTCAGAAGGCATTCATTCAATGAATGTAAACATTAACATTTATATCACTCATGCCAAAATATATCTGGGTAATCCACACTGTGCCTAATCTCTAATCAATGCCTCGCTGGTTTTATGGGGTTTTAATAATTTAAATAGAAGGAAATCATGTATTGTGAAAGCCTCAAACCATCCAGCTAGAAGTATGAAAATTCGCTGTAAGTTACTTAGGAAGTGATTCCTATCACAATCTTAGTAGGAATTGTCAGATGACAGACTGAAGTATTAGTCTCTAAACTGGTAAAACTGCATATTTTGCGGAGAAAGCGTTTCCCAACAGGTTCTGTTGACACATGAAAAACTTCAGTTCAAACCTTTGCTTGGCATGATAATCCTGAGAAAAAAAATCTACATCATCAAATTCCTACAAGAAACATGTATACTTATACTAAATGGAAGTCACATATATATGTCGGATCCTAACCCTGTGGAACACCATCTGTGTAAACTAGATGACAATATGCAACAGGGTAATGGATGAGAAACAGAGCTAGTCATTCACTTAAAAAGAAATAGTTCAACACAGCCATCTCTTGTGACACATTAAATACGATAGGCAGAAGTGGCAGGGTGCTAATTGCTCTAGTGATGTGATCCATTTTCTAAATAGTGAGAACATCAATAATTCATCAGAAGTGGCTGTTAAAAAATTCAATGTCTGACAATCCAAGCCTGGCAAATAAGAAGATAATCTTTTGTGTCTAGTAGTTGGCATTCAGAGGGTTTCTTTTCATTATAAAATATAAATGCATTGTTCCTGCTTGAGGCAGTTTAGATTATGAAAGATGACAGATGTATAATGTGTCTAGTTTTGATTGTTTCAGGTAGGAAGGCAGAACCCAGCAGACAGAAATGCAGATGTCACATATTTAATGAAAATGAGGTTTACAAATATGTTTAATAAAGTCTGAACGGTTTCTGCTAATAGTAGCAGCCCAATTACATGGAAGTGAGTATAGCTGTATAAACATAAAAATATGAAGTAATCAGGTGGTTCTGCTGGCTGAATATTGTACTTTCAGTTAAGAAAAATACCCTGCCTATTCATAAGAGCTTCATTTCGCTGTTAATGTTAGCATCAACATTTCAGAGAAAGAGCATTAATGAATAAGAAGTCAAAGAATATTGCAGAAATGGACTGGTGAGGTATTCTCTTCGCTTACATGAATTTCTAGTTTTTATATTCCTGCAGCAATGTAGACAAAAATAATTGATAAAAGTCTTCCTGTTTAACTGTGTTAGAGCATAATTTGCGGGTATATGTTTTTTTTAATAAAAGGTTAGAAAAGGTTAGAAAGCTGTTACCTTATCTCCCAAAAAATTAGAACATAATTCCTGTTTAAGCTATAGCTCTGAAGAAAAGCACTACAGTTCAGCTATAGGTATTTAGGCACTTAAATCCCATTCTGGCAAGTACATTCTTTCAAATAATCAGTGACAATTAGGTGTTCAAATAAGAATTAGGTTCTCAAATACCTTTTTGGATATGGTCCTATGTCCCAAACTGAAACAAGTTAAAAGCTTCAGTTAGAATTAAAGTGGATGATAATATAATAGTCCTACTACAAGAAAATGGATTTAGCAATGCTATTTCTCTCCTTTAACTGCTCAAACAAAATTTTAATGAAGGTCTTATAAAACAATCTCACCATAGACAAACTGCTTAAACCCCCAAATCCTCGAATCATATATATATATATATATATCAGTCAGCATGATTTTTCTCACCACAGACCTGCAGACAGAGCTTTGTACTGTTTTGTAAGTCCCAAAAGTAATCCTTCATTAAAATTTAGATTGATCTCTAAAGAAGATACTTCACACATTCTGGCTTCTGAGAACTGGTAATTGAATTTTATTAGTTTTATGATTAAGGTATATGCTGAGAGCATGCTTGAATTATTTGCCACATAATGCAATGCCCTTGAAATTTTTACTTTCTTTCTAAAATTCCTGAGACATTACCTGCAACTTGCTGGTAACTTAAATTAATCCATTTCATCTTAATATCAGATTAGATATCAGATATCAGATTCCTTTCACAAACACAAGCTGCCCATAAAATTATCCAGATCACTTCCTCGGTAACTTAAGATGAAATTCAAACATCACTTCTGAAAACTTTGATAAAAAAGGGAAATTATTTCATGTCTGAGAACGGGTCCATGAAAATCCAGAAACTTCCTGTCAAAACTTAGAATAGCTTAAGTCAGAAGATGGGTGATCTTATAACATGTATCCACTGTAGATTCCAGATCTAAATGGTCTGCATGCACATCAGAAAAAAAATCCGTGAACTCTGCTGAACGGTTCTCAAGGAGTTGTAGACCAGTTAAAAATCATGCAGGAAAACTGTGGGAAAGATCATTGCAAACTCAGCTTGTATGGGATAGGGAAAAAATCTGCCCCAGAAAAAAGACCTATTATAACCCCACTAAAATTGATCTGCCTAAATTAGACTAAGCAAATCATTCTCGAAATCTTACAGCCTATATGAAATATTAAAAGAAATGAATCTACCCCATTTGTACAGAGATAATACTTTGCATGAACTACTAGAAACGCCTAGCCTCTATAATTAGAGGCTGACTTTAATGCTTTATCTTCTGTCTGGATCATTTAAGGTTTATTAAATCCTGTGGTTTACAGTTAACCAACTTTAGTAATTGCTTTTCTATGAAAAAAAATCAATTTTATCTTCATTCACTAAATCGATGTCTGGGAAAAATAAAGATGCATATTTATGCCTTTAGATTTAGTATTTATTTTTACTCTTGACAATTACAAGCATCCTCTCCAGATACTCTTTTGTTGACAGTACATACAGAGATTACATTGTGAAAGTCAAGTCTTTATGCCAAAAAGAAATAAACACAACCAAACAAGAAAACATCACAAATACTATAGAGACGGTTCCATCTCTTCACTAGGAAATCAACCCCATCTGAATGGGAAACAAAGAGGAGGGGAAAAAAAAAAAAAAA
>VXBA01004266.1:888185-931434 GCA_013399895.1 Serilophus lunatus
TTTTTTTTTTCAAAACTGAATGTATGTTTAATTTCCTGTATCTTATTATCTCTCTGAAGTGGCCAGAGATATAAACTAAAAAGAGGGATGTACCTGAAATGTTAACCTTGCCCAGGTCTAGGCATTGATTTATGGGATGTAAAAAGGGCCCCTCTCTGTGAACAGGCTTGCCTGCACACATTGCTCTCAATTAAGGATATAACAGTATTTCTTATAACAGTATTTCTTATTAAGGGGGAAAAATAGAAAATAGAAAACAAGCAGCTCTATTCACCTACCTCATGCTTTTGTCTTTTGTCAGCAGTTAAAGAATGGACAAAAAAAATCCCAAACAAACAAAACAAAACCCACCATCACAATAAATGTGAATTGAATCAGAAGGACTGAAACCTGCTACTAGGATACCCAGACCAAACTATCAGTTATTCAAGCAGGAGAACACACCTTCTACCAAAACCAAGGTATGGCACAGGAAGGAGTTTAAGACCTGTAAATTTAAATTAATCATACCTATCAACCAATTGGCATTTAGTTAATAAATTCCAACCAACATCTAATTAAGGGTCTTCAGCTGAATGTAGCCCCTCAGACTCCCTGTCATTAAATACCGCCTGCTTCTTTGTGAGTCACTGCCTGAGGGCCTCTTCCTGCATCACCAAAGTACACAGAAGGAGCAGAGAACAAGTTCTTTCTCAAACATCTTGGTTCAATACTTAAAAGTTTGTAGGGATGAAACCGAGCTATAGAATCAGGCAAGATAGAGAAAGACAAAGTTCTACTGAGTTGGCTAAGCCCAAACCACAATTTGTTTCGTATTGTAGAGAAATGTGCCTACATAGAAGACTGAGTTACAACCCTTTCTGAGGAATGTGGTGTAAGAGGATTTCTGTGACAGAAGATTCATTTATTCAGCCATCTCATGAAAACTAGTGAATAACCTAATATATATGTCTATGACATAAATCTTTCATTGACTTATTTTTGTAATGCACTTGCTAGTCATGTACAAGTATCATTAAACATATTATCAAAATCAGACATCTCAAAAACAAATATCAAATGAACAAGAAAGGGCAGCAGCACAAGCTGTATCTGCCTCAGAGTTTACCAAGAAACATTAAACCTATAAAATCTCCTTGCCTAAATCTGAGGTTAGAATCAATTCCCACATCATTGACAATGAAATTAAAGTATTGTACATATTCCAAGGAGAAGCGTGATATTTAAAGGCTTGCAGTTTTATTCTTTCACCTGGTATATACTGTTAAAATCTTGGAGTTGCCAATTAATAAATTCTAATGCAGAGCCAGGAAATAACTCCTCTTAGCCTGTGACAAAATAGAAGGGACTGAATGCTAATTTTTTTTCTATTTCAAATGGATATCCAGTGGTTAGCTCAATAAGTAGAAAATAAAGCTTCTGTTACAGACTCTATCAGGTGTTCTATTTCTTTAAAGTTGTTCCATTTTTCACACCATTACTGATGCTCTTTCCCAATTCAGCAGTCATACAAGAAGCACATTATCCTAGAGGGCCCTAACTAATGCTGCTTTCCATCTGTAAAGTTTGACTCGCCTTCCCCTTTAATTTCTCAATCAGCTCTGCTGTAGGCTTCTGCAGAGACGTTCTGAAATGAGTCAGGTTTCCTACAGACAACCCAACAGACAGCAGTAATATGTTGCTTAAGAAGTGAATATATTTGTAGGCACATGAGGCAATGGTGTGTGGCAATGAAGTGGCTGAAGCCTTAGACATGTTTAACATTAATGCCTCTCATTATAACAGAGGCTATAATTTCTCCTTCCCATGTCTCGACTTTTGACCACTTCATGTCAATGTGCAGACCTTTCATGGCTCCCATCATCTGCTGAGAGAAAGGCAGCAGAGGAAGTGGTACATTTTGCCTAGGATCAAAAATAACCACTGAAGGTGCTTAGACACACAGGCTAGAGCAACTCCTAATTTAGGCAGCCCATCCAAGTGCTCAACATTACTTCTGTGACATCAATTATCCTCTTTGATTTTCAAGTTGTTGTGAATTATAACCACATACATGCTGAGGGAACAGTGGTCATGCCTGACAGATTTCCCCAAAACTTAAAAAGGTCCAAAATAGTGGCTCTGCACAGCACAGGTGTTTGAGATAGCTGTATTGTTTAATTCTGGTAATGGCATTTTTAAATAAATACTGAAGCATTGGTTCAAAAGTATCTGTATTTTTCTGTTCTGTCTTCTGGTTGCCTATGTTGTTGCAGTTATGGTCTAGTAATATCTTCAACAAACTACAGAGAACTGGAAAAAATAACTACTGCTGTCTCTCAAGTTTAGACAAGGGAGAATTTACCCTTTAATACATATAAACTTTCTGACTTAGTGATTTTATATGCGAAATATGCAGAACAGAATAATGCAATTAAAATCTACCTTGTAAACTCCTCTTTTATTGAAAAAAATCATCCTGGAAAGTATTTGCAATTACATGAAACACAAGAAAGTGACAGAATTGTCAGCATGGATTCAAGAAGGGGACATCATGCTTGACCAGCCTTATAGCCTTCTACAGTGAGGAGGCTACCTTGGATGTTACTTACCTTGACTTTAGCTTTTGACAGTGTCTCCCCTGTGAGATCAATGGCACACAGTCCAATTGGTGGCAAGTGATGAATGTTGTAACTCGGAGCTTACTAACGGTTCCAAGGCTGGTCAACTTCTTCATTGATGACCTGGACAATGGGACAGCAAGTTCACAGATGGTAAAAAACAGGGAGGAGTAACTGATATACCAGATAGTTCTGCTGTCTTCAGAGGGACCTGGTCAAGTTAGCAAGAGGCTGAAAAGAACTTCATGCAGTTCAACAAGAAGAAATTCAGGGTCCTAAACCTGGGAAGGAATATCTCCAATCACCTGTATATTGTGGGGTCTGATCAGATGTAAAATATCTTTCCACAGAAGAGCCTTAGTGTCCTGGGGCACAACAAGCTCACCAGGAGCCAGCAGTGGACCTCTGAAGTGAAAAGATCAAGAGTAGCCCCAGATACATGAGGAAGAACACTGCCAGCAGGTGGAGGCAGGTGATCCTTCCTCTCTTCTCAGCATGGATGAGGCCACATCTCAGCTGCTAAGTCCAGTCCTAGGCTTTTCAGTACAAGCAAGACATGGACCTATTTGGGTGAGTCCCACATAGGGCTGCAAAGATGATTAAGAAACTGGAGAATCTCCCATACGAGCTGAGAGAGTTGTGACTGTTCAGCTGGAAAAGAGAAGGCTCATGGGAGATCTCATGGATGTATAAGCACCTAACAAGAGAAAATTCAGATGAGGAAGTCAGACTCCCTATGCAAGGAGGTAGGATTAGATGACATCCAGTAGTCCCTTCCAATCTTACCTATTTTCTGATTCTGTGAACTATTAATGTGTAATTTTTTTTAATGTGTATTTTTTTTTACCTGAATATCTTAAGTAAAACATGTATCTCCAGGCAAAAATCAACAGAAAAAAAACAAGATTAAAATGTCCCCAGGTGGATAGATGAGGTGAAGCAGGGAGGAGGAATCAGCTGAATGACAGTAATTCAGATTAGCTAAGGGTCTTATGCCTTATCTGAAACAATTTAAAGTCGGCTTTTGTGGATATGTAGTAAAAAAGGGCTAATAATAGATAAAGAGGAAAAGGGTAAGGCAAAAATGTAAGCCAATATATATCATTAAGTGGTGAAAAACATTACATGGAGCATCAGAACTCCCTGAAGACAGTAAATACAGGACGAGAACTGGGCCTTTTCCAATTGTAGCGCAAAACTGAAGAGATTAAAATAGCAGGAATATATAGCTGATAAATGTGACATTTAAGTCAGAATGCATTTTTAAGCCATCCAGCAAAGCAATTTCTGTCTCAAAATCTTGCACTCAAAATACTTAAGACCTATTGCCTCCAGACACTCTCTAAAAGAAATATTCCTTTACATTATATTCTCCTCCTTGTAGTCTACTTAAGTCTACTTAATCCATTCTCTACCACCTTCATTTTTGTACCTGTAATTCACAACATTCTTGTCCTTCTGTAGGGCTCTCCCTTTCTCTGCCTCAGTTTATCATTTGTTACATGGGCAAAATCACATTTTCAAACTTGACAGGATTATTACTACTACAGTATATTAAAGATTGAGGGATTTAGATATATAGATACAGGCTGTAAATATAAGTAGTTCTATCAACCATATTTTTTAAACATAGGAGTAGAAATGATCATAGACTTACTTATCTTTGAATTCTACTTTCAGAAAACTATGGTGATGTTTACCATTTGTTTACTTTATTCCCATAGAAAAAAACCAGCACCTATAGTGCAAACTACAAGAAAATAGACTAAAATATTACCTTTTCTGTGGCACTCTCATTTCTGTCCTCTCTGTTCATATGCTGTATTTTTAAATTTCATTCATCCTATTTGCATTCTTTTGAAATTATCTTCATCCTGTCATGTTCTCCACTTCCATACTTTCATGTTTAAATAAGTAATGGAAAATGATATGTTTAGGGGTTGAAGAGTCTGAGGGGTTCTGCATGCTAGCTGATATCACTGGTCTGCGTTTCTCAAAAACATGGAAGCGTGTCTGAAAAATTCAGAAAAGAACTCGTAAAAAATGCTACAAACCTAAAGCTGCAGCCATCTGGAGCAAGAGTGATGCCTCCCATGAACTTACATACCTCAAAAGCCGAAAGGTTTTCAAGCTGAATGAATTTGCATCTGTCAGAGAAACAGACAGACTTTTATGCAATGGAATGCAACATGGCACTTAGATGCAATTAAAATCATAATTAGAGGGCTTCATCTAGTGTGCTCACAGTAATGTGGGATTTATTTTTTTCTGGCGGAGAGAGAAAGGAAGGCTCATTCTAGAACAGAGGTCGATCTAACGCTGCTGGCAACTTGTCCCTTCCCCAGGAATGGCTCTTCCTGCATGGAATGACCCTCAGGCATGGACAGCTGCTGCTGCTCCCAGAAAACTGTTCATGGGTTTGAAGCCCAAGAGCAACCTTTTCATATTCTTGCCTATATATCTGTACCAAATAAGGTTACCTGCTACCCAGCTTTCCAGCGTAAATTGCCTCTAAATGCAGGTTATATAAAAAGCAAAATGCATGCTGTTTATTAATGCTGATACTGGAAATCCAAGCCAGCCATGCCTGCTTTGTTGGATTCAGAGAACTAAAACTTCAGTGTAGTTATCTGAACAGAGATTTCACACGAGCAAGGCAAAGCTGCTCACTCTACACATATTCAGAATGCAAACAGATTTGTCATGGGAGAGGAGTGAAGTGGACTCTGGTCTCCCCACAGCTTAAGACTCAGTAATCGGATGGGGGGCTGCGCGGCCGTCACTTTTTATAGGGGCTGGCTATACACTGGTTCCCTGTCCAAACATCACCAATAAAGATTACATTATTTTTAGAATATTGTATCATCTGTGATACTGTCTCTTCCTCAGAATTTTGATTCTCTGTGTTAAATCTTTAGATTTAACATAAATATGAAAACGAATGTAGTATAAAATTCAAAGACTAAAAAGCAGTTAAGAAGACATATTTTACCTATTGCCTTTTCACAATAAGCAAAATTAATGTCTACTTATTATGCCAATTTAAAAGAAAGTAATTTAAAAGGAAGTAATAGGTGTTACTCATCTTGACAAGTTCCAGACAATGATACATGATTTCTAAGAGAAAAATCTGTCGCTATGGTTTGTGTAGTACTAAAGGGAAATGACTGTAAATAAGCCACTGAGAAAGTGTTCAGAAACACAGTGGTATTGTTTGCAGGTGTTATATAAAATAATTTTCAATAACTTCATCAAAGTACACTAAGCTTATCAGGTGTCATAATGACAATATATTATGCACAAAGTTGTAGTCTTATATTTTTAAAATCAAATCTCCTGTATGAGAAAAATCAGGAAAATAAAAGCAAACATCTCTTCAGAACTCCCTTTTTGTTCCCAGACAGACCTGCTTGAGGTAATTGCAGGATAATACAAGCAGGATGCTATACAACACCTCTACTATCTTACCAAGAAAACAATTCATTACCACTATGTTTAAATGATTTTCTAAGTGTTACAGAAAAATTTCTGTGATCTACTGCTTTAGTTATTATTAAAGTAAATCTGAGGGAGTAGAGATGGAATGAAAAGAGTATTCTCCTATTATGGGGGTTTTTTATGTTCAGAGCAGACTTCCAGAAAGGTCCACTAACATGAGAAATAGTGTACCCAAACTCAGTGATAGGTCTGTGTCCCCCAAGCTTCTCCCCTAGTCTTCAAACTGCAAAGTTGAGATTTCCTTAACCCAAATTTCAGACAGCTTGCTACACTTTGCAGCTGGGAGAGGCTAAAATACATGCTTGCTGTTCCTATACCCTGAATGAGACAAAGGAGATTTTATCAGGCAGCAGTAACATAGCCTAGAGCTGTCACAGACTTGTACCCTGTGTCATGCATAGGTTTGCTTTTAGCTGTTTCCTGCAGTCAGAGTCAGACCCCAGACTTCACCTGTGGACAAGTGTGAATTAGCTGGTGACAATTGTGTCCTTTTTCTGAGGTCACAGATAGTTACAGCTTACTTTAAAATCTATAATTTTTTAATTCAAGAATGTCTTTTACGATATTGTAAGCAGTTTATTCTTTTTTCATGAACACATAGCAAACTCAGGAGTTCAGAATGGTTGTTTTTTAATGAAAAATGTGCTTGAGTGCATTGCTGTTATTTAATTGTCATCATGAAAAAGAGCAGGATTTTCAAAAGCATCTTTGCAAGTGACTCTGTTAAGAACATGTGATGCTTTTAATCCATTAGCTCCTTACTTCTGATGTGAATTCCTGACTGCTTGAAGCTAGTGGCAGAAATTCTAGCCATTTCATGGAGGCCACATTTTCACTGCTGATGTAAATTTTTCCAGTTCTAATGAAAATACAAACATTCACTATTTGCATGCCTTATTTTTCAGCATTTCCCTTGTGTCATCACTAACTGTAAAGAAATTGTTATACTGTTGGTGTGTATTTTACATCTCTATTTTAAGAATATGATCTTCGAGTAAAGCATGTTTCCCATAGCAAAGAACTTACTACCAATCTGAATTACATATGTGCAAGTGTAAAGAGAATGATCTCGAAGATGAAAAAGATGTTGAAAAGCTGAAAATGTATTGAAAAATACACTGGCTTAATGATAAATGCAATTCACCATAAATAGTGCTCTTTCAAAAGTCATAAATTGAGTTAGAAGAGGGGGCTTTAGATTTGAGATACCCCAACTCTAAATATTTATCAGATCAAATTTGAAGTTGCCGAAAAGAATGTGATGCTCAACTCAACATAATAAAACCTCAAAATGGTTCTTTTAACTGACATGCAGCTAAACTAGGATAGAATTCCAGTTCTGCTTTGAGCAAGTCTCCCTAGGTGCCTCACAAAGATTATGCTAAAACTATACAGTTATGTCCAATTACTGCTGTTTTTACACATTATCATTTAAATAAGCCATAATATGTTGTAGTGTTGGAAAATTGCTTAGAAATTGTTTGAGTCGGTACACTCCCTTCTTCAGAATATTTCTCAGGCCATCATTTTCTCATCTCCCAAAAGCTACAGGTACCAGTGCCATGTTGCTTCACTAAATTATGTAATGGGGGGGGCTGAGGCACAGTCATTTCAGCACTTTGGAAGACAAATTTCAAAATACACCTTCTGTATTGCTTTATGAAATATCACTGTATACTCTTCCAATCCATGCTAATGGCTACAATAACTCCCTCAAATGTGAGAGGGAAAAAGAAGAACTATTACTCTGCTATTAGGGAAAAATACACTAACAGTCATTTATGAATTTTCATATCTAGTTCATACAAATTTAAAGACCAAAGTTTGTCTTCGCCGTTAGCAAGGGGATAATTTGGCCAAAGGCTCTAAACGTTGTGTACAAACAATAAAATTGTGACTATAAATATGAAGTATTTGTTATGTTTCTGGAACATGGGGAATGTTGTATCAGCTGAACGGAAAATAATAATCAGAGAGTGATCAGAAAATTGCATAAGAAAATAATAACATTGCAGAAACAAAATTTACATCTAAAAAGCTTTTTGAAAATACAATACAGATTTACTTTAAATGCATAATAATTTAATTATTTATATAATGTTCATATTCAAATATAAGTAGGATAAATGGTGACACATACTAAGATCAGGTACATAGAGTGTCTGCCTTTCATTGAAACCCTGTCTCAGTAAACTCTTATCCTGCTTCTGCCAATGAGTCTATTCGTATAGAGCAGCCATTAGGAGATCCTTGCCTTGTCGGTTCCAAAGTGACCTGTGTGGCAAATCAGGAATGCAAGCCGAGTCTCCAGTCAAGAGCAATAAGCCTTCCAAAACACAGAGTTTAAAGGCAGAAACTGCCAGTAAGACGAAGTGCTTTAAAAATAAGGTTATGTTATTGTGCTACAATCAGGCATTGTTGATGCACAAGAGTCTAAGACAAAATATTTTTGTACATTTTGAGTTTCATAAAGTTACAAAGACTTATAGGGGGAACCCTTTGAGAGAAAAGAAGACCAGACTACATTTTGCAACTCCTGATCCAGAGATCTCTGCCTTCCCTTCAGTCTCCAGCTGACAAACTCCAAGAATTTGCATTATACAGGACAAGGGCTGGTTCCAAAGCATATCCAGCCTTTCAAGGGTGCCTTTTTTTCAGAGAATGTTAGGACCAAGAGGTCCTTGCAGTCAGCTCTTCATATTTTCTTTTTGTCCCTTCTCAGTGCAAACATCATCAGGAGGAACTTTGACCATTTTTTCAGAAAATGGTAGTGCTGGTGTTTGGCAAAGCGCTAAGCATATTTTTAGCCCTTTTTGATGATGAGTAGAATTTTTCACCTGCACAGTCTAGCTCTAGCACTAGCTCTAGTCTAGACAGAATGATAATCAGAAAATTCGAGGTGATTGTGGGCTTGGAGGTAGTAACCTAATGCTTAATCTTTGAGAGGTAGAATGACAGACAGGTTTAAGCATAACTGTTGTTTTTAATTATAAAGATGATGCTTCCCTGGAGAATTGCACAGGCTGCAAAGTGAACAAATGCTGAGCTTTATTTCATTTAATTAAAACATATGAAAAGATATTAATTGGAGTAGAAGTTATATTGCAATTATTTGGAGTACTTCAATTAAAAAAGTGTACTCATTTTTTTGGATTCTAATTCTTGTGTGCTCTATAAAGATGTCGTATATTAACTTAGAAGTCCTGTAGGCAACTTTACATTTTAATAGCCCAGAAAAAGGTTTCTATGGTGTGCTGTAGAGGGACACATCTCTGTTTCAGATTATCCATTTATTACGTGCAGTCATCTCCCAACATTTTTCTAGATGAAATTTTTTCCTGCAGCTTAAGATTCAACAGATCTACAGACTGGTCTCATAAAAGACAATCATTAAATAATTATAAAAAGCGAATATATGACTAATTAAAAAAGATCTTGTCTTGAAATACTTCTTGATTATCTAAGCCAATTTTCATGACCCTTTTCCCTTTATTTTAAGAGAATTATATTATTACCATTCCCCAGTGATTTCATTAAAATTAATTGATTTTTCTTTCAGACAAAAAAAAGATGCTTAAGAAAATTAAGAAAATGCACCTTTTTTTTTAGCAACTCACTTTCCCAAGCGTTTCAGTACACTCCTTAATCTTTTCTATGTGAACTTGAAGGAGAACAGTACTTACAAGCTTCACAAAGCCCCATGGCTCAACATACTTTCATAAAAGAGCTCCATAAACTATTGCCAAAACTTACCCACTCATTCCAGTGAGATGAATATGGAACTGAGTAAAGCCTGTATGCTAAGAATGTTTGCTTTAACCACAGCTGTGTTTTTGATCTGCCAGTGTTACCAGTTAATTCCCTGGGATGAAAAAAAAGAAATACAGTTCGCAATTACCCCTGTATCCATCTAAACTGTCAGTGTTAACAGGAACCACTGTCTGGACACCAGACACTCTAATCAGCTGCTTGTTTGTTTTCTAATGGAGCTCTCCACAAACATCTGAAAAGTGCTGTCCTTGAGACTAGCAGCTTCAATGTAAACAAGTGACCCCACTGATTTTTGAACTATCACTGAGTTTGTTTTTCAAGGAACAGTATAGAATTACTGCATGATCTTTGCCAGTGTTGTTCTGCTTTATGTTTCCCATTTCCTCAAACTCTGGAAGCAAACTTTTCTTTCTGTTTTGACTTTGACTATTTCAAGATAAGAGCTATTTTAGCTGTTCAACAGCATTATGAACAACATTTTTAATAGGCTTTGCATAACTTTCTCAATATATCATCAAGGAAATTAAAGAGGCTGCTTTATTTTACATTTTGTGAAAAAAGAAACGATAAATTTCAAGTCCTCAAGAAGGTGCAGAATGCTTTTTAATTCAATTATAATTTCATACAATAAAATATATTTTATAGTATATATTATATATTATGTGTTTTATAATATATTTTTATACAACAAAATATTAATTAATATTAATTGCAATTCCATTTTATTGCAAAGTTGCTATTGCTGGAAATCAATTGAATAATATTATTGTGGACTCAGTACAGGGAATTTTTTACCTTTCATGTTTGGAGGGAGACACTAACAGCTTCTGAATCAATTAATAAATAGTATTTGTATTATTGTAGGTTGTTGCTAGGGCTTCTCAGTACCTAGGTAGGTCTCATTATGTCAACTGTTCTAGCAAAAAACCCAGTAAGAAGTAGTTGCTGTAAAGTTTAGTCAAAATATGCAATGTTTTTCAAGAGAAAAAGATAGATTCATAAAATATCCTATATATAGAAAGTATATTGTTGGATATCATCAGAATTAAAGGAAGCTAAAATGTGAGAAAAACAGTATAACTAAAAAAACCCAACAAAACAAAACAAACAAAACCTCAAAATAATACCAGTATCAATAGAAAAAGATATATGCATTAAGCAAGTTGAAGAGCTACCTCATAGCTTGTGTCAGCATTGTGAAACATTGCTAGACCAGCAGTTTCCTTTTTACAGATGTTTTACCTTGACCTTATTAGTTTGGCTTTTACGAAGACACAGCTGTCAAATTCACTACAAAAATGGATAAAGTGTTAATCCTATCATATTGTTCCGTAATGCAGGAACTTCCTTTCTTATTTTTTCCAGTCAGCATTATTTTATATCAAATTAGTCACTTGGTATGATTTGTAGAAGAACAAAAGAATTACAGCAGGAGGTAAAATCGATACATTAATGTAACTTGTAGTTGTTTTTCAAGAAATCCTGCTTTTAATTCAATATTGAGATACAGAATCCTGTTTTACTCATTCACAATTTTTTTACAAGATTTCCTACAAGATTAGAGAATGATTTCACATGTATTTTTATTTAATTTAGTTTTTAATGCTATTATCAATAGACATTGCTCTAAATACTCTGTCTACCTGAACTTAACCAAAGGAATGCTAGCAATTTTTATTAATAGTAATTATGAAGTGAATTATAATCTGATCCACAGATGGACAACAGAAATCTCTAAAAGGACTAATTTGTGCTTGAAAGGAGACACAAAATTGGCTTGCAGAACTATTTTTTAGAAGGGAAAGGAGGGCAGAGTGTAGTCAATCTGCACTTCCACATTAATGCTTTTTCCTTTAAGCTAGCAAATTTTATATCTCTGTGCTAGCATACTTACAGACTCCTTACTAGTTATCATCAGCTGTTGCTCTACATGGATACTTTTGAATCATTATCCTTAACACTGTTTCAGGAGTAAATTCTTAATGTGTTGCTTGATCGTCTAAATTCACTTGTCCATGTCCAGTGTAGACATTTTGATTGCGATTTAGTTATCTAATCTTCTCTGATACATCTTTGGGGAGCAGTGACCCATATGGAGTAGGTGAGTAGAGCAGAGGACACTCACATTATTCCACAATGGTGGATGGAGGGCCAGCAGAATGCTCTAATATGTCTAAACTGTCCCCTGCTGCCAATGCTTAGGGCAACAAAATTTCACTTTTAGTAGTAAAAGCAATGATGGAAGAATAAAGGAAACTGATCTGCTCATGCACTTTTAAAAATTATCTTTTCCAAATGAGCTAAAGGAAGACGAATATTGTCTCTCTCCTTGGCTGTGCACGTTTGGCAATAGCTGATGATTAGTAGGAAAGAGCCTGCAAGTTTCTAGAAGAGGATGTGGGTTAACGGTGTACATAATACAGTGTGGAAAAAAATTAGTGTGATGTAAAGACTGTAACCAAATACTAATGAGAGAAGAGATAATTAGAAACCATACTTAAAGTACCTTCCTGACACCTACAAAAATCAAGTTGCCAAATAGCCTTTCAAAAGTTGTCTTTGATTACCAGTCCATCCTTAGTAACAGTAAACCTTGGCCTAACGAGGTTAAGATGTTTAGTTATGGTAGACTGTGATTTAGATATAAAAGAAATAAAACTGAAAAGCAGAAGCTTATCTCTAATGCTAGTAATTTAGCTGTAATTTCTTCTGCTGTGACTTTCCTGTGAAATGCTTCCAGTAAATATGGTACCTTCATTAAGAGCATGAGAATCACCTGATAGAAACACTTTTCTCCAGTGGAATTGAAACTGGAACTAATTAGCATAAAAATTAAGACACATATTTTGCTTAATTATCAAAAATAACTCGGATGAGTCATAGATGTCAAAGGACTCTTCTTTTTGGGGCACAGGTGAGTCTTTCTTGGTTTAATATAGGTAAAAATTACGTTGAAGGTTTGTTTTCACATTTGTATAACATTCTACTTGGCATAAACTCAGAAATGTCACTGTACTAATAAAAGATAGCAACTTTTAAAAAACATTCCTATTAAAAGAAAAACAAAAATTTCAGTGAAAAAATCAATAAAAATGGGCAGAATAGGCAAAACAGAAAGAAAACTACAGAATAAAATACAGAATTTTTGAAGTGAGGATAGATGGGTGTGAAATCACGTAAATTGACAGTTCTACATGAATCTCATTGCTGTGCCCTCAATTCCTGCTCAGTTTTGGTCTAACAAAATGTTCACACTAATGCCTGATGTTTGCTGATAATCTGGGAATTATATCTATGTGCTTAGTCTACTTGAGATTTAAAACATACTGTGTTTCTGCTACCTATACTAAAGGTAATTTAACTTTGCCTGCAAAAGCAAGAAAAACTGTGAAAAATTACAAAGGGTGTATTTTTAAAATGTATTTACACACTTAATCTTACACATTTATTTAACTAAATATAAGTAAGAATTATGTTATGAATTACAAAGTCTTCCCTGAATTTTTATAATTGAATAAATTTACTGACAACTTATTATTTTCCTTGTATGCAAACCCTAATCATGATTAGAAGTATTTCAACCACAGAAGACATTCCAGATCTTTTAAACATATATTAAAAATGTTAGCAACACAAATAATGAGCCCATTAGACAAATTATGTTATGTATATAAATAAGCACAAATCCCAGGAAAACATATTTTTTAATGTAGAAATCATTATTTTTGTTTAGAAATGCACTTCAGTCTGCTGGTCTGAAGGAAGAGGAACATACTCAGCACTGCTTATAGAAAGACAATAGGAGTTGCTGAGTTATTAGAAATGCTTCTCATCCAGTATTGCACATTCTATTTTAGCAGGTATTTGTAATAAAACATTTCATACCATAGCAATAACCCCCTCTATTAGGCAAAGAAATTGGCAGTATGAGTAGAAGGTTAAAGATAGATAGACATTCTTGGGAAATCTTCAAATCATATAATGTAAACAAATGCAATTCAGTTTTGTAAATAATAGTAAAAGCATTTTTTGTTATTATCACCACTTTATTTTTATCTCATGTCTATTAACACTAGTTTAGGGTGAAACACCTCAGAATCTCAGCCCTGTGACCTGAAGAAATGGGATTACCACGTTCAGAAAATTGAGTGCCAGTTTGCAGACAACTGTAAGCAAGGGAATAACACAGTTTTCATAAACAAACTTTTTTAAGTTTGCAGGTTTGTGTCAGAGATTTGAACCTGATCCTATCCCAGGGTGTGTATAAGCTATCAGAGTACAACTGAAAGCAAAAATTGGCCTTCCACCACCTGAGCTTTGGGATGTACTGGCTTTACAGTAATATTTACAGGAGATTACAACATTACCAAGATTAATGCTAAACTTTATAGAGAAGTACTGAATCTCACACTTCAGGACTTATGCTATTATAAATCCAATATGGAAGGAAAATTACCTTTGTGTACAAAGTCCTCTTACTTTGCTCTGAAGCCTTAGTGCTGGCCTGGACAACTGGTTGATCACCTCTCTCCAATTTAGGTATTTACTTTTCCAAAAGAACATTTTCCAAGTTAAAGTCCTTGATATAATTTCAACTGGAATCCGCTGTTCAGTGCAACCATGTTCACCATATAGGCTAACAGCAGGCCATTACAAACTGCACATGACGCAAGGACAAAAGAATGAAAACACCAGATACAGAAAAACCATATATGGAGACTTAGTTTGTACAACACATCGTTTCAGGATTGGCTGAAGAGATGGCTGATAGAAAAACCTCTGATTAGTGGCTAAAGTCCTTTGAAACACCCTATAGCTAATAGAGACCTTTGAAATATCCTGTAGTAGAAGGCATAGTTATCCAAATGCAGCTAGAAAAACATAACCTGTTTGTAGAGTAAAAAATTAGCTTTGTATCAACAGCAAATGATTTTGGATTCTCCTTGTGCATGGCATGATTCTTGTGGCCGTTCATTTAGGGGGTCTGTACTGTTGGCCACAACCATGATTTAAAACTGCCACTTCTGTAGCAGACAGACTTGAATGATTTTATATAGTAAGAAAAACACTTGATATATAGCCAGGTAATTAACTGTATGAATAATTGACTGATTTTTCTGTTATAGCTAAAGTTGTAAAAAAATTTAAATCACCATTAAGTTGGTAGCTCCTATGGAAATACTGTTTGTGTACTGTGAATTTTCAATTTCCCTATCTTAATTTGCATCCTTTTTAATTATCTCATCAAAATGTGTATTTTTTCATTAAAATGGTTTGAATAATGATGTTGCAATGATATTCTTCAGGGCCTTTTTATTTTCAATTCTAGTCACCTGCGAAATATATATTCCTTAATACTTGAGTGAAGACCTACCTGCCATTAGTAAGATCATAATTAATATGACTTATCAGAACACAAATGGAAAATAAACCTATATTGTAAAAATTACTAGGCCCTTGTGATGAGTTAGCCCTTGATTTATACTAGGTCCCTGAAGACTATAATGCTATGACAAACAGTTCTCATTACCTATGCTCTGCCTATATTTGATCTGTTGCAGACTTCAGGACATTACACATTTACAATATGCTCACTACAAAACAAGAAAGACAACTAAAATTCCAATAAATATTTACAAAGATTTTTCCATATTCAAGTAAGAGTTTGAATGGTCAGACTTCTTACAAAAATTGTCATTAAATTAAAGTACAAAACTACTGATAATATTTTGGTTCGAAAGGTTCCACTGCAGACATCACTCATGGCAAAAAGGCTCTCTCCTAATCACCTCTGATCTGAAGATGAGTGAAATGACTGGGTTTAAGAATTTTCTCACCTGAAAATATAAATTTATCATAACTAGGGCTGTTTGCTACATTTTGTCACAATCCCAATAATTTTATTACTTTTTAGGAGCAAATATTTTAAAAAGTAGAGAATTTGCTGCCTGTTATTGCTGGAAACTATGGCTATCCTGGTTGAAGTGAACAAGCATAGTCAGAAACGACAACCACTTGCCTGTTCTCCTTTCTGAAGGAGACCGGGATGTACCAGTGACCACAGCCAGCACAAAGGCTCAGTTGGAGCAGTTTGGCTCAGTCACGTGAAATACAGTGCTTCCAGGGACTGAGAAAGAGCAATCATTGCAGAAAGCTGCCTTTGAAGTAGCTTTGGTCAGGTACAGACAGCTTCAGCAGCAGTGTTTCCAACAGGCCAAGGAGAGCTCTCCTTCACTGAGGTTTCAGCAGCTCCAGAAACAATGATTTGAAATTGCAAAGCAACCTGGATTAATAAAACAAAATCTAAACTGTGGGCTCATAGGGACATTTATTCATTCCCTGAGACACTTCATTATTTTACCTGTGTTGAAGGAACTTAAGGGCATGTCATCTTTCACCACAAAACTCACCCTTTTCTGAGGCACTTTCCCCCACTGTGAGGAGGTAGAGTGGTTTGAAAAGGCTTGAATGTACTATGCTGTTTTAGGCAGATACTATTTTCTATCTGTCTCTACATGAAAAGAGACTGTTTCTTCAGGGAATTTTTCTGTACTGTATAATAAACTCTCCCCACGTTGCTGTCTTTTCACATGATAAGAACAGCAGAAAGATAGAAGTGAAGGGAAATCCTGCTGATTCCCACCCAAAAAGGTGCTGAGCATAGTTAGCAACAATGAGCATGTGGCTTGATATCGGCTCTGTAATTCAAGAAAAGGTGACGGCTGTTAATCTAAAATATCTCACAGAAATAAAAATTGAAATATGAGTCATGAGAATTTCCATGAGTCCTGTGTGCATATCATACAGAATATATTTCCACAGAAAGGGCTAGAAATTAAGACTTGTTTTGTGGGTTTTGTATAAACGATTGATGGACATTTTTCTTTCTAAAAAAAGAAAGCATTTTTTTATCACTCTCCCTTCCCTCTTTATCAGTATTCTGTATCACAACAAGTCCAGAAAACACTACCTAGCCTCAAATCAGGTTTTTCCACTTGGTTTTCAATAGAATTTTTTTTCTTCTCTTGGGACCACTTTGCTCTCACTGAGCTACATCTCAATCAACAGACAGTCCAGTGAGGAGACTCAGTTTGAATTCTTGTTTCACCTAGTCATACCCAGCTGAACATAGTTGCTAGTGATCATTAAAGGCCACAGTCTTCTTCCGACAGTTTTGTGGAAAATGTCCAGAATCCCCACAGTGACTAAATATCATATTCTCCTGAAATTAGAGGTGCTCACTGCACAGTGAGAAAATCTTCCTTAGTTGCTCTCCCTCCAGTACAATTACACTCTGACATTTCTCATACTTATGCAGAAATAATCAGAAAGTCTGAGACCTACAGACTTTAGGCTGAGTAATCCTATCAGGCATGCCTGTTATCTTAGCTTCATGGGAGCACGAAAGGCACAACTGTAATGCACAGACCCGCCAGGTGAGAGACTGCAATCTCCAAAGCGGATATAGATACCTTTCCCAAGTTTTCCTCTCAGTGATTTTACACCATGAGTTTTAACAATGATCCAATCTAGGATGAAAGTTATCCATGTTTTTATGCCTGGGATTTATTAATATAAATGTCTCCTTTGTGTCTTGATATATTTTCAAAAGGCCTCAACCATTTCTCTCATCCATAACTTTGAATGTATCAATGCTATCATATAAAGCTCTCAGTGTGATTGCACAATCACATTTTTAAAATGAATATTAAAAAAGGCAGGGGGGCTAAAACCTCATTTTCATGTAAAAAAATATTCAGACACTGCTTTCTGGTTTCAGTTCAACAGAAGAAAAGGTCCAAATATAGTGGATATTAAGTAAAATAATTTCTGTAAAAGAATGACAGAAAAATATTGAAGTTTGGTTGGTTTTATGCTGACCTAAGAGAATAAGCTAGATATATTTTAAACAAAAAGCTAGAAGTAACTAAGCAGTAAGTTCTGTTCTTCCTAGTGATTTCAACAAAATTAGTTATTAAGTAGATATTGAGAATAGAGAATATGCACTATGTCGTGTGTTCCATCTCTTGCACTTTTGACAGAAGTGCAAATAATTTTGAAAAACATCAAATTTTTGTGGTTAATAGTACAAATTTTTAATACCTTTGAAGTAAAACCAGTATTGAAGCATAATAATTAAGGATAAGGTAATTAAGGATAAGGTAATGAAGCTCATGCTTTCATTATTCTACTATTTGTCTGACAAAGATTTTCTGCAAAGGCAGTTTATCGAGAAAGCAACACATCAGCTCACATTATGAATACTACTTTCGCAATGCAGGAAGCCTGTTTATTTATTTATAAGTGACAACTTAGATTCTATCAGCCGCAGTACTGTCAGGCAGCAACAATGAGCTGACACACAGACACTGGGGCAGAGCATGTCCTGGCAGAAGATCCTGCCACGACCAATGGCCAAGACAGAAATCGGGTTAAATACAACTCTTATGGTGTCAGATCAGTTTGTAAAATGTACCCATTGGTCTTAAAACACCTCTGTAGACACTCATAGTTTTCTTCCTTTCAGCATTATAAGGATGAAGAAGAGTAAACATAGCAATTTTTTCTGGTTTTTCTAATCTTTGAAGATTTTACTGTGGATTTTACCTTAGGTACTGGCTACCAAAGTTTAACATAACAGCCAAGCCCAATAATAGGATTTATCCTAGTGTACAGGGAGGTAATAAGCTGCCAGTTCACAGTGCATTACACAAGAGAAGATCAACAAGACTTGCCAGTTGCCCTGCTCCCTGTAGGTTGCTGTCTGTTACAGGAGGTAAAATCTCAAGATCAGAGACAAATGATACACAAAACTGAAGTCATTATAAATTGTTCTCTGTACTTTCACACTGCATACACAACCATTGCATCAGGCAGTGTATTTTCATACTTGGGGATATTGGGCAGATATTTTAATACGTAAGAAATAGAACTAAAAAGTAGAAATTTAAGGAAGTAAGCACGTAGGTTATTAAATCTACTTATGACAGTAGTTAATATTCCTCATGTAGGTAATTCATCCCAATAGCATCACTGCAACCAATCATAATTTGCTCTGCCCTTTTTCCTCTGTACACTTAATAACATTTACCAGGCAAAATAAAAATGTATGAAGCCCTAAAATCACAGAATTAATGCTAATATGTCTATTTAGTTGTACGATTATGGGACATGTGAAAAATATTTATTATTCTTCATATAATGTTCAAAGGGGGTAATCTGTACAGACTCAGACTATGGAACTGTACAGAATATGCCATCTGTATCTGCAGCTATTCTATCCACACAACAGTATAATTTTTCCACAGATTATTTATACAGTACACAGGGAAGAATTTGAAGTGATTGAAGAGGCTGCCAAACACCATACTCTGCCTTCAGGATATAGATGATACCTTTAAAATGGGTGAAAGGCTAATTAATCTTGAACTGTTCATGGATGATATATAAGATAATATGCCTCAGCCTGACAGTGTTTTGGGAAGGCACACAATTGAAAACAGAGCCACGATTTTCTTTGCTAGACAGGACACACACAAAAATAAGAGAGTTTAAACATAGAGATGCATGAGAATTTGAATACCACTTGAAATACAACTTGAAATTTAATCTTTACTGCAAATATTATAGATAGCTATAGAGCAGATTGTTTGAGTTTTACAGAATCCACAGCTTCAGGCCCTTGGATGAGTATTATACTGGGGGAAAAGGCTGCTATATGTGTTTTATTGTGCTATCACTTTTGAGCAATAAATAATCTACTACTTTCTAACAGATGTGGCTTTCATGGCAAATTACTACTATATTCTTCAATTTTCTCAAAGTGAACCGCCAAGATATATGCAGCCCCAAATAGAATGACAATCTTTTTCATGGTTTTATTTCACCTTGTTCAATATATGCACACACCTATCATTATTGCTTTTATTTCTCATCATGTTTAAAATTAGGTGGCAAGCTTCCTAAAAGAATATATCTATTGTTTTATAGGTATAAAACTACATCAACATTGCAGTTGTGACCTTATCTTAAATGAAAGAGAATTTAAAGATCTCATGTCAAAGTAGTCCAAACCCAGAAAAAAGGGTCTAGCCACAGAGGTCCAGTATAGAGAACACTAAAAACTAAATTGCCCTGCTTCCCAAATGAATTCTGCAGCTTGATCTGGCTAGATTTCTTCCTGTACCTGATCTAAGAGTTTTCAAGTGATTTATAACAATCAAGCTCTTTTGTTCTACAGAAGTACCAGGCATATTTTGGAGTTACATGAGTAACAGATAGCAATGGGTCAGATTTTTGGGCTTAGAAATACATAGACCATAACAAATTAATGATACAATCAGTGGACTTTTTCCAATTGCCCTGATGGAAAGACACCACTTATCTTCATTTTACTATAACATCCTTCATGGAATGTGAGAGAGGCAAGGCAGAGATAACACAGTTAAATCATCCAAGAATACAAAGAATTCACCTCTTTCAAATATTTTTTCCACATCCCTGTAGCTTGCACTATTTCATGCTGTATATGTCAACTTTAGGCATAATCAAAAGCAAAGTTGTATTTTGATGGACATTTGGAAGAAATATTTTCTCTTTGGCACATGATATCAAGAATGGTTCCTACCTCCTAGCTAACCCACTGGAAATCTGATTACTTACAATTACTCAGGTGGGTGATTGCAGGTATTAGATGTCCCCTGTGGTTCACACATTCTTAATGTCTGTAATGTAAGTCTTCACCCTTGCTTATGTTTCCAAAAGTATATTTTTCCATGTTTTTTTTAAATTATGGCTTCATTTTAAATGATTTTTAACACTTACTTGCACACTAGAAAAAGACCTATGTTCACAAGTCTTACTTTTTATCTCAAATTTCTTTATTTTGTTTGTGTTCATTTTTGTTGTTTTTTTTCAATCCAAACTCGTACACTGTGACACCACTTCCCCTCTCTCATTTTCAGCTACTCAGCATGACATCACTAGTAAGAGCACCAGACAAAAAAAACATTTATTTATCATTCACAAATGTCCAGAGTTTCAGTACCACTCAGGTTAACACACTTCTCATACAAATTATGTAACACTTCACTGTTTGAAGGATTGACAATGAAAGCAGACACCACATAGTACTCCAGGCAATTCACCACTTCTGCATTTCTCACTTGTACCATTTTTTGCACCTATTTATCCGGATACTGAGATCTATGGGAGATGTTTTTACCACCAGTGTTTCTGGGACATAAAACTAGAATTAAGCGAGTGTTTAGTTCTGGAAATGCCATCTTAGGAAAAATTAACAGAGCTGTGGTAACACCCAGTAATGCAGAGACAAGCAATGCAACATGGCTCTTTCATTACTAACAGCCTTTAAAAAGTCTCTATTTTTATTTTCTAACTTTTTCATCCAAGTAGCTTATTCTAGGGATCATGAATAACTCTGAAACTAAGATAAAGATATCAAGTGAACTTTTTTACAAATTAAGGCTTTGTAAACCTCCTGTTCTTGCATTGTGAGATAGTATTCCTCCAATATTATGAAGCAAAGCTGTATTTATAATTTCTTCACAGCACCTTACTGTACAATACAGTAAAATATGTCTATGTTGTTACCTTTTAGTGAGTGGAAACAGATTTAATAACTTGTAGAATTAGAGAGGGATTATTTTTGGAGTTCAGCCATTGGCTTGATAGGTATCTTTGAGGTCAGTGAGTCACTGAACTGCTGTGAGTTTGATTACTCTAAGTAAAATATTTAGCAATTTCTGAACAGAAAAGACCACATAACACTCTAAGTGCTGAGGTTAATGCACCTTAGGATTAATATACAAATATCATATAACCCCAAACTTAATCAAGGTGACCAGGTTTCTGCTATAATAGAACTAACTGGTACTTTATAAACGTGGAAGAAATTCTGTGTCACTGTTAAGACAACTGAACGTTGCTTTCTGGAAATTGAAATTTGGAAAAGGTAAAAAAATTTAAAAGTTGGTGTCTGGCACAGAAAAAACCTAAAACCTTGAGAACTGGAAAGTCCCTCAGGGGTCATTCAAGCCATTTCCTGCTATGAAAAACAATTAGACAACTAATCCCTTTTGTAATCTAATCAAAGACGAGCAGTTAGTTTCAGGGCTTGCTTCTCCACTGCTTCCATTTTAAGGCTGTTCTAGAATATATCTCCTACAGTATTTATACTTTTTTATTAGAATTGCCATATATGTTTACTCAGGCCCATTACTGTTATTGTTACTTAAAGCTGTCTTTACCTTTTATCTTACCCTACTCAAGGCATCAACAAGACTTCTAAGGAAAGCAGTCCTATCCTTCTGTGGACTCAGGTTTTCTAGGTATTGAGGAATATATGTGGTGCAGGTTTTGCAGGGTTTGCGAGCTGCAGATTGAGCTCTGGGCGGGAAGTTGTGAACTGCCAAGTTCTCTTTCTAAAAATCCATAAGCTATAGTTATTTTCAAGTACAAGCACTGGCAAACTGACAAATGACTCAAAATCAGATGGAGCTGGGTCAGGAATAGTTAGTCTGTAGTTGTAAAGGGCTGTGGCTATAAAAATGTTAGTGGAGAGAGGACCTCCACTAAAGAAAATTGAATCTGAAGTCACCAGGCTGCCATTTAATCTTCTCTTATAAGAACAAACATATAATCTGTTATGCCTGAGAGTTACGAGAAAGGGGCTTATTCTTGCCAGGTTTTGTGGTTTTCTTTAACCAGGTAATTCTTGAGTTATATGCATGAAAGTATGCTAGTGATTTTAGAATATGATTGACCATTATTAAAGATCTTTTACAACAGCAAAAATACCTTCCCTATCTGAACTTACACTTTTTAGGAATGCTTCTGTCTTTTTCAAATCACATAATTATTTTGATTAAATGGGTCTCTGTATTATCACTCATTTTTAATTTACAGTAGGCTTCATAGAAGTAGTTCTTAAGTATCTGACCTTGTACTAGAACATTTCATTCCATTTGTATTAATGCTGTTTTAAGGTCACCCTGATCTTCCTATTTATTATTCTCCTCTTTCTGTGAATTCTCAGTGTCTCCCAACTTTGACTGATTAGCAGATTTTTTTATCTAGACCATGACATTTCAGTCTTCTTTAGTTTCGCATTGTTTAGGACGATGTGCACCGCTTAGAAACTGTGGGAAAGAACAGGTGGATGCAATATATGAAGCTGGAGAGAAAAACTGATTTCACTGACTACAGTGAAATTAGGCACAACGAGAAACAGCTGGAATGCTACTGGGGTAGATGGTTTCCAGACTCACATCACTTCATTTTCAGCATTTAAATTAATTCTATTATTACTTCTTATACTATCCATGTTTCTCAAATGAAGTAACTTTCAAACATGATTCATCTCACTGAAGATCTAAGCCACCATTAGAACACAACTTTCTAATTTAGAATCTTAGTTTAGGTATGACAGCCAGGCGCCCAATCTTACATGGAACTATCCCAGACTTTCATGACAAATTTCTAAATAATAGAAATCAACTTAATCCAAACTTTTCTCCTCACAGTGGCACTCTATAACACATAAATGAAAAAAAAAAATCATCTATTCATCAACACTTTGGAATTTCCTCTGTGGCTTGTTCTATGGATTTATTTCTAGTAGAATGGTCCTCTTCATTTGAAAGCAAGCATCTGTGAAACCAATATTAAAATAGTAAAAGTACCATGTATTTATGCAAGTGTGTGTATGTGTGCATGATACTATGTCAAACAATAGATACAAATCCCATAAGTGTATTTGGTATACACAATACAAACAACTGAATTTATTTTGGTAAATTAAATACCTTAAAATAATAACAATTATTTTGTTTATTTTAGCATTTATCAACGTACTTTGCATACAAATGCCACCCCAGTCACAGAGTACGACCATTCTCCCTTGGATTGTATTAAGAAATATTCTTTAAATCAGACTTAATCAGTTCCATTTATCTACAATAGCATATTTTCTCTCTTAAAAAAAATAATTTATCACTGATTCTGTTAAGGACATTTTTCATTTAAAATCTTGTAGGTTGCTTTGGGCCCAAATGCATGTGTGATATTTTTATAAACAAATGTGAAGGGGCGAACAGAATGGGCTTTTTGGCCCTTTCAAAATGAATTACCTTTAGAAAACCAACTTGAGTCAGCCAATACCAGG
Source organism: Serilophus lunatus (assembly GCA_013399895.1). NCBI lineage: Eukaryota > Metazoa > Chordata > Aves > Passeriformes > Eurylaimidae > Serilophus > Serilophus lunatus. Next base: position 912,240 of record VXBA01004266.1, read on the forward strand.
CCTTCTAACCAACACAAATCCAAATGTGCTGGAGAGAAAACTGCTGTGGAGCTGCACCTGCACAGACATACATCCCTGATTGCTTCTTTCAATTCTTCAGCGTCAGAAACAATCATTTCATCTCAGGATCATAAGCCTTTCCGTTTCTCTAGCAGATGCTGGAGCAAAGCATCAGCCCCATCTGTACACCACAACTTTCTGCTATCATCCTGCCACATTGTGGTTCTGAAGTTGTAAAGGTTATTTGGACTGTAGTAAAAAATAAAACGGTCAAAAAATGGTTCCTTTTGTTAAAGCACTAAAACAGGTACCAACAGGTACAATGTGGGATATGGCAAACCAAATTCTATTTCTGTTCTGCATTCTATTTTAGGATCATAAGTGCTTTTATAAGCTTGATTGAGTAATTCTTAAGGAAGGGAAAATGATGTGAGACTTAAGCACCTAAGCAGGAGTTCAGAGGAAATGCACTCTTAAAATTTGTAAGGATATGAGAAGGATACACAGCACCTCGCAGTGATGGAACACTGGCATAGAAGAGAAGTAAGACAGCCAGGGAACAGACCAGTGGGAGTTGGATATTCTTTATATTAAGGGAGACAGAGGCAGACCAGTGGAACCTTCAGGATGAGAACTACAGCAGAGTAGCTTTTACATGCAACCACAGAAAGGAGGTATTCTACTTTCTAAGAACCACTCCTCTCCTCCTTCAAACAGATATGCAGCCTGGAAGGTGGTAGACACTTTCTATTGTTCCAGGCTCTCTGTTTCTCCATCTGCATTTGTCATATGTATTTTCTTCAGTGCATTTGTTTTTTCAAGGCCAATCCAGCATTGTTTAATTCACATATATTTCTGTGTTGTGAATATCTCTGTGCAAAGGAGATGAACAACATCCTTCAAGAAAATGCTTAAAGCAGAATCTCACAGGCAATAGATTTGAATTAGAAATATAGCATTTTCTTTTCATGAGAAAATGAAAGCAACTATTCTTCCACAGAACACCCACAGAATCAGCTGAAACATTAATGAGCAAAAGGGAACACATACTAGTTCCTTTGCCTGCTTTATTGCTTTGTTTTTCCATGAATGGCAGACGATATAAATATTATTGTTAGCCTTAGGGCTTTCTTCAAAAATGCTTGTCTGTATCAACTCATATTGTGAAAAAGTGTCAGTAGCTGTGTTAAACCACTGCAGGCTGAAACTGAAAAATGGCACAATAATTTTTCCAACCAGTGCATGCAAGATCAAAGCTGTTAAGAGGGGATGACAGGTGGCATAAATGTCCCAAGGCCCTGACTCACTAGACGCATAACAGCATCTACTATAACTCCAATAAAAATAGTCCCAGTAAAAACACTGTAAAAAGCAGCAAGTAGCCTGTTACATCTTTGACCTCAGGGTCATTCCACCAAGAGATCATCTGGCAGCCCAGTGAGAAATGTGTAATTGGTTTTTATTCCCACAAACTAGGCTAAAGTGCCAGATATTAAAATATCAGAAAGACATTTTAAGAGACATATTTAAATTGATTGCAACAATAAAATCAATGCCAAAGTACAATTCCTTCATGGATACCCATTTTCCAAGAAATTGTAGTTTTATGTGACTCTGGTTTTGTTCTGCAACTTTGTTAATGTTCTGGTGTTCAGGCTTGTAGCTCGTACTTAAATCGATTAATTTATTTTAGTTATAGTTAATAGTTAATGAGGACTTTAATGCATAATCTATGCGATGACTAATAATATTTTGTAGCAAACAATACAATCTGTCAAAGCTAGACTTCTAGTCAACCATATTAACACTTATAATTTAAAAATTAAAAGTCTTTGAAGAAAGTTATGAAAATAAAATAAATACTGGATTTTACCCTATATTGTTCACTTTTATTTTTTAATACAGCTATTTGACAGAAACTTGTCTAACCTAACGGTATTTATTCCATTTTAACGACTTGCAGCATCTTAAAATACATATCAAAGTAGATAGATAGGTGGTAGTTATGTATCTGCTTTGGGAAGAAATAGAATTATGGGGATTAATAGAAGAAAGGATGTCAGATAGCAGCAACACACAGATTAGATGTAGTTGCTATTTCTTTAGGTTGAAGAAAAACAACTTGTCTTCTCCAACACAGTACATAAAATGTAGTGGTATTCACTGTGATCATAACCTGAAGGCCTTAGGAGGCACACAAAAAATGCAAAGTTCACATAGCAAAAAATAAGGCTAAAGTATTATTTATAGGGATGTGCTTGGGCCCTTAACCTGTAAATAAATCATACTGAGTTTTTTTCATGTGAATGAAGCCTCAGATTTATTCCTCCAGAGAAAGACATGAAAGCCTGCACTGCTTTGTGAAGCAGACCTGGTACAACAGTAGCTTGGAGGCGGAATAGAGTACATTTGAATGTTATTTAAGCATCAGCTCTTCCGTGTTTAAAGTGATCTTATGTCAGCCTGTGAAGAGCTCCAAATCCAAGCCCAGTTAAGCTTTGAGGAACATATACAAGTAGACCTGCAGAGGAAGGGGCTATGCTCTGTACAGAACAAGGGCACAAAACCAAACCAGACTGTGAAATGCCTACTTGTTCATAAGAGGCAAGCAAACCAGCCACTGATTAATGGTAATTTTCAGACATACACAGTATAGAGCAAGTGTTTATCTGTTGTTTTAGAAGTAGCAAAGACTATTAAACACCTCAGGAATACTACACAACTTCAGCTACTACTTAGTATTACCAGCTGGGCATGCTGATTTGGAAGAAGTTATATTGCACCGTGCTACAGCTCAGGTTTACCACTAAGTTTGCTTATGCCAGTCAAGGAGACCTGCTTCCAAGTCATGGCAAAGAGCTCATGCTGGAGCTGCTGTGTCACATGTGCAGGCCTGTTAGGGTAGAGGCATAGCCAGGGCAGAGCCCCTTGGTGATGTCCCAGTGGCACACAGTGCCCTGCTCCACCTCTGCTCCCAGATGAAAAGGAGAGCCTCATGCAGAGCTTCTGAGGAAAGCCTCACTGCTGCATGGGCAAAACAGAGACTCCCAGTCTGCCCAGTGCAGATCACCCAGGCATCTTTCTTGCATAAATTTTAATGTCAGTGTGCTCAGCACACATACTCTTTATATTGTGGTAAAATAGGAAAATTGGTTATATTACTTAAGTGATTTATACACATTTTCATACAAATTTTTATAAACTCAAATACTCCAACTATTCCACATAATGATTTTAGATGGGCAAATATAACTTTCTGACTCCTAAGTGAAAAAGTTAATGTTTGTATAAGATGAAAAAAAAACAACAAAAAACCCCAGTTGCCAGACATTCCCCAACCTAATCATGTTTTGAAAATCCTAATGTCAACTGAATAAAGCAGCAAGCCTTAATTACTGCACACACACTAAACCATCTCTCTCAACATCGGTTACTGCACCCAAGCTGAATTGACAAAACACTTTCAGTGCCTTAAAATGGATATTGCTGTCTAGAGTTAGTAACTGCTTCATAATCCCAAACAGCAAAGGAAATGACAAGAAATTAAAAATCAAAAGCAAAAAGGGAGTTATTACTCTGTCAATTTCAGTTTACAATCTTTGTTTAATTGCCAGTTATATCCACTGTTTTTCTACCACGCAAGCAAACAAATCTGAGCATTTCTATGGAAGACAGATTGTTCTTCTTTCTTCTTTCCTTTTACAGTTAAGCAATTATGAAGTTAAAAGAAGAGACAAGAAGAGGCAGCAAATCTTCTTTCTTTAAATGAACAATCATTAGGGACTGCCAATGTGATAGCTCATGTAAGGCAAGTAGTACTTGCCCCCCAGATAATTTGTTGGTAGAAAAACCATGTGTCACTAAGAAGAACACAGTGCCTAACATTTGAAGAAAAGTAAATAATAGGTTTAAAAATAAATCGGACACACTATGTATTTTACAGGTATAAGGATTACTACGGGAATTTCACTAGGTGATATGAGAATATGCTCTACCTGCTGTGTATGATATCTTCTGATCAGGTTTCCCAAATGCAGATGCATTTAATTTCTAAGAATTCTGTTTATCACAGAGATTATAATAAGAGATGTGATTATATTTTTGCTTTCTACTCTTTTATGTAATACTTCTACATGTCCTGTATCAAATGCCTGCTTGAAAAGGCAAATGCTAATGCCAAGTAGTTTACATAAATGAAAAAAAAGCAATTGTTTTTTAATTGTTGGCATAGAGCAATTTGTTTTTTAAAGCAGTAAAAATAATTGATGACAATGTTATTACAACATATTTAAATGAGTAAAGCATTGATCTACAGGGGAGCATAATTAACACTGCAGAAATCATGCAGGGGGACACTCAAAGAATTGTTGGAAAGTGACTTGAATTTTAAATAAGTTGTATTGCTACTTTTACTATAAATATATTATACATAAATTTGCCCCTCAGCTAGATGGAATAAAGAAGATCATGAGCTACAATGATTTTTTTTTTCGTTAATAAATACTTTGTTTAATAAGTATTTTCATTATTATCCTTTCTGAAGAGACTTCAAAGAGAGTGCTGAGAGGTGAAGCCTTGCATGATGGTTACATGCAGCCTGTCTCAGAAATCCCCCCTGCTACCGTGGCACTGCATCTCTGGGTGGCCAGATCTGAAGGTGTTAAAAGAGAGGTCAGGACAGCACAGGAACTGCAGCCCGTGGGGCTGATGACAGTGGAAGCGGCACCAATAAGGGAATGCCAGCAGTGATGCTGGCAGAGGCAGAACAAATAGGCTTATGTGACAGAGGAGGGTCCTAATGGAATTGCACATATCTTGAGCTGCTGGCTGTGCTACCAGCATTTCAGGGGAAGCAGGGAGGCCAACACCTACTGCCCTCATGGGTGTTTAAGGAGTAGGAACAAAGAGGAAGGCGAAATCTAGTTTTTCATTTAAAAATCTAGACTGAAGCCAGATGATGCAATGCTTCTGTTATACGAATTACAACTTAAATCAAAGAAGACAAAATGCAGATGGGATATTGCCATGACATAAAGTAACTCTTAGAGCCCCTATAGGCTAGTCTCTGTGGGTTTGGGAAAGTTCCTACCAAGGCATCAAGGAGGGGTACCTGAAGCACCTGGCACATCCATGTGCTAATAGAGCACAGGCCCCACAGGCAGAGGGGCAAGTGGGGCAGCCAGGCATGTTGGAAGAGCATCAGGAGACATGCACACAGAGAGGAGTTCAAAGAGCTTACTTGCGTCAAGGGTGGACCCATACACCACACAAAGGGGATGCAATGGGATGCTAGCTTTCCAGGGGCCTGCCAGGAGATGAACAGAAGATATTACATCACCTTGAATGGTTATGGGTTCCCCATTTTTGAGTTAGAAAAACAAAGCTAAGCTGTTTTGACACCAAAAGAAAATAAGTGTTAGTACAGCTGTGTTAACTCTTTGATATTAAGGATGGTGCCAATGCAGGATCGACACAAATATAATTAAGTTACCTGTGCAGATTTGGACATCATAGTATGAAGGGCAGTACTGACTGTGGCAGCATCTCATCCTCTGATTTTCACATTAAAGGAATGTTTCCTCATGTCTGAGTGTCTGCTGAAGTAAAACTGCAGCTTTTTCCATGACAAGTACCCATGAGCAAACCAACATAATGTGTGTTGGATAGATTCTGTCCAATTTAATTCTACTGTGAAAACTGATATAGTTTTCCTGTGATGTAATCATGTTTAATAATTTACAATTAATGCATAATTAATTGTTCTTTTACTTCTCTTAATTTTAAGTAATTGCTGTGACAAAACTGCCTAATTGAAATCGGCAATGGAATAAGGTTCAAGATTCTTTGGCAGAATGTTTGATTTAATAAGAAAAACATATTCTGAGCTGCCATACATGATCATTAGGGAAAGCTGTTTTTTTACCCTAAAGTCATTGTGACACAGGCTAAAGTATGAAATGGATTGAATCCTGTGATCATCGATATGCTCAGGAAATCTGGTAACTAAGCTTGTCATCCATACAAATTGTACTCTGTGAGATCTGTAACCAAGGCTGGCAGCACATCAGAGAGGAGATGTAAGACGAAAAAAAAAAAAAAAGAGTAGGCATATCTCATAGCTGTCATCTCTATTCTTCCAGACAGCCATTTTTATCCCAAAATCTGGCTAAAAATCTTGGGATAGAGAAAGCATCACGGACACTACAATCTCACTGAAGTGAGTTAGGACCCACCAGCTCACACAGACACTTATTGCACTGCCACAAACACTGGGACTGCCATAAGCTTAACTATTTTCATTCTCAGTTATTCATCTGCCAACCTCCAAAGCTTAGCCTTGTGCTACATAAAGAAATAGAGAAGCTGTAATCTATCATGCCAATTTACAACATCAATAGTGGAAAATAGCCCCAGGAAATAAAAGAAAGGAAGTCCAAGTAAAGGATTTTTTTCTCTTCACTTACTGTTTGCATAAGAGCACTCATAGCAGTGAAGTGGTAGGGAAAGTGGATGGAGACATGTTTAAAAAGAAATCTGGGGACAAAGTGGGTGATCATTGTTCTCAATTGGATTAAATACTGTGAGGTATATAAAACATTAGAGGAAGAAAGAAGAAACAGTATTAAACCCTGAGATAAAAATTCAGAGATTATTTCTGCAGTGATATTCCCATTAAATGGATTTTGAGGCTAGGAAAAAATTATTTACATTTGAGAACTAAAGAGTTACTTGGAATGAACCAAGACTACCTTACTTTGTTCTTACTTTTAGTATTTCAGTGTTTAGCACTAATTTTGCTCAGATTGTGCAGAGGTTATTCAACAAAACTCAGGCACGTGAGCTGCCCTAAAGTGAAACTACTCACAACTTATATGCTTACAGAAAAACATGAATTTAGCTCTGCACTAAAACACTTTGATAGATTTTGCTTTGTACGAGGTGTGTGAGCTTATGCAAACATAACATACTCCTGCAGCACCTACTTACAAAAAGCTTTTACTAAAATCTACATGACAAGTCAGATTTAAAGGAGTGAAGTATCTCTAGGTCAGGAATTTTTTAATTACCCTCTTAAAAAAATAATCTTAAAGACACATTACGATATATTACCAAATGAGCACACACTGCACAAATGAGAGCAATTTCTATTCACACTAAGCTTTCCACTTTCATTCGTCAACTTATTACATACCACACACCAAACTTTAAAGTTATCACATAGTCTCAGACCAAAGAGGTGCTTTCCCAGACTAATTTGTCTGGTTATCTTTATTAACCATCTGGGTAGCCTTCCTTCAGGCCTAATGTTAGTTCTTACAGTTCACAGTTGCAATTGCTAAGGCTACCACAGTATCATTGGGAGATAAGAGAAAGTACTTTTTAGAGATCTTGAGAAATATTCCTTCCTGCAAGCATTCGAATTTTATATTAGAGCACCTTTTCCTTCCCTTCTTTCCCTCTGAAATTAGGCCAAATAGCTGGGACCAAATATGAGACTGCCTCACATCCCATTGTTAGAGGAATGTCCTGTCAATCTGGTGTATGTGAGACACTCCCTTTTTCCTCAGCTTGATTAAGGATTCATCGAGATTGATGTACTCCTCCAAGTAATCCTTTTCCGACAACAACAACAACAAAAAAAGCCACAGTGCTGGAAGAACCACAGATTTGCCTTGTTGCCCTTTAAAATGCAGACAAACCAGCTTGCCTGAAGTTACAGTCTTTTAGAATTACCCACTAGGTACCAGTGGGAAAACAGCATTTCTGGCACATTTATTGAATAGTTTAAACTTATTTCCATCTTTAAATTAAAGCTGGAGATAAGCATAATGTTTCACAATTGCTTGAGAGAATAGTATGGGAATTAGAGGCTTAACATCATTACCGCAGTGAGTGCCTTCCTCTGTCTCTCTTGCAAATGCAGATATATAGAAGCTTTTGTCAGTTTATGAGGGTACTGTGCAAGACTGATTCTGAAGAACTTCATCACGCACTGAATTCTGTTGCCTCTGGAGCTATTTTGCAGCATAATGTCAGCTTAAGATGCTTTTGAAAACTTAATAGATTAAATATGGTCTCCCCTTCCCTGACCAATTTACATCTTTGAAATTTCATGCAATTAAATTACATCTCACTTCTTGCACTTCAATGATGATGAGTTATGAACTGCAGAATCTAGTTCCATCATCCTTTTTCAGGTGGCAAGCAGAATTTTCAGAGAAAAATTGCTAGTGGATAATAAATGTGATGCCTGGTGGTCCTACCACAAAACTACATTATAATACCAAGCTCAATTAAGGTCACCTTGATATAAAATTGATATTATGGAAAGGGATAAAGAAAGGAAATTAAAAGGAACACTGTATGATACATAAATCTGGGAAATACAGTTATACAGATAGGCCAATGAAACTAGGCTTCTTCTCTTTAAAAATGGAGAGACGAGAAAAATAAGATATGGAAAACTACAGAGACAACCGAAAATAAGCATGATTTCAGCTACTCAGCTTACACAATATGACTGACATGTTCATTTAATTAAACCCTCTGTTGAAGTTACTCAGTAATAGGGTGCACAAACTGAAGTTATGACAAAAAGGCAGCACTATACTATTAAAAACCACTTTAATAACCTGAATGCCCACTCTAAATCTTTGAGAATGTCACCAAGAAATAGCAAAACAAAAACCAAACCCAATAAGGTTTTCTTTGACAACTGTAAAAAACTATCTGCTAATCATGCAGCTAATGAATAATGAGGAAACTAATCAGAAGATAAGTTTGGGGGGGAACATGTTGTAGAAATTGATAACTATAAACAAATACAATGAACCAAAATTAAATTAACCCAGACATTTAATTTAATCACTAATTTCTTATCGAGACACAGCCTAGAGCAGTGAATGACAGCAGGACAGCATGAAATCCAAAACACACTGCTGTCCCATCCCAAACTCAGCCATACTAACCCAGCTGGTGCCAGAGGACAAAAGGAGCTAAGATTTGGAGAGCCGCTGCTCTGATGCCATGGCTGCATGTGTATAAGCACTGCATGAGCAGCACAGGCAGCTTCAACAAAGTGAAAGAAGGGAGGGTGAATCTGCCTGGAAAACAAGACACTAATGGAGAAGCTGACATTGCAGAGAGCTCCCTGGAAAACCTCTGCTTCATTTTCCTCCTCTGCAAAATGAGTTTCATAACCTTTTTCTCCCTTCTATGTCATCTCTTGTGCTAACCCAGAGTAATTTACCACCAAGAAAAAATAAATCAGAATCTTTTTCTTTATGTTTTCTATCTCTTAAGTAATGACTGTAAAGTTACAAAAAGGCAGAACAGAAAACTGTACACCTAAAAGCTTCACATCCTTGAATTTTCCTCTCTAAAATTAATGATTATGTTGCATTTTCAGCATTTACTTGATCAGGATGATATGAGATGAGAGTAGCTGCAGTTTCATACTGTTATAATTTAAATGAAGACTTGACACAGTAAAATATACATCTCCATCTGAATTAATAATCTGTACAATTAGGCAGACATTTTCATTTAGAAATAACATGGTACATATGTTTGTCCATAGTTTTGATTATTATTGTCTTATAGATGCTACAGAACTCCAAGAAGATGTCTCATTTCTTTCTTTTTAATTTTTCTCATTCTCCTTCCTTTTGTGGGAAGTGAGGTGGCATATATGCTTTCGTGGTGATGTCAAGTTTATTTAAGACTTTTAAAATTCATTGTCAACAGGTTAAACTTTATGTTCAGGTAAGGCACTCCAGACTGTTTATTCTCTGTGGTGCGAGAGTGGCTAACTGCTCCTAGGCTGGGATTATTTCTGTGGACCATGTAAACTCAAATAATAAAAATAGGAAGGAAAACAAGACAGGAAAAGGCTTACACTTTGTTATTATGGCTAACAGAGTACTGTTAATCTGGAACAGAGCTGATGAACCCGTTTACACCAGGATGGCTCCTTTGAGACAGCAGTTCTCATTGCAGATTCAATCTTTCCTGTTAAAAACCCATCACCTTATTATAAATAAGAAAAGGGAGTAAAAATACCCTAACATGTGCTGTATAAAACAGTTTTCATTTTAGAAGTTTCGTCATGATGAATAAAAAATCTGAGTATGATACTTTTTGTAGTTTTGTTATGAGTTCTCAAAGCAAGGATCTAACACAATGTCATTCTTTTTAAAATTTAATTTAAAAGCCCTAAATTGAATCCTTAAGAAAGATTTTTCCTTGCTGCAGCCTAGGCCAGTTTAGGAGTGTTGTTTCTTCCCTACCTTGGTCTCAGCAGCCTGTTAAGTGAGCAGCTGAGTATGGTGCAGGAGATGCCTGTGTCCAGTCCGCAACTACACCTATGTGGTGTATATCCTGGTAGATTAAGGCAAGCTGCCAAGTTTAAATACCTGTATAAGGGCTTCCCTGCAATCCACTCCTGACAGCAACTAACAGACTAATAGAATAATCTTGAGGCATAATTGAGGAAAGAATGTATTTCATGTGTTTTACTCTACGTTAGTATAATTCTGTTTAAACTTGCAAATTTCACTTTTTTTCATTTTTCCTTTTGTTTCTTCCTACAATGCAAAGTAAAAGCTGTTTATATGAGAAGTGTATTGTTTCTATTTAAGTCAGACAACAGAAGTAACAAAAATATCTTACATTTCTACTTTTCTGTCATTTGAAAATTACTAGCTTCTCTGTTTACAGACTTTTATCCTTCAGAATCTCATAGTGATTCAGTATATCCAGACACACAACTCTCTGTGAGAAAAGGGAGCATTACAACTTTTTTATAAATGTGAAGTTGCGCCATAGAGAGATTATGGCTAAAACTATGCAAGTGCCTAGGGTATTCTCAACAGTTCATTGAAAAAGACAAGAGTTTCAATGGCATACACAAAAAAATAAGCCATAGCATTACCCTTTCAGCTAGAGAAAATGTTAAGGACATTAACCCCTATAGAATGGTTCTCTAATACACACAGTCCCTTGTAGAAAACTTGTGCCTTTGAAGTTTCATATAAACACTATAGAGATATTCTTGCCATTGAAAAATTTCAAGGTTGTGCTATTTAGTGAAATACACCTATGTTTGCTATGGCCTCCCATCTAAAAACAGTGGACAAAAGAGCTGAAACTGCAGTTCTAAGATAAGACATTAGAAGAAAGCTATTGTATATAAAACATAGTGGAAGACTGAAAGGAAAAAAAAAAAAGGCATTGCCTTGATGCTACCATTGCATGTCTGTCTTCCTAGACATCACGTGAATGCTATTGCATGGAGCCTTCCAGGGAGATTAGGTGTAAGATGGTCTACTTTCTGGAATCAAAGCTACAGTAGTCTAGATCAGACTTTCACAAAAAAAAGTCACTTTACCTTTGATCTCTTAATCCTAAACCTTAAAGGAGACATACAAAACATCTTCAAAAGTAACTCTTTGCAATGTAGTTTATAAGTCTCTGTGAAGGAAGAAAACACAGGCATGCCAGGAGTGGTAGAATTTAGGAAAATTTATTTCAAAAGGTGAGAATACTAATGAAAACTAAAGAACAGTAAACCTAACAGCTGGCCTTGGAAAAAAGACACGCCCCTCTTCTCCTCGAGGAGCCTTCTGGAAAGTCTGCAACCTTATCTTCTTCCCACAGCAGGGAGCCGATTCCTGTGGAATGTGAGAAGAGAAAAACATAAACACATTCCTGAGAAGGATGGCTCGCTCTCCTGTGAGGGAATTCTCCTGTGTGAATATGCCTTAAACTCCTCAAAACTAAGTCTTCCAAATTTATCTATCCCTACAGTCTTGGATATCAAATATCAGGAATCCGATATATTGTCTATTTTGTGACAAATAATAATCTCTCTCTGCAATAAAACCTCTTGATGTTTCAAAGCCTAGAGATAAAATTGCCTACCTTGCAATGAAAAGATCATCAGCTTAAAAGGTTTGTCCATGGTCATGTTCCATCTATAACAGAGATACTATACTCTCAATCAGGCTGATCTATGAGTATCTAATGATTTGTGTCTATCTCAGTCCATGTATAGCTTTGAAGTTTGTTGCTTCTATTTCATACTGGAATAAAGAGACATGTGCACAAAAGCTTTTCAGTGTTTCAAAATTCTACCTAGACTGCAACATCACTTCTGCAGAGACCTTTTTATCTAGCCTTGTCAAATGCAGGCCATATTGAATTAATATGTAACAAGACGAGAGTTGAAAAGACAACCACCAACATCACATTTACCATTCACTATAGACAGAGACTTTCTTACCAGCTTTGGGATGACTTTGAGGTTTGCAGTGAGTGGGAGCACATAAAAAGAGTATTCTAGGAACCCTTACTGCATGAGATATCTACCATATGGTTCTTCTCATTGTGTGAAGTGTGAGTGAATGATTCAGGCTTTCGCTGACAATTCTCTGTTAGCAGATCTATGCCAAGTCACAAAAAAATCCCAGTAAAGTTAGAAACCCAGTAAAGAACTCAATTTATGTCTCTTCAATTAGTACTTCAAATATCATACCTTCTCTTTAATTATATAATAAAATATTAAAAATTACTATCTCAATCATATTTTTAATTAAGAGATTACTGTTATTTTGGGGGGATATTTATTAGGAAGACCATACGGTTACTTAATTTGCTTCATATGTACATTTGATAAAATTTGAATTTTTTGTTATGGCTTTTTTAAAAGTGCATGATTTTTAACACAATTTTAAAGTTTGTATTCCAAAATCTTCCAGAAAATGGTGAATTTGAAAAAATTACGTCTGTGATTCTTGCATGCGCTGTTAAGACAGGTCAGATATTATAAAAAATCTGGTAACTCTGTCAACTCCCACAGTTCAACTCTTGCTGCAGTGATGTTTCAGATGCTGCACTGGTAAAACACATAACATTTCAAATCTCAAATACTGTTTTTCTCATTCTATTTCCAGATGATTAAAAATTGGCAGGATGCTCTATTGTTTTGTTACCAATCAGAGGGATCTGGACAGGCTGGAATAATGGGCTGACAGGAACTTCCTGCAGTTAAATCTAGAGAAATGCAAATTCCTGCATCTGAGGGATAACCACATGCACCAGTATGTGCTAGGAGCTGACCAGCTGAAAATCACTTAGAAAAGCCCCTGAGGTCAGTAACATTTAAATATTAGAAAAAACGTTTTAGTTTGGAGGGGTTCAACTCTGGAACAGGTTGCCCAGAGAGGTGGGGAGTCTCCATCCTTGCAGATACTGAAAACATAACTAGATATAGTCCTGAGTAACCTCTCTAAAAAATCCTGCTCTTAGCAAGTCCATTGGATTAGACAAATTCCAGAAGTTGCTTCCAGATTTATCTATTCTGAGACACATTCCAAACTTCTGAGTTTGGAAGCTCGGCAAGAACTCTGTTTGATGCTTTACTCAAATTCTACATTCTGTCAAAATGGCCTGTAGATTCTCATTCTTCTGGATACTAAATACAAGTTCAGATCAGCAAAGATCCAAATTAAAAGATAAATCATTCAGCCACTTTAAAATTACAGGAAAAGGAGTTAACCAAATCAAAGGGTAAAAAAAAAAAAAAAAAGAGTTGTACTGAAATATAAAATCTTAAAACTCAAGAGAATTTACTCAGAGATGAGTTCCTTATCATAGAACTGAATAATAAAAAGAGAGCATGTGATGTATATTTACAAAGTATTTGTTCTTTTTGTCCATTTCTCCCTCAGAAAATGTGGCTACATTTACTGTATTTTCACCGCTGTACATCTACACTTCCTGTACTGGGTTTGCATGGCTAGGTTTTGAGGGGCAATAGGGGTGACTTCTGTGAGGAGCTACCAGATGCTTCCTCCATGTCCAACGGAGCCAATGGCAGTCAGCTCCAAGATGGACCAACTGCCGGACAAGGCTGGGCCATTCAGAAATTATGGTAGTGCTCTTGCGATATTTAAGAAGGAAAACAAAAGTTATTGCACAGATGTAACTGTGGACAGAGAAGAGCAGAGTGAGAACACGTGAGAGGAACAGCAATGCAGACACCAAGGTCAATGGAAAAGGAGGGGAAAGAGGTGTTCCAGGTGCCAGAATAGGCTGTTCCCTGCAGCCCATGGAGAACCATGGGAGGAGCAGAGATCCACTTCCTGCCTATGGAGTTACCCCACACCAGAGCAGGAGGATGCCCAAAGGAGGCTGTGACCCCACCAGAGGACGATGTTGGTGCAGGCTTCTGGCAGGACCTGTAGCCTTGTGGAGAGAGGAGCCTACATTGGAGCAGGATTGCTGGCAGAGGTTGTGACCCCATTGGTGACTCAAGCTGGAACAGCTTGTTCCTGAGGGACTGCACCCCATGGAAGGCACCCGTGCCAGAATTGTTTGTGAAGAACTGTAGCCCATGGGAATGAAAAGACTCATGTTGGAGAAGTTTGTGATGGACGGTCTTGCACAGAATCACAGAATTAACAAGGTTGAAAAGATCATAGAGATCATCAAGTCCAACCTATGCCTGTTATCTAACCTATCACCAACCTATTACCCAACACCATCCTATCATCTAAATCATGTCACTAAGTACATCATCCAACCTCTTCTTAAACACATCCAGGGTTGGAGAGTCCACCACCTCCCTGGGCAGCCCACTCCAGTTGGAAATCACTCTCTCTGTAAGAAAGTTTTTCTTAATATCCAGTTTAAACCTCCCCTGACATATCCTAAGACTGTGTCCTCTCGTTCTGTCACTGGGGGCCTGAGAGAAGAGACCGACCCCCGCCTGACCTCCTTTCAGGTAGTTGTAGACAGCGATAAGGTCTCCTCTGAGCCTCCTCTTCTCCAGGCTAAACAACCTCAGCCGCCTCAGTCGCTCCTCACAGGGCTTGTGCTCCAGTTCCTCCACCATCCTTGTGGACATGGTCGAGCAACTCAAAATCTTTCTTAAACTCAGAGGCCCAGAACTGGACACAGCACTCAAGCTGTGGCCTAACCAGTGCCAAGTACAGGGGAAGAATAACTTCCCCAGTCCTAACTGGTGACACTATTCTTGATGCAGGCCAGGATGCCATTGGCCTTCTTGGCCACCTGGGCACACTGCTGGCTCATGTTAAGTTTCCTATTGGCCAGCACTCCCAAGTTCCTTTCTGTCTGATCACTTTCCAGCCACTCAGTCCCCAACTTATAGTTCTGCATGGGGTTGTTATGACCAAAGTGAAGAACCTGGCACTTGGACTTTTTAAATCTCATCTTATTAGAATCAACTCATCTGCCCTGTCTGTCAAGGTCCCTCTGAAGGGCCCTCCTATCTTCTAACAGATCCCCACAGGAGTGTCTCCACACTGGAGCAGAGGAAGAGTGTGAAGAGCTCTCCTCTTGAGGAAGAAGGAGTGGCAGAAGCAATATATGATGAACTAACCACAGCCTCCAATCCCCATCCCCCTGAGCCACTTTTGGGGAGGAGGTAGAGAATTCAGGAATAAGTTAAAGTCTGAGAAAAGGGTAGGGGAAAAGTATTTCTTAAGATCTGGGTTTATTTCTTATTATCCTACTTTGTTTTGATTGTTAATTTCCCCAAATCAAGTCTGTTTTGCTTGTGACAATAATTGAGGAGTGATCTTTCCCTGTCCTTATCACAACCCATGACACCTCTTTTATCCATAACTGATCAAGGTTCATATCTGGCATATTCAAATGTTGATGTCATGCTGCGCTATAAGTTCACATTCTATCGTCATTCTTTCAAAAGATCAGTCTTCAGGAATAATCTAGCAGTTAAAGCAATACTCACCAGTCACTACCTTTTCACTCTTTCTGGGAAGAACAACCCTACTCAAATTGCTGCTTCTGAAGCTTGAGGTTAAATACGAAAAGGAGTCAACAGCTTTAAACTTTTCTGCTCTGTTTCTAATGGTCATTAGGTCCTTGTAAGCTGAAGAGAGAAAATCCATATTCTTGATATTTAAAGAGAAGGGAGGTTTTCTTAGTCTGAACTGGGAATTACAGGCTGCATGTGCTCAGTGGTGCATACTAAAAATCATCAGACATTGAACAGCCAGCAAAGTTTTAGGTAGCTCATCATACTTCAAGTAAGAAATAAAAGCTTAATTTTTAGGAGTAGTTACTAGACAATTCTATAAGCATAACAAGCACAACAATTGTTAAGATGTGCCGTTGTCACTGTTGAACTTCTCCCTTCTCAAATTGCTTATTAATAAAGCTACCTCAGGTGTCTGCCATGTCCCCCAGCCATGGTATTTTGATAGAGCACAATGGGAAGGATAAGCACACACCTGCAGCAGCGACTGATGTCCCTTACTCTCAGAAGAGCACAAATCCCTTACTTCAGTGCTCTTGGGGAGCTGCTGTCAGCTGATCACAGGTCAGCCTAGTATGAGGAGCTTCATAGATGCAGAGTATCTTTCATCAGAAATAGACTGTATTGCTTTGTAGAGTACGCTCAAAAGTATATCTTAATGCAGAAGAATGTTTGTAAAGAAACTCCTACTACTTTTCAACTCAAAGCACTGCTTTGTTTGATTTTTTTTTCTCTCACAACCCATTTGAGAAGTGAGGCAAGTGACTGTGATAGAAATACTGAGCATGAGGTTGGGTGACTAGCAACAGAATTGATAACAGAATACAGAATTACAATTACTCTGAGTAAGGAGAGAAACATATCTGGTTATGAGTAAATCTGTGTAGAATTAACTGGAATAAAAAAAAATAAAAGCCTCAATCTCCTAGGCAAATTTGCTCCCACTTGTTGCATTGGTTTTGAGCTGAAATGTGTTTAGTTGAGAATACAAGAACAGAATTGGACAGGCAGGTTCAGTTTCACAGGACAGCTTCTTCACTGTCTTCAAACATAAGGCTAGGCACCTTCTACAATGTATTAAATTAAATGCACATAAGTCCCCATTTGTCTCTAGTTAATTAAGCATATTTTTATATTATTCCCAGAGCTCCTTTAATTTCTAAACACAGAAACGCTCATGCTATCTCCAAGCAACTGGCCTTGATGCTAACTAATTTGTAGGACATAAACAACAGACCATGTCATTGAGTAGTAAGTATGTTAATCAAGCACTTCAGCAATGAATTTTAGTTTTTGAACTTCCATCGACACAGGCAAAAGAAAAAAAAATCGCAACAACTGTATTCTAAGTAATTTTTTGAAAAATATATTGTATCTAAATTTACATATCACTATGAAGGAAAGTAAGTCAAAGCCTTCTGTGAATACTATTGGCTTGTGACTGGTGTATCTAAAAGACTTGATTTACAGTTGGGTTTAGATCCATTGTCATCATCATCCATTATATGAATATTTGTAGTCTGCAGCAGACATATAAAGCTCTCCAACTCCAAAGACAGTATAGTTTAAGGTAATTTTAGAAATTATATTTGAAAACAACTTGTAGATAGAATAAGAAAGATAATAAATTAGCATATACAAGTCACACAAGCCACTACATAAGCAGCTTAAGTCCACTTAGTTTTACTTAGGTAACTAGGAAGTCAGACAACAGGAAGAAGTCAGAGATTCTAGAGATGAGGATCTGTGAGAGAGACACCTTTCTGCACACAAATCAGGCAAATGAGATTGCTCACAAAGTAGCTTTAAGTCTAAGATCATTTGGATTAAAGTGCTAACATATCTGATTACCTTATACAGATTAAGGTCATTGTATCATTATAATAGACAGTAAGATCAGGATTCAGCACTAGGATGCTGTGCCGGGTGTTGAATATATATCCATGCTGGGGGTTTCTGTCTGCAGTCTCCAAAAGCTGCTTTAAACACAGATTGAATACAGATTTTTCTACACTAAAAAGTTAACTATTTCTTACTGGTCTTCAAAATTGTCTTAACTATTGTATTTAAAAAATATTTTTATTTGTTTATTTCATTATTGTTCATATGTGCATCAACTGCATATATTATATATTCATGCACCATATAGACTGTTTGCATCGTATCTGAACAGCTTTTTTTTTCAATTACTCCCGTTATAGACTGTTAAACTTTTCAAGTAAAATTATTTCTTATTCATTGTTATGAGAAGTTTGTTCATTTGGGTTCACTTTCCCTATTGTCCATCTATATCTAGTAATATACAGAGAGCTACAGATATGTGGCCCTATATTAATAGACTTATTTACAGATTAAGTTCTATTTGGAACCTACCCTAAATCACTCAAAACTAAATCCAAGAATGGAAAGTGCCTTGACTCATTCTCTTCATCAGTTGCCCAGTCTACATGATTCTTTAAGTCTTCAGTTTTTAAAGGCCAGAATAAAATAGATTTCTCACTAAACAAAACCCCAACTTACTCAGCATAATCACTTATCTTCCTTTCAAATGTCAACCCCCACTTCATGCTGACATCTGGAGCAGTGGAGCTTCCTAAAGAAAAAAATATAGCTCTTAAAAATACAGCTGCTGGTACTAATCTCATTTCCCAGACCAGGGTGGGGGGATGGAGGAGAAATATAAAAGTGTTATGGCAGATTTTAGCAGTTAATTTAAAAATCTTATAAGATTGAAAACATACTGAGATAAAATGAAATGACAGAATCACTTGTCTTTGAAATAATAACAGAAATTGAAATAATACCAGATCTCTTTTTAACCATGTTTCCCTCTACCCATCCCCTCAGCGAGTGAATGCCCTTGTAAGTCTCTCTGGAAAAAATCACAAGCAGTATGTTTGATTAATAAAGGTTACATCACAGCATCATCTGTCACAGGAGTATTGTTTTGTTTTGTTTTGTTTGTAGAACACCTTATCTTCATCAAACCACTGACTGGAAAAAATGCCTTGAGAGAGTGCAGGATAGAGAGTTACTAATTCCAGAAATAAGAACATGCTAGAAAATAGATAGCATAAGTGTCAACTCATGGTTATAAAGTGACTCAAAATGAGGTTTCAGTTGTGTAAGAGGTTGGCATATATAGATTTGATAACACAAATTCATAGACACTATGGTTGGAAGGGTCTATGTGTTTGATATAGTTTAGCTTGACACAGTATGTATCGCAGTTCTCCCTGCAGTAGGATCTATAATTCGTGCTTAGCTAGAGTTCATCTTCCAGGGAGGCATTCTGTCTTGATCTGAGGATATCAAGAAATGGAAAAATTGTGACTTTCCAAGAAAGCTTGTACCAAAGATTAATAATCCTCAGCAGTAATTAAAAAAAAA
>VXBA01004266.1:931489-986770 GCA_013399895.1 Serilophus lunatus
AAAAAAAAAAAAAAAAAAAGAAGTGGCCCATGTCACCAATTTAGATTTGCCTATCTTTCAGCCATGAGTTTACAACATACGTTTTGCTAAGTATGTTAAAAATCTTCTTAGTCCATAATAATATTCTTGAAGATTCTTAGTCACAGTAATCAAACTTTTTAGAATACAATGAATCAAACAAAAATCTCCACCACTTTGCGGATCCAGATGGCTAAGTCTCTTACTCTAAGATATCCTTTTGGAATGAGTTTCACAATTTCTGATTGCCTTATATTAATCCTTGGAAACCGACGAGTAGAACTGAATGCAATATCCTGGTCATATGACCATAAATAAACTCATACCTATTTGCAAAATAATGTATTATCCTACAGACTATATTTACACAACAACCCTTTTTGCTGTCTCACTCGGAGAACTCTCATGCAGATGCATGCCCACACTTCACACTTTTCTGACGGATATTACTTTGGACTATATATAGCCTGGTCTCTCAGATTGGATGTTTCACAATGGGATGACTGGGACACTGGTTTTAAATGCATGTTCCTCATCTGAACTAAAGAATCAAGATAGGAACATTATGAAACCTTAGTGGTTTCAAAATCACTCCTTTCATGCACAGAGTCTCTAAACCTGCAGGCTGAAGTCCTTTCCCTTAAATATATGACTTGTATTTTGTTCTTGTAAAATACCCAGTCACAAATTCACATTAACCACCTACTTCTTTCAATTATTGTTTTTGTGCCTTTCGTTAGTTTTACCAGAAATCATTTATCAGTACTTCATTTTTTTGATTATTGATGCCTAGCATCAAGCTGAGTAATATTTCTCTCAGGACTTGACTTTAAATATTCCCAAGAAAGGTGAACACGTTAAATCTTGTAATTCAATTGCAACATCTTTTAGGCTTAGTGACCATTCATTAGAAGGTTGCTGCAGCTTACTCAGTCTACCTGTCTATCCAGCTGACTGCTGGAATAGCCTTGAGGGATCTCACATAAAACCAACATGGTATGACAGGGAATGAGTGGTGACAGGATCATTAGGAAGCTAATTATAATCATCTCAATTTAAGAAAATCCTTAGTTGCCTCAAGACAGAACCATTATATTTCAGCTGGCAATGGATTATGAGGGATTTGCCGCTGAGGAGAAATGGCAGACCTGTGCTTTGGCCATTTTTCTTCAGGCTGCCCACATTGAAGGGCGGGGAGAAAGAGTGACAGAAGGACCCACACTGTTGAGAAACAGATTTTGTAAAAAAAAGTCTTTGCTTTTACTAAAACTTAGTAAGACTCCTCTCTTCACATTTGCACTATGAAGGAGATTTAAAGGAATAGATAATTTCTTCAGATAAACATATTTTTCCTTTCAAAAATGAAAGAATGACTAATTTGTTTTCACACATTATGAAATAACCAGATTTCCACCAGTGACTCCAAGCCTTTTGAAAAACAAAGGTAGATGTGTCATGTGCAAATTATTTCTGCATATGTTTATGGGTTTGACCTTAACCTATGAATATCAGGTGTAGGGTATATTTCCTAGAGCTGTGTAGCTCTAGAGTTAAGTACTCTATCCCTCCCATAAGACTCAACCTGGATGCCTTTCCACTCATAATCAAAGGCTTCAGTGTCACACTACCCATCTGCCAGGCCCTGCTGGCAGGAATAAAGGGCTGTCTGTGATCAGCCATGAGATGAGGACAACTGAAAGGAGCACAAGGCAGGAGCAAATGTGTGTAGACTGCTACTCAGTAAATGGGTCTACGAGGAGACAGAAGCAGCAGGATAAAACAGGGGCAGCCAAAATGGAAGTTCAAAGGAAGTTGCTGCAGGAATGCCAGTGGTATCAGAATGCTTTTCTACATCAAAAGCAGTCAGGCATCTTTCTTAAAAAGAGCAAAATACAGCATAGACTCAAACCTGAAAAACTTCTTTGTTCCTGTACTTTTTCAACATACAGATATTAATTTATTAATAATAATAAAGATATTAACTTATTTTACTTATCATTCTCCATTTTTCACAACTGTACATTTGTGTTTTATGAAGCCATCTTGCCAAGATACATTCCCCATCAAAAAAGATTTTTTAAGGAAATGGCATTTAGAAAAGACAGAAAATAATTTATACTGACAAACAGCAGTGGGAGTTTTAAAGCTCTAGGGAAAAAAAAAAAAAGAGGGGGATTTTAAAAATTAAGAGAAAAAAAAAAAAAAAAAAAAAAAAAGAAGCAGTACCTTCTAAAACTGCTTCTCACCTTACCAGCTGCCAAAGAAAAAATCCAAAGCTCACATCAGCTTCTCCCACCACCTCTGCTGAGGAGGAAAAGCAGGTTCCAAATATTTTGCACTTAGTGAAATAGCATGCATGTTATGGTGTCCAAGACTAAGACTACAATGTAAAATAGCAGTTCTAGACCTAGCTTTTCCATTTTGCCTGTTGTGACAACAGATTATCAAAATATTTTGACCAAATTCTCCATCTGAGGCGGGCTATACAAATCAGCTATCCTGGTAAGCCCTCATATTTAGACTTGATCCCCAAACTAGATATATTTGGTGTGGCCATATTTGTCCATAACTCCATTTTATTTAAAATTAAACTTAGTTCAATTGTTTCCAAATATACTCAGAAAGGGGACACGAGTATTTCCAAAAAAAAGCATACAAAAATAGCACATGTGGTTCTTGTTTGCATGGCCTCCTGTTTAACAGGGAATTGTGTATCTGAAACGTTGTTTTTTTCCTACCTCCGCTTTCATAGCTTTGTTTCACATCTTCATGGTGCCTACAGCTTGTAAATTATTGCTTTTCCTTTATTTAAAATAATAATGTTTGTTTATCGGGTAAAAGCAGATGCTAAGTCTAGATTCTCTAATTATCGCATTAAATGGATCCATACATATTTATGACTTTATCAGGTAATAACAGGTACTGAATATTTATCCCTCTAGTCACAATGGCTACACAAGACAAATCTATGACTGCACAGTATCTACTGTGCAGCCTTATTCCAACAGGATCAAATGGACAAATCTCACTTATCTCTCCTGGGACTATGATGTTTTCTGGATTTGTTTTGTTTTGCACAACTTTCAGCTGGTGCAGCCACAACTGACCATGCCATTGTTAAGCCCTCAAAAAATTACATATACATAAATGCCCATCAAATTTCAGATTTTATTGCCAATTAAAACAATTAGACAAGTGATGCTTATAAATCAAATAAAGACTTCTTCAGGTGACCTTGATACAGCACTTGAAGCATCTCACAAATTTTCCACGATGATGACCTAAGATGAAATCTCTATAGCACATTGTTAAATCAAAAGCTTTCTGTTCCTGGAAAAATACAGGATTCTTTATTTTTCAGTGGATATAAAAATAGCTTTTTTTCTCCTTACTAAAAGGAGAAACATCACAGTACAAAACTATGCAAATGCCTAAGGCAACCTGATCACTACACAGAGAGCTGGAACTATGGCATGCACATACTTTCTCACTGTATCATAATCACAAAGTACAGCACTTTTATAATACAGAAGAGTTAAAGCTTCTATCACATTGTTTTTATATAGCATAATGTCCTTGCTAGCACAGAGCATGTATGAGGTTACTGAAAAATCTGGTTACAAAATTGCAAGTCAGAAAGTTGCTGAAGTAGGCGACTGGTGGGGCAAAGTAGACAGCAAGCATTAAGATAAGGTAACTGGCATTGCCATCCCGCCCCCAGCTTTTCTACAATCTCACTGCTTCTCAACCTAAACCAAGGGCAAGGGTCTAACATTTCAGACCTGTATAACAGCTGCATAAATGGTTCCAAATACAGTGGTACTAGTAAAGCCTAGATTCCTACAGCTTTGTGCCCTTTGATCCTTTATTTTTCACATACAGCTTCCTTTTCCCCACCCTCTACCTCCTTGTGTCACTTCAGTGAGGAAGAGTCAGCACATTTTGCAGCTGAGCTGTAATTCCGCTAAGTGAGCAGCTGACACATCTGTGCTGATTAGCCATCTGGCTACCATCAAACAATATTCAACAGCCAAACTCTGTGTGCCTGGCTTTCATGGCAACACTTCCCTTTCCATTTGTTACCAGTAGCTTCCATTTATAAAAGAAGTGTTCAGGCTAAAATTCTCTTGTAAGTGAAATTTTCTGTGTTTCTGCTTCTATCTTGCACCTGCACAACTCCACCTAAAGGTACAGGAGTGGAACTCTGGGCTTCTCTCAAAAAGTCCAATGGAGATAAGTCCTACAATTGTTAAACTGTTCAGCCATGATTTTAATGTATCTTTCTGACTGAATAGTTTCAAATCTGTAAAACAGGAAAATATTGTACTCCTTACTTCACAAAATGTTGCATAAATAAATTAATTTTTTTGTGAAAGGACAGTCTGATAACAGAAACAATAAGAAATTCCTGGTTCTGTCTTCAAAGCGTGGCTTGAACAAGTCTAACAAATCAGGAAATACATTTCATTCATAGAACTATGAAACGAGAAAGTAGTCATTAAAGGAGTGCCACATATATCTGCATTTGTGAGCCAGGAGGCTTTGGAAACACAATATATGAACAAATAATTAAAGACTAAATTATGTTACCAGGAAGTATTTGTTTCCTGTTCCTAATGGAAATATTTTCCACATTGTTTCAGCAAAGGCTGGCAATATTTTAAAACAGGCAAGCAAAACTTGTAGGCAATAAATAGCCTCAACCATCTGAAATCATTAACACTTGCAGCCACCTCCAGAATTTTTTTAATGCATTCATTCTCATTTGGCACTATGGACTGTGAGGTGTCTTTCCCGTTGCAAAGAAGTGAGTCATACTGAGAGTGAAAAACTCATTCAGACACAAAGATGAATGACAACTTTTTATCCCTACACTCTAATTGCTAAAAATGAAGCCCTCAATCAATTAAACATATATATAAGGGCTTTTTTGCACAGTATCTTTTTTTTTTCTTTATAAAGTGAAAAAAAAAGTTAAATCAACTTTAAAGTGCTTAGAAATACGCTCATAACACAACCATATAGCCAGTCATTTATCTATCTCAAGGCTTTCAGTTATTCTCCTTCAGCCTAAAAGGCTTCATTGAAGCTTTTTTAAATCAGAATTTATCAGTAGTAGATGATGATTTTGTCCTCAGAAAATCAAAAGGGCATTCGAGTCCAAAGAGCGTGGAACCTCACCTGTTAATCTCTCTGTTCAAAATACATTCACTTGTGTCATATTACAGTACATAAATCCTTGGCTTTCCTTCAAGAAGGTAACATGTCAGCTTTTGGAAGATTCCCAGAGTGATTATGCGTGCATAATTCGTTGTGAAGACTGAGATCATCGCTCCTACAGAGATTATCAATCCTACAGTGTTCCCGGCTCCTCATTTGGATCTAACAAGGCATCTTTTTGAATTGAACAAGGCAACCCTGTGAATGAACTCAGCATCCTTTTGCAGTCTACCACCTTCAAAATGCCATGCCATCTGCTTCTCTTCGATTTTTTAATTGTATTTAACAAAGTGAAATGTGACGTTTTTGCAGTGCATTAGCTGCCATGAATAGGAGATTATGATAGACTCTTTAACTATTCAGGTATAGAGAGAGAGGTAGTCCAGATCAGAACTCTTTTGTGAAATGACAGCATTATAAAAATGGGAAGAAAAATGTCAAAGACAATATTCATACTTTCTCAACAATGGGTATTGATGGCTTTTAAACTTTACTAAAGCTAATTGAAATTTCTTGTCTCCTTTTCTTTGTTTTAAAGAAGAATCAAGAAATTATAGGAAATATATGACTGTCCTACTACCAGATACATGCAATTTTTTGATTTCACATGTCTAGTCCTATACTGTAATACAAGATAGGGTGCAGGTAAAGAGAAGAAAGTTTGGTTGTATTTGAACAATACAACTTTGAACTTCAAAGCAAAATTGAGAGATTGACCTTTTGTTGCTGAATGTCAAAGTTATTTGCTCAAATCAAAGCTGATACATAAATGTCATTTTCATAATATGACAGTATTAAACAAGCAGATATAATAGATTAGACTGGCATTGTCATTATCAGTCAATAGCAATAGTTATTTTACACAAGTTATTGTAAGTGTAGAAGAAGACCCTTTCTACAAGGTTATTTTGAGGAAGTTTAGGGGTTATTTCACTTAAGAAGTCTCTCCTGCATAGGAGAGGCACCTTTCCCAAAGATGGCTAAATGTTTTACTGCCACTGCATTCCAGAGAAGCTCTCCCTGCTATGGGAAGAAGATAAGGTCCTTGCAGACGTGTTTGAAGGCCTCTAGACAGCAGATGGGGCTGGGGATGATAATAGCCTTAAGGAAAACAGCAGTGTGTCTTTTCCCAAGACCAACTGTCTGTTAATACTGTTAGGTTTAATGTTCTTTAGTGTTCTCCCCTTTGGAAATAAATTTTCTTAAATCCATTCACTCCTGGCGTTTTGGGGGGATATCTGCATTATTTTTCCTTTGCCCTGCTTTAAAAAAATTATTCAATGTAAAAGCAAGACCTGTTTCAGGCAACGGGTGCTCAATCTTTTCTTGGAAAGACAGCTTAGGGAGCTTACTGTTTTCATTTCATGCATAATAACCTTCTGTTAGAGCACGCAGAAAGTCACAGACTTGCATCCAGCTCTCATTTCAGTTTTAAACCAGCAGATTCAACGGGAATCTCTTAGAACTCCAAGGGAAAACCTCCCCGAAGTTGAACACTAATTTTCAGAAAGTCAGATAATTAGAGCCACAGAAGACAAGACAATTTTAACTCTCTACCCAACAGGGTGTTTTGAGGCATATACTCTGTTTCAGAGACTGTATAATTTTCAATAAGAAATAATTTCATAAAATACATATCGGCATGACAGTTAGAAAGAACTTTATGATTTTCATGATTTGCACACCCTGTCCTGATGCTGATGTTTGGAACTTTCCACATATAAAAGTGCACCATCATGTCAAGTGCCTTTCAAAATTACGAAGTAATAATTCTGTTATTTATGTATATAACTCATGTTTTTATTATTCATAGTCATATTAAAATGTTAGTAAATAAAACTTAGTAATGAAATATGCTTGTTGGTACATAAAAATATCATTAAAACCAACCCACTTACAATTTACCATGTAATTTGTGGGTTTGTATTTTACACCAGATTTTGATAGAATAATTAAAGAACAAGCAAGACTTTCTCAATAATTAACATTGTTAGTATGTCTGTATGACATGTAAAATAAGTTGAGAATTTTCAGCATTTGGAATGATTTCTGGTTTTCCTCTCTCCTGGAAGAAATTTAATAAAGAAACATCTGAAATTGGGGTCATCGTCATACTTAGTAGCAGTCAAAGAAGAATAATAAATGAAAAAGAGGTTAGAAATCAGGAAGCATCCATTCATCTTCCTCATTATGCTCCATTAGTGAATCCATGCTATCAAATAAAAAATTATGGCTTTGTGCATTGATGTAAAATTTTTCATTGCAGTTTGAAATTATGAACTCCAAACGTTTGTATTTACTCGTCAGATTCAATGTTTATGGCAATGTTTTCATGGTTTTTTAACTCGTTTTGGACTGAAACCCCAGAATGTAGTTAGTGTTGGTTAAGTATCTCTAATCAAGACATTTGAGAACTCTCCAGTAAAAGATACTTTTTCTTATTAAATTATGTCAGCAATGACTTGGAACATGACATTTTGCCAAAGTTATGTTAAGTCACAAGCAGGAGTCCATCAGAGACTATTTTAAGTCTTTATCATCCTGCCATACACTCTTTAGGTTCCCAGATTGGGTCTATTGTTTTGAAATAACTTCAGGAGGTGGATTAATCCATTCTCAGGAATTTTCAGGCTTTCAAGTTGCCTTCTTCCAAAGAGGGGTAGATTAAGGGAACCAAATAGCATTTGAGATCCCAAGACTATCAGCAACTTTAAGACTTTCTGTGCAATCTGCCTTTTGGTTGCTGGATGTCCTGATTATTTCAGGTCCAAGAAGAGCTTGGCTTTCAGCTTAATGGAAATATCTAAAGCTTACCAAACCATCAAGATCAGAGCCCCAGGCCAGGAACTCCTTGAACAAAAGAAATAAGCAATCTATTCAGGAAGAGAACAGAGACATTCTGGGATACCAAACAGCTAAGCTTAAACAGATAATCATTATAAATGTGACATCTTAATAATATCTTCATTTCCTTCAGAGGGAAAAAGTTTAAGTACTTTTTATTTTCATCCAGATCTCTCCTTCAAGCAGTCCATATTGAAGAGTCATTATTCCAAAGTCTACATGTCATGTTCCAAACCTTTTGCTTTGGGCATGTGAATCGTGACTAGACAAGCCCAAAGTGGGTATTTATGCATTTACTTAGGAGGAGCAGGGCTGGCTCCAAGAAAAAACAGGGCACCTTTTTGGCAATTTAGATATTTGTACTAAAATATGTCAGATACTCAAAATAACAACCAAAAAACCCAATGGTTAAGAAACAAGCCTAGAAAGATATGGCTGAAAACACAAAGGGTGAGCATGAAGGGACAGTAATATTTCAAATGCTCACCTGTTGGTTATGTTTCTTCCCTTCAGTAATAGATGAATGTGAAAAATGCATCGAGCAGACACAGATGTTCTAACATATTTTATTTCATCTTCCACTTCAAAGGGAGGTATAGACACTGTTCTTTCCTCACATCACCAGAGAATGAATGCTGCCATTTGGGAAAGGAGAAAACAGAAGCCTATGATCCCTCTTTCCTACAGTGTCTGAAAATTAAAATTACTGAAAATTAAAATTACATTGAATATATGTTCCTCTGTTTTATCTAGAGGAACAAACAGTATCTACCTCACAGTCACCAGATTTTTTTGAGAGCTATTGCATTTCAGACTTTTTTTTAGAAAAAAACAAACTTGTGTGTGAGTGGTGAAACTCAACATATAAATTGAAACACCTTGGACTTGAGGACACCACACAGACAATGCAGTTCCATAATTTTAATGGCAGTGCACTGTGGCAGCATAAATGAGTCTCAAAATAATTAGCAGTTTGCCATTATGAGGATAGCTTTATTCTCTACATTTTATCCTTTTCTTCTATTTAGCTATGAGAAAAGATTTCATGTTCTTCTTTACTCATTCTTTCCTGTGGTTTTCATTATTATTTTCTAAATGTATAATGCTTTATTTACTGTGTTTTATGGCCCACAGCCTTTTTTTTTGCAATTTCTTCTTTCAGTGTGCTTTGCTGACAAGACTCTAGGATAGTTCTATGGGTCTTTTTTCTGTCAATTAATAACACTGATTGTACTATCTTTGAAGAGAAACAACATCTTTCATGACTGAATAATGTGCTTTAGCACAGACACAAACAGCTGTAGAATCAATAATCAAACATTCCTCCAGTGGGGTTACAATTTTACCTTGCTTAAGAGGATATGCTCTGGCTTTTCTTTCATTTTTGGATTGCATATGCAACCTAATTTTGGTAATTCGAGTGAGTTATAACAGTAATTACATTTTTCTAACAGTTACTAGGCTCTGAAATAATAATACAGAAGCATAGATATGTAAAATGTAGCATATTTCCTGAAGTAACATTCTGGAATTTGTATTGTAGAATTTGTATAGTTTCAAAATTAAAACCATGGGACATTTTATGGGTTTAGTGCCTGGAATTTTTGTTTAACGTTTTCCAAAGGAAAACATGCAATATTCTTCTCTGGAGAAGATGAACAGCTAAATGATGAATGGATGTTACAGCAGCATTAGAACAAGTTCTGCTGAAATTACAGTGTGATGGTAGTCATAAATTATCTCTCAAAGTGGCAGGTAAGTCCCAGTATAGGACCTACTGCCAATTGACCAAACTCAGAAGTGCTTTCCAGGGAGTAGTGTTGGGAAGAAGTGTGCTGCACTTCCACACAGAGAAAGCTTCTATTGTAAGTTTAATGCACCAAACATCTACAAGAAAAATAAAAAAGATTATATGGCAAATGAAGTTGATGTAACATGGAAACTGTTAAGTACCTTCAGTCCAACATGTCCAGACTGCTGAGTACTTTCATACAAATAACATAATAACAAATAACTCATCATACTATGCCCGCTTACTTCACAACATGGAGTATCTGAAGCTCTTGTCGTAAGAAACAATATAGATCTTTCTATCCTCTGTGCTAGAATACCCAGACTAAAAGCAAAGGAATATTGGCAATATTACAATACCGAATAATTTTTCTTGGCGATCTAGAGGACTCTGAGAGGTATTGATGGTTTACTGCACTGCTATTATGTGCATTTGCTGAGGGCCATGTGAAAGTTCTGGAAACTGCAGCTAAGAAGAACAGAGTTTTGGTTTTGTAGGATTTGTTCTTCCAGTCTAGTTTTAGGTAGATAGGACCAAATTTGCATGCCTGCCAAAACTTCACTGATGTCAAAGTAGATACCCAGTACAGAAAATTTTGAAATTCTTGAGGTTTTGCTAATTTAAAATAAACTAAGAATGTGACAAAGCAGTAGGATTCAATGCAGAAGGCTACTGACATATTTTTGGAGAAGAAAGATAGCATCGAGTGAATAAAGCAAGCATTCAAAAAAGTTGAGACTGGATGATGTTTAGGAAATGAGAAATGAAGATTCATAGAGAACAGATTACATAAAAAGAACTGAGAAGATGTTTTAACAAATGCATGTTTTCTCAATTTCAGACTAAGCCACTCAAGGGTTTTTTGACAAATAAAAGCAAGTATCTAAGTCTTTACAGGCAAACATCAGTGTCAGTTCACTTTAGATCACTGATGACTCAACTAACCTATAGCAGTTCACTTTGTAGATTCTTTTCATGCTGTTAATCTGCACTAAAGATTAATTTGTACTTAAATTGTTAGTGTTCTGTGTCCCATTTGTTGACAAATTTTATGAGACCCTATGTGACACCATCCTTACCATTTTATATTCATTTCAATTCGTGTTTCTGAAGAACTCTAATCTTTTAGATGGGCACCATCCCCACTGTCCCAAGGGTGCAAATGCTTTAACAGTCACCAAAAAAAGCAACAACTCTCAGCTTCCAGTCAAAATTCTGGCATCAGGATGAGTAATTCATAATTTGCAAGGTCTAAATTTGATTTCCAAGAGCATCTAGAAGCCTTTACTATCTTCCTAGAAAACATTAAAGCCTTGAAAAACATTGTTGTTTTTCTATGAAAAAACTACTACTTTTTGGTTTTGAAATCTGAACATATTACTTCTTTCCTTCTATAGCTGTGTGACATGATAAACAGAATTTTTCCTTTTCATCATGTATGGGTTTCTGTGGCCAGGTTTTGGTTGCAGGGGATGAGGGCTGTAGGGGAGGTTTCTTTGAGAAGCTGCTGGAAGAATCCTCCATGCCCAGCAGAGCCAATGCCAGCCACCTCCAGGCTGGACCCATCACTGTCCAAGGCTGAGCCAGTCAGGAGTGACGGTAACACCTCTGTAATAACACATTTAAGAAGAAAGAAAAAAAAAGTTGAGGGGCAGATGTAATTGCAGCAAGAGAAGAGCAGAATGAGAATATGTGAACAGCGCAGACACTGAGGTTGGTGAAGAAGGAAGGGCAGGAGACGCTTCAGCCACCAGAGCTGAGGTTCCCCTGCAGCCCATGGTGAAGACCACGGTGGAGCAGCTGTGCCCCTGCAGCCCATGGAGGACCGTTGGGGTGCAGAAATTCACCTGCAGCCCATGGGGGAGCCCGTGCTGGGGCAGGTGGATGCTGAAAGGAGGCTGTGACCCTGTGGGAGGCCCATGTTGGAGCAGGGCCCTGTTGACCCTTGGGAAGAAGAGTCCACACTAGAGTAGGTTTTTCTGGTAGGACTTGTGTCCTGTGGGGGACCCACACTGGAGCAGAACGTGTCTGAAGTACTGCACCCTGTAGAAAAGTGACACATGTGGCAGCAGTGTCTGAAGAACTGTTGGCTGTGGGATGGACTCACACTGCAGCAGTTTTTGAAGGATATTATATATACTATATAATTCATATATACAAATGGCAGCATTGAAAAGGAGCACTTAAAACAGGAAAATAAAAAAATCTCTACAAAATATGCCACACTAAGAAACTATGGTACTGATTTTATTCTGCCTACATTCCACAAGAAGAGTAAATGCCTGAGTAGGTACTGCAGAAACACTCAAGCATCTAAACATTCAAAGGTTTACTTTTTATTAAAAAGTCAGAAATTTAGGCAATTTAATTATACCAGTAAAAGCAGTGTGCATTTTCATGCATAAAGGGAATAATTTAGATCATATATTTTTGTTGAATTGCTTTCTCATTGTTTCAAAAATGTTTCTGATGCCAAATGTAAGACTATATTATTCTATTCAGTTTGCTTTAAGCTGATTAGATGGTCAAATATTACCTACTTAAATGAGATAATGATTATGAGATTAAACTAAGGCAAGGCAATATACCATAGATCAGAAAGCAAAACATTGCGAGATGATTGCATGTTACCAGTGCAATAAAATCAAGAGGAAAAAAGTATGTACCACTAGCGTTTTACCAACTGGAGTGAAAGTTAAATTAGAGATAATTTACTGTAATATTTATTACTGACTGCAAGATATGGCTTTTGCATTTTCCCAAATGAGGCTCCTTTGAAAGGTGTATTGATTAAAACATATGCATTATCATGCTCATGTTCGTAGCAAACTCAAATGGCTTATCAAAGTTTTTATATAATTATAAAGCCCCTACACATTTTTATAGTTGTGATACACTCTTGAATGTGTTTTATTTATAAATGTGAAGCTTTAGTGCCTTACAAGCAAAAAACATCACTAAGAAAAGGAAAAAACACCAATGTGTATTGACAACATTTACAATAGCACTTACATTAGTAGCAATAAACTGTTTGGAAAGTAGTATTTTATGCGTATTATGTGTATAATAAGAATTATATTGACTCAGTTGCTGGTGTAATTGCATCTTATTTTAGCAAAGTTCATATCCACTTTCCTAGGATCTCCACAGACTGTTTTCTGCCATAAACTGAGCCAGCTTCTGACTCTTTCCACTTAATACACAGTAGAGATTTAGTGGAATCCATACGGTTTTTAGTACCTGACGCAAAAAATCTTTACAATGAACCTCAAAATGTGGTTTAAGCAGGGCTGTGATCAGAATAGGTTCTCAGTTAAATAAAGAAAGTGCCAGATTCTGCACCTGGGATGAGGTGATCCCAGATGTATGTATGACTGGGAAACACAATGCTGGAAAGCAGTGCCATGGAAAGGGACCTGTGGATCCAGGTCAAT
Source organism: Serilophus lunatus (assembly GCA_013399895.1). NCBI lineage: Eukaryota > Metazoa > Chordata > Aves > Passeriformes > Eurylaimidae > Serilophus > Serilophus lunatus. Next base: position 944,798 of record VXBA01004266.1, read on the forward strand.
GGCAAGTTGAATATGAGTCAGCAGTGCCCTAGCAGGCAGGAGGGCCAACCATGTCCTGGGTTGCATCAGGCAAAGCATCACCAGCTGGTTAAGAGGCAGGATTGTCCCACTCTTCTCTGTACTGGTGTGGCCTCACCCTGAATATTGTGGCAGTTTTGGATACTACAATATAGGAAAGATTTAAAGCTGTTAGAGTGTGTCCAAAGGAGAGCAACAAAGATGGTGAAGGGCCTTGTATGAGGAGCAGCTGAGGTCATTTGGTCTGTTCAGCCTGGAGGAGGAGCAGACACTGATGTTTTCTCTGTGATGACCAGTGACAGGACCCAAACGAATGGCCTGAAGTTGTGTCAGGGGAGGTTCAGGTTGGATATTAGGAAAAGGTTTTTCACCCAGAGGTGGCTGGGTACTGGAACAGGCTCCCCAGGCAACTGGTCACAGCACTAAACCTGCCAGAGTTCAAGAAATGTTTGAATTATACTCTTGGGCATATGGTGTGGCTCTTGGGTACGGTCCTGCACAATACCAGGAGTCAGACTCGATGATCCTTGTGGGTTCCTTCCAAGTTGGCATATTCTGTGATTCTGTAAACTAAAAAAAAAAAATAGAAAATTTTGTCCAAAAGAATTTTTTACCTCACTTCAAGTCTTAGAAGCCTGTTAAAACAGGTAAGAGTAATTTCTTTTTTTTATTATTACCAACAGAGCATGATGATGCCTATCTCCTAGGCAGCACACTGGTGACTAAGAGATCTTGCTTTATGGCCAGCACATGAGTCTGCAAACTAGCTGTTACACAGTTTGAGGAAGAGAGGAGCCCTGGGATTGCTCATTTATTTGTATCAAACATAAATCAGAATGCATACCCTCTTTCTTTAGATAGAAAGGCCATAGATACAGATATGCATTTACTTTTGCTTGCATTTCTGCTGAGTTTTCTGCACTCTGATTAGTCAGCCCAATGCATGGGAGTTTCTGGAATTCAGTTTTGGAGCCAGGTACCTTAAGTCTAAAGAAGCACTCCTTTAAGGTTCTTTAGTTCTTCTTTTCAGATCTGGGTGCATAAATATTTTATATTTTTGTGTCCTCAGTCACTTAGCAGAGAACATAGAGAACTTGAAGTGAGAGAGAATTAGGTAGTACTTCCTGCATCTTTGCCTTGTCTTTAACATGTGACATTTTCCTGTTTTTACATTGAATTATGGGAATTGCACCGCCTTGAGAAAGAGCTTCTTTAAAAAAATTATTTTTAACGAACTATTGTACAGCACTATTCTATTAGGGTTAATAAAATCAAGCGCTTGCTGGAAAAATGAAGAACAGTCTAACGAAGCATTAAATAAAATTAACTCTTGTATAAATAACAGATATTGCTGACTAAATCAGCAATAACAGAAAGTAATGTTGGCCTGAAAATCTTTCAGTCAGTCTTTCAGGAAAGCTCACCTAGAGTAGTTACTTCTATTCATGAATAGCAATACAGATTTAGTGCCTCTTATGGGACAGCGAAGATGCAGTGTTGTAATCACTTTCCTCTGTGACACAGTACTACTTATTCCCTAGTGTTGCTTGCATTTAAAGTGGTATAATATCTGTCAATAGATATCAATCTGTCCTCTTTAACCTGATTAGCATTATTTGTACATTCATGTCAATTATTCTAAAATCTGGTAATACTGGGCACTGAACAAACATGTTATCTGTGTGTAAGACAGTACATGGAGAACTGGAAGCAACAGGCTTGTACTGGGCTCAACCTAAAGATGTAGTGAGGAGACTGAGGACAGTGGAGAGAGACATATTCAGATGTTTATGAGAAATGTTCAGGGACCTCCTCTAAAGTTGGAAAACAGTGCAGAAAAATTGCAACAGTGCCTGTATGAAAACTTGGCAAGTGGATGATGGATGAGTGATAAAAAGAAAACTGGTGTCACACAGAACAAGAGAAAACAGGACCTAGGATACTAAGAGCTGCAGAACTTAAAATAATCAACTGTGTTTGAGGTAAAAAAGAACCAGAAAAGAACATGGGAACAGAGGTTAGAGGTTTGGAGGAGAACAAAAACAATCTAGCTGAAGGTTTGAGTAGGCCTGTAGCAGAATTCTTCATGAATATGGCTGCAACAAAAACACATTTGCCGAGACTGAAGAAAGCCATGAGTGACGAGGTCCCAGGAGACCCTAAATTTTGTGGATATCTTGGTGGGTAGATAACCTATGATACAACTTTATGATATTCTGCAGGCAGATAAGAATAATCCATGCTGGTTATTAATGTGATGCAGGATAGAGAATACTTTAGCAAACTGGATGTAGAAACCCAGGGGTCCTGGTGCGATGCACCTATGATTGTTAAGGAAATCAATGTTATTATAAAGCCATTGTTGATCATCTTAAAATAATCAAGGTAATTCGGAGAGATGCTTGAGAAAAGGAGAAATTCTATCTTCAAAAAGGGCAGAAAGTAGGACCCAGAGAACTACAGGCTAACCTTGATCCCTGGCAAGGTGATGGAGTAACTAATCGTGAAAACCACATTTAGGAACATGAAAGACAAGGAAGTGATCAGGAGCAGTCAGCATGGATTCACGAAGGGGAAGTCATGCTTAACCAGTGTGATAAACTTCTATGATGAAATTACTGGCTTAGTAGATGAAGGGAGAACAGTAGATATCATCTTCCTCAGACTTCAGTTAGACTTTTTTGACAGTGTGTCCCATAGCATCCTCATACAATAACCCTGCATGAGTGGGGATTGGAGCAGATGACCTCCAGAGATCCCTTTCAACCTCAACAATTCTGTGTGTTTTGAAGTCAAAAGTCTTTGATGAAAGACGAGGTATATTTTCTGAGGCATAGTACTAAGCATCTCCTGAGGTATGGCCATGCTTGATTCAGATAAAACTAAAAACACACCTATATGCAAAATGCTGCATAGATTACACACACAAAAAAAGAAGAGATTAATATAACCTAAGCCTCAAATATCTACCATACACATCCCTACACTTGAAATTTTTGTGCAAATCAAAGGCACATTTTTCTGAATTTGTTTTTCTTTTTTTGTAGCATATTTAGAAGTATGTCCTTTGAAAACATTACTAAAATTACATTTAATTCATTGCCTTCTGAGACCTGTATAAAGCAATATAATGATTAAATACAACCTCAATACTAATTACTTCCTGAATGTATTCTGCTACATATCAAGTTTCATCAGGTTTGAAAGGTTTTAATCCAGAATATGGAATGCTGTTTGCAAAGGTGAAATTTGAATTTTATCCATTTTTAAGTTCACTTATCCAGCCTAAACTCACAATTGTGCTAATTAATACCCCAAGGCAAGAAAGCATTTTTTGTGTCCCACACAAATATCTAATCTACTGATAAAGTTTCTCAGCACAAAGAAGAAAATAATCTGTTCATTTTCCTATATGATACTTAAAATCCTTTAAAAACTATTCAGCTTTAACAAAAAGTATAATTTTAATTAATTTTGCTGAAGTTGCAGAGTATTTCTAACCAGCCTGAAAGTTCCAACAAATAATAAAAATTACATATGTGTTTGAAGCTTCGCCCACATTTCAGCTACTTTCTTGGCATTTCAGGGCATTAATCAACAAATATTCTCATTGAAAATGTCTGTCAGACATTGTTGTTTCTTCCTCTTGTGTTGTTGTCTCACCTTTTGCATAACCTTGAATGATTTCCGATGTATTGCAATATAGGATCAAAATGTGCCTTTGTATATAGAGCATAATACGTTCGTGCTGCACTGTGAATGACTGTGGAGCTAGATTAAAGATGAAACTCTGCTTGGGCTCGTGTAACAGTCATCGGCTTTTGGTTCTTTGTTTAGAGATGAAGGTTCTTCACAAAGATGAGAATAGAAGACTTAAAATTTGTCAACTATCATTGTATGACGCAACTCATAGTTGTATAACATAATTACGTTCACAGTCAAGGTTCAGCGATATGGATCTGTGTGTCTCTGATCTTCAAACTCACAACCTGTTTGCTAGTTCTTAGGTGGAAACACTCTTCCAAAAGCTGTAGTTCATAGATATGCTATGTATGCTATTTTATGTGCCACAGGATTACACTTTAATGTAAAACTTCCACTTATCTGTAAACAGGCAGGTGGTTAACAGATGTTTAATAGAGCCAAGCAGGTGAACAGCTGTGACTCTGAGAACTGCTCTAGCGCTGAATTCATAACAATTTATAACAAAAGCTATTCATGTTCATAACATATCCATAGTCATTTTCTTATTAAGGCTTATTATCTATTGACCAACATAATTTTTTTTTCCACTTGGCTTGTGGGAATGAGCAAGACCAAGTGGCTGAGAAAGAGCCAGTGCACTGGTTCCATCATTGTATTCTTACTGGTAGAATGTGCAGAGGCACATACAAAGTGATTACAAGATTCAGAATAATCTTCAAGACATGATGTCCCCTGGATAAGTATCACTTACAGATTTCCCTTGTCAAATATGACTTGTTAGTCATGTCCATGTCTAAAATTTGAAGCTACTCCTGAATACCCTGTATTTGTTCTTGTATGCCTGGTATTTTAATCTTTAACTCCAGATGTGGTTTGATGTGGATGAACATATGGAATCTCCGATCACAGCACAATCTACCTACTTCCTTATATTTGTAAATATCTTTGCCTCTCACTTATTGACAGAAGAATTCGATCAGGATCAGGAGTTTCCTGCTAATTCCATCATCACCCAGGAGACTACTGTGAGATTGTTCTTCTTTTATCCCACAGCACCTTCAAGCTGACAGGATGACACATCATTACACCTCTCTTTCAAGTGTAATTCCATAGCAAGACAATACTCCATTACTCAATTTCAGAACAGAATCAGTGGAACTTCTGCCTTCCCTGAGACAAGTGTTCCAGAGGGAACCTCTCTAAAAGCAGATAGGCTGGTCATCTCAGGACTGATTTAGAACTTGGTTTTAGCCTCTTCCAAAGAAAGTATTTAACATCAGGAGTAGCAGCTCAGACAGAGGTTCTCAAACTGAATAGCTGAGAGTTTCTAATGATCTCTCAGCATTTGGAAAAAGCACTGAGAAGGTTGGCCCCATGTAATGCCCAATATGAAGCTAAGAAGCCTACATAGGACAAATTCCCTAGACATTCCTCCTTCTAGTGGAAGGTGTCTCTGCCCATGCAAAGGGGATTGGAACTATGATCTTTACAGTTCCTTGCAACCCAAACCATTCTATGACACATGAGGGCCATTTCAGCAAGGCCTGGCCTTTAGTCTTACCATCCTCACCCTCAGTCAGTGCCTGTATCAACATCACTGACTGGTGCTGGGTGACCAGCACCAAGACATTCTTATTGGGCCATAGGCATATATTAGCATTCCTCTGATGATGGCATGGCTGTGCTTGAGAAAGCTGAACAGGCCGTCCCTAACCATCAGCACAGATACAATGAGTTATCACACTTTGCTCTAATGTAACAATGCAAATGCTAAACAGTTTAACATTTTCTAATCAGGGTCACGCCATCCCTGACCAGAAATTTACCACAGGCACTGCTATTGCCTATTACTGTTGATACATATTGGTCTTAATCAGTTTATGAGGACTTTGCAGTTAACAGCATTGAGGCAGGTTGTCTTTTTTAACTTTGATGAGTCTGCATGTGATCTCTTTAGGACCTCAACTTACTCACAGACTGGATTTTTCTAGACAGCTTTCTTCCCTTCCTAGTCTTCTACCAGTACTTTTTTTTTCTCCAGATAGGTCTCTACTGCTTTACATCTCTAGCTGCTGCTGGAGTTAATTTCTTCCCTGTTACACAGTGCTTATTGACCCATCACTCCATAAAATGGTAATTTTACCATAGACCGTATAAATCTACTTTGCTTATGAACGTGTCGAGATCTATAATATCTATTATTTCTCTCTCTTTTAGTAGCCCAATTATTATGTCAAATAAGAAAATCAGATAGACTTTTCAAGAACAAATCAATGCTGACTTTTATTTATTCTCCAAATATTTGTAGGTTGCTTAGTAATTTGTTCAATCATCTTCTAAGTGAACAAAACCAAGAAGATTGGTTCATAATTTCTCAACATTTAACATTCCCTTCATCTGACTCCAAAAATTAGTCAGAAGTTCTGAACTACAGCTGTTTTAGTTTTCAAGGATCACACCAATTCTCCACGAGCTCCCAAAAAAAATCACTGAAAGTTTTAGCAAGTTCCTTAAGTACTCCTGTACTTACTCGTGTTACAACTCCAGACTGAATTTTATCAGGCTTTGCTAATGTAAAGTCGTGGAATAATAGAATATCTCAAATTGGAAGGGATCCATAAAGATCCTCAAGTCCAACCTTGGAGAACTGCCTAACAATAAACCATATGACTCAGACCAACTCAGTATTTAAACTGACTATGCAACTCTGTTGTGTGTTCTAAGCTGTATCTTCACTGATGGGCCCCTCAAGCTGGCAAAGGAGAATGTAGGAGCATATGGCAGAGGAATGGCAGAGGAGGATAATAGGTTAGCTATTGTTCCAGATAAACTGACATGTTAAATTACTTGCAAAATACTTCCAAAACAAGAATAATCATAAATGTATTGTCAATATCATAGCACATATCTGAATTTATTCATATGCAGAAACCTTTTCTGCTCTGAGAATTTGGTCCTATAATATGTATGATACTGTTGTCATAATCCACCAATAGGTTGGTGCTGGAAATTCCAGCTGGTTTTAACATCAGATCACCTCTATTGAAATGCAGGACTGTATTTGTTACAGAGCCTTAGTAGGTTGAGACCTTGGGTTTAAGGAAGAAAACATGGAGAAATAAAGATGTCACCATGTAAACTGTTACTTTAAAGTCTCATTCCCAACTCTCTGGATTCAGACCTTACTAAATCTATCAGGCAGCTAACTTTTGCTGAACTGACCACTATGACTGGAAAAAAACAGGCTCCCAGCTGTCTCTATGTGGCTGCAAGGAGCTAGACATAAGTTGCTGGGTGCACAGCCTGTGCTAATGGCATGGTGGGGGAGGGCTTGGGCAAAACCCACCCAGAGCTGTTCACTGAGCCTCTTATTCACACTGACATTCCTCTCAAAACCTATTTGGTTGTGTTTCAGGCTGTTGCTGCTTTTGTAAGATGAGGGCAGACTCCAGGTCCTGACTATAACCCTAACAAAATATTTCCATTCTTACAATTAAATATATATATGAATGACTTTTTTGACAGCGTTGTAAAGCACTATACAACGTAGGACTAAGCCCCAATGACAGGATATTGGTTTTCAAATACATTTTGCACATCTTGAAAAATCCAATAATAATAATATGCTACAGTAGTGACACCAGATATATATCATTCATTATTTCTCTTTCAATCTTATTTCATAAAAATGCTTCTATGAAACTCATCCTTCTAACCCCACAACTACAAGTCACAGTTAATGTCTTCACTGTTGTGAAAGAGAAAAGAATTGGTTTATGATCTGAAGAAATATCGCTTTTATAAAAGTTATACAGGGATATTTCTTTACAATTTTCTTGTAAAGGTCCACTGAAACAAAGCTAGTATTATTGTCAATTATTTCAATGAATATATTATAACTATTCAATATGAAGAAGATAGATTAGCTCCTTGACTTCAGCCTATAAGAGTTATATATTTGTCTAGTATTTATTACTGTAATAAAGCACTGATTTAATTCAATCAGCAGCACTGGTAGGATGACTTCATAGTGTGATTCTTCAAGGCACAAACAAAGCATTAAAAAAAAAATGTTGTTGCTATTATTATTGTTAAAGTGTATAGCTTCTCAGACAAAGCATAAAAAGTTTTGAGATCAAAAGTAGCAGTGAACCTAGTCTTTATGTTTTAGCACCAGTGTAACCAGTTTCCTAAAGTTACATGACAGTCAGTTTCCTATGAGAAAACTATGAAACCGACAGCAGAATTTTTGTTTGAAAGAAATGCATCAGTGAAGAGCCTACAGCTATATACATTACATGCAGTATCAATAAATAACTTCCATATTTTCTAAGCTCATAGATAAATACGAGCTAATTCATTAACTCTGTAAGTCAATAAACCTAGTGCCTCCACTGGCTGTGAAGATGAGAAACACATATCAGTCACAGATCAATTTTTGCATATATATAAAATTAAGATAAGCACAAAAACTGCATAAAGAATGGGGTTTTTTTACAGGAAAATGAAGTTTGTTCATTGCTCCACGTATAATAAACAATTATCACACATAGAGATGACCACATCTTACAGGAAAAGAAGTTTTAATATCAGGATTAGATTTCTAGGGGAAAAACCCTATCTGTATAAAATACGTAACACTTTTTATCAAAAAATCAAAAAATCTTTGTTAAGGAGAAAATACTCCCACTGTCTCTGTTTGGGAAATATAATAAATTGTTTGGCATATTTGTATTTTTGTTGTTTTCACTCTAATTTATTGTAATACGGACCATCATAGTTTGAATTGTAAACAATGTAATAGGAAATGCATAGAAACCTAAAAGTATAAAACATCAGAAAAGTTTTGTGCAGGTGCTTTTCTTAAAGAGCATGTTTTCTAGTTGAATGGTACATTTATAAGCAAGTGAGCACTTAGCCATCTTAATCCATTTGCATTCTGTTATCAGTAGTTCAGTAATTGAATTTCTTTTTAATTCGTGTGGAGCCTGCCTGCAGGGGACACAATAACTGCTAGTCCCCAAATTACATAAACTTTACAATGTTCTGCTTGAAATCAAATAACAGAAAGCCAAAACAAACACACACACACCAGAGCTTTGAGACAACTGGATTTTAAAGTATTTTCAGGGTGGGGGAGGGGTGAGACTCACAACTTTATTCTTGAGATTCAGCTTATCGAGTTACTAAACTGTGTTAAACGCTGTTTAAAATACATATCGGTATATACACAATACTGACAGAATTCTAAATCAGAGGCAATTATTCTGTAGGCCTGCAAAACACAAATACTTGAATGGAGCAATGAGTCTGGAATATCATCCTTTCCCCTGTGGTTAGCTTCCCTAATGGAAAACAAGTTAGTCATCAAACATCTTGCATGAGGAATGGATATACAAAAGGACATGTGCCTACACAGACACAGTTCCATAGAAAATGCAGATATCTACAGTATTACAGCCTAAGGTCACTGTTTCTTGATTGTAGTTATGTAAAACAGTTTAGGCAGATAACAAATCATAGACAAACCATGTTAGATTCTCACCTGTACTGAATGTTATTGACATGTCTTTCACTAGTACAATGGTATCAATTAATGCTATTTGTGGATTCACTCTTTTGAGCAAACCACCAGTGGAATTGCGAAAGAATTAAACCCTCCTCTTCTCCTTCCCTCCTCACCCGCACCGGGGCTCCATCAGCTGCACGCTGCACCAAGCAAAAACCATAATGTTGATGTGTACATCCAAAAGCTACTACTTCCAACTTAATTGTGTTATCATCACTTGTCCTTACAGAACCATAGAACAGTTTGAGTTGGAAGGGACCTTAAAGATCACCTAGTTCAACCTTCCCTGACATGGGCAGGGACATCCTTCACTAGATCAGGTTGTTCAGAGCCCCATCCAGCCTGGCCTTGAACACTTCCAGAGATGGGGCATCCACACCTCTGAGCAACATCTTCCAGTGCCCAGCCTAAGCATAATAAAACACATATGCAGTCTGTATTTCATTGGCCTTCCCTCAGCACCCTTTGCTACCCTTGATGGATCCAGACTCCAGTCATCACCTTGACAAGACTGGGACTCTCACCACCAAGATCACAAGGTGAAGAACAGTGGCATGCCATCAGAATCCACATAGTGACAATATTTTTGCAATTTAATCAATCTCTCTGTCACTCTCTTTCCTCCTCTCACTTTTTCCTATTTATTTCTATCTCTTTCTACCTCCCATTTATTGTTAAATAAAAATGTGTACTGTTGACTTCAACATATGGTCTCGTTTGCACCTTAATTTGGGCAGAAGCATCTTTCTAATAATTTTAATAACTGGATATTAACACCTCTCCTCCATGTTCCTTAACATAGCTTCCAGGATGATCTGTTCCATAATCTTCCCAGGCACTGAGGTGAGGCTGAGAAGTTGGTAGTTCCCAGGGTCCGCCTTTCTACCCTTTATAAAGATAGGTACAATGTTCCCCTTTTTGCAGTCACTTGGGATGTCATCTGACTGCTGTGATATCTTTTCAAATATCACGGAGAGTGGCTTGGCTACTACATTCTTTCCGTCAGGATTCTGGGATGCATCTCATTGGGTCCCATAGATTTATGTATGTTCATGTTCCTCGGGTGATCATGAACCTGATCTTTATTTACAGTAAAGACTCCACATGGGTCTCAGTGCTCTGCTGAAGTTTTTCTGACTCTAGAAATTCTCCCTGCTCACCAGAATCACCTGCTCTGCTGCAGGATGTGCCTGCACAAGAGCTCTTGACCTTGATGAGTGGTGGTTAAACCTCACACTACAAGACATTCAACTGACTTTATTCCTTCAGTGATGGCAGTTCAACTTTTTTGGCACCGAGAACAAAATGTTACTGCTGCTGATTTCAAACCCATGATATTGGGTTTATATGATATGTGCAAGGTTGTCTGTGAAAGCAATCATACTCAAATGGCATTCAATGGTATACAAAGCTCACTCGAAACCACATTGTAATTGGATGTGTAGTTCCTAGTGGCTTATTGCTAGTATTTCCATTTGTTTTTAAGATTTAGTAACAAAATACCACATTTAGGTTCACCAACCTAGAACTGGGAGTGACTACTGAGAAAACTTAGTAGCTACATTAATCAAAGTATTCTCCAACCTAAAGAGTCAGAAGAGAAAGCAGAAGGGCCCTTCAAACCCACTGAGCACCAGGAAGGATGGGAGAGACTGTGACCTTAACATATCTTCCAGATGAAATTTGACTGGACCTGATCAATACTTTGACATCAATAACCTGTACTGCTTCCAGTTGAACAAAACAGTTTAACTTAAATACATGGTAATGTTAGCATTTAAATGGAATGGATAAGAGATCTGCTACGTCACCCTAGGATATATCATGACCATCTGTCAACTCTAGTTTTTCCTCATTAGCAGTTGTCTGTTAAAAACAGTGGACTCCTACTGTTCTCTGAAAATCCCTGGCTGATATATCTGGAAGTCATTCTCAGCCTGTGCTGCGAAGGAATGGTGCTGTGATGCAGAGTACATATCACTGTGTTGAACACAAAAGGGCTTAGAGATTTAGAGCCAGGGATCTCTTAATAAAAGCTTATATTTTTCCCACTTCCACAGCTATCCCAAGTACTTTTATCATAAATCACAAAAGCAAGTATCTTTATCTCTTGTAACTAAAGTACCAAAAAGTTATGGCTTTGCAAGAGCCCTAATGTATGACACCCATGTTTCTTTTTTTTTAACCCAGTAAATATTTGCAAGTGGAAATGTGAGTGATCTGATTCTTTACTTTTTTTCCCTAATAAAGCCATATGGTAAGCACAACTTTTTTGAGATGCCAAAAGCTGGCTTTCCTAAAGAGTTGCTAGCACTCATCCTTGCATTGCCTCCAACAAATATTGATCACTGGACAAGTCATAGATTCAGTGAGAATAAAGTACAAGGGAAAGCACAGGGGATATGGAAAGCTACAACACATGAACATAATCCGTTAAAGAAAAACGCTTTTGAAATCTTAAGTGTGTCGTTCCTGCGAATATGTTTTTTTACAATGCAACTCTCTTATTTTTCCACTTTTGTTGAAAAATAAAGCTGTAGAACACTGAAACTCAAGTTTCTAAGACAACAGTGTTGTCTGTCCCTGAACCCAGATAGAAAACTATTGCTTCTATAAAATGCTATTTCCATAGCTTCTACAGGGTAAATAAGGTGATCCATCGACCTTTCTGCAATGTTTTAATTATATATTTGAAGTTTACAGTTTATTTTTTTCAGCTCACCTTAACCCAAACTAAACAGTATGTCAAGAAATGAAAGAAGGGTACCTTTTAGAGTAGCAAAGGGTGCATAACAGCCTCGGTACTAATCATTGTTGCAGCAGAAATGTGACAAAAATGTGAGTTGCTGTAAGGTATAGAGAAGCCAACAGAGATCTAACAAATCAGTAAACCAAATTAAAGCTGTTAACTAGATATTGATGAGCTGGTTTGTCAGTTATTATTGAAGCTTTGTAGGTGAAGAATCACTGAATAAGTTTTATATCTGAGAATTGGAAAATGAAGCTTGTGGCTTTTATTGCCAGTGAAACAAATTTAGCTGTTTACAATTGATAAATTACACTGATTTGTTCTTTGTATTTTGTTTAGCTGCAAAGTCCATAACTCAGGCTGATTCATTTTAATGAATGGAATCTACTTGACTACAAAGGACCCCTATTTTTTTTTAGGCCGATGGCCTAAGCATTACTCATTATACTTGTTTGTTCAATGTGGCTTTGTTTTTTACAAAATGTGAATTATCATTCCCTTACAATGCTACTGGAGTTAATCTACTGCATTCCACAGGTTGCAGATCCACTTCACCTTCTAACCTTGTTATTTTCCTCTGAATTCTTAAAAAAAAAAAAAAAAAAAAAAAAAAAGACATTTGGGAAGGGGGAAAGACAGAAATCATATTTTCACGTAGCCTGTTTAGTCTGAATAAAGTTGAAGATAAGTGATCTGCATCAATACGACACTACTAGAATATCAGCATTGATTCTCATCTTGTTTACTTTGACAATACCAATAAAGACAAAAACTGGAAAGAAAAAAGTCTGAAAATCTTAATTTCATAGAAGATTTTAGAATATTTCTAGGGAAGTGAAAAGACAGAGATTGACCTAAAGGATCAATGGCAGCCAGGCATAATATTGCCTATAAGAATAACTGGCAAAGATTCTGAAATCATGCTGGGTGGGAAACTATTAATATGACCTATGGCTAAATACTGTATATAAAGCCTTTTTGGTTCAAAGTTTACCTGTGCCAGGGATTCTTAGTAGTGTGGTGGATCATCCAAAACAGAACTAACTGCATAATTGCAGGAGGTTACACAGAAAGGTCTCTCTAATTTAAGATATCTATGCAATTCTATGGTGGACATTAAACAGCACAACAGAAATTGGGAAAATTAGGTAGTTGTCAGGCTTCGGTTTGGAAGACATTAATGAATTATTAGAAAAAGGTACTAGGAAAAAGCTGTTCTCATCTGTAGATAAGGTCTCAATGAGGAGAAGCAAGGCAATATAAAAGATGTATTTTCTGCAGAACTTGAAAATGGGCTCTTTTGAATTCAAATTCTCACAACATGCCATAGAAGTGGCCTTTATGGACTTTAGCAATGATAAAGTAAAGGAAGATGTAGGAAAATGAACAACAGGCAGTGAAACCTTTCAGGGTGTAACTAGCAACAGTAAAATTAAATTAAATTATTGAATTTCATCATCTATGAAGAATCTGCAAAGAGCACTACATATTTTCATAACAATATAAACAGGCATGATTGGATACTTACTTCCAAATTCACCAATCAGCTTAGCCATACTCTCATTAGCTCAAGACATATGAGTAATGTCCAAAAGTATCCCACTATCAGAATCTAAGATTTCATTATGGTTGGGATTAATATCCTGTAGGAGCAAGAGTATGCGTATGTGTTTCTGTAAGTCCTGTTATACTATAGAATAGACTGAAATAGGCAAAGAAAGAAGACAGAATTTGTGATGAAATCAAAATCTAATCAGAAATAACAGTAAATAGAAATAGATTTGAAAACATAGAAATAGTCCCTTAATGCTTAAAGTTAATATCAAGTGAATATGATCAGAGACATGGCAAAGGTGAGATAATTTCAGTAACTCGGAGTAAAAACAACTAAATGCTTCTTGTTTGTAGGAAAATGTATGAGTCAACTTGGAAAAGGACAGTGGGGTTTCCATGCCAAGCTTTTTGTTGGAGAACAAAATTGTGAAGAAATCCAAAACCCTATCTCAACACTCGGGATATGAAAATTATGTATTGAAAACTTTTTCAGGGAATTATTAAAAGAGGAAGACATAAAAAAAGTCAAACAAAATCTTTTCAACAAATGACTTTCTGTAATTCAGAAAAATTTCCTGAGGCCATGATAGGAGGAAATCCCGCAACTAGTTTTGAGAAAAGGGGAGAAAATTGAAATGCAACCATTGTGAAATGTTCCATCTCATTATATTCTACAGAATTTCACATTTTAAAAACACTCCTTTGCATAACGAGTTTGGATTCCACACAGACAGCCTAACTGGGGTCAACTGTCTTCAGTTCCTTGGGTTCCTGACAGAAGACAGGAAGCTTTTGAAAGCATGTTTTCTCAGGAGTTTTAAAAAACCTTACAGTAACAGATTGCAAAATGGTCTCCAGGTTGAAATGATGCAATTTTAAAGCATAGTAAAATTACTAGGAACACCTGTATTTCAATATAGAATAGAATCTCTTCCACTGCCTCTTTAAGTAATTTCAGATTAAGCACATTGTCTGTAATTTCTTAGTATATCCTCATACAAATATGGAAGACTACTGATATCAGCTTTTTAAGCAGTTTAAATACTAAAAGATCTTGATTTCTGATAAAAATTTGATAAGAGAACACTTTGCAAGTAAGAGTTACTTTCCATTAAGATTTTTTTTTTATCAGCAACACCTTAGAAAACATAACTTCAGTTATAAAAAAAATTCTGGTTTATGCTGGCATGAGAAAGAGTGAATAAAAGGTAAGAAAAGCTCCTGAAAGAGTTATGAAAATTACATATTGAGAAAAACTTTTTAGGAGTGGTGGACAAGTAAGGCATATTATAAATACAAATAAGAGAATTTAAGTGGGTGAGGTATGCAGTTAAGACATGAGAAACACTCTGTAGATGTGCTGTTTAGGGGCATGGTTTAGTGGTGGACCTGACAATGTTAGGTCAGTGGTTGGGCTTCATGATCTTGGAGGTCTTTTCCAGCTTTGATGATTCTCTGATTCGGCAATTTTATACAAAACTTGACCTAATAGCTCTGAATATGCACTGATATAATCAACAGTGGAAATCATATTAAAATAAATTAAGTTAGCCACAGTATTTTCTCTTAAGATTACCAACCTGTATCAGTTACAATATGACAGACAGTCCTCTAAATAGACAGGTTGCACTTGTATTAGGACATCTCCCTGGTGACTGAAACAAAATAATTTCATTGAAAAATACCAAAAGTTAACTAATAATAATATATTCCAGTGTCAAAAAACATACTGTAACCAAGGCATGAATCCTTATAAGGTGCTTTCTTTTTTAGTAACATTACCATTGTTAGACAGATGTTACAGCATAACATAAGTGAACAGTGATCTGAACCCAAAGTTAATGTCTAGAGTAATGATTGCTGAATAATACCAGAAGCCTTGGTAGCACAAAGCACGAAGCAGAAGCATAGGTTGAAACCAGAGAGGCTGACTGTGAACACTTCTTGACTTGGAGTCAAGTGACTACGGTCACTTCTTGATCAACTTTTCAATCAACTTGATCAACTTCTTGATCTGAGTGCAACCTGGGTAGGGACTGGCTTTAGAGCACAACAGGAGTAATGCCCCATGCCTTCATTGTGCTGATGAAGTCATTAGGGTTAACAAGTTCTAAGAAAGTTGTGTATCCTGAACAGCAGGGAGAGAAAACAGGAATCTTCAGCTCAGGGGGACTATACGGATTGAAGAATAGTGAGGAAATTTTCTTTTAAATTTTATGGCATCAGCTGTCCAGGAATCACATAACTTAATCACATCCAGCTGTGTATCAAGCTGTGAAAACTGTCCATGACTGATCAACTGTAGAAGTTGCAACAAAACCTACTGCTTGCACTGGCTCCAAGCTTGATAATTTGAAACTCAATAGAGATATTTCTGCTAACCTGTACTGTACTACTACATATGCAAGTGTTGCCTTATTATCATCAAAGGGAAATGCATTTTCACATTTAGTCTAGTCTTGATTGTATTTGACCTATCTGGATATCCACCTGTGAGGACTGTTAAACTGTGCATGCAACAGTCAGGCAGTAATTTTCATATTTATTTCTGAGATGCTAGCTTTCAGTGTTCCAATAAACTGATAGTACTGCAAGATTGAAAAGTCTAACCTGTTATTTCACTGTAAATAAGAAATCAGTGTTTCACAAAAATCAAATTAAGACAATATAGGAGCAGTTTCCTACAATAATGTTAAATTGTGTATTGTATGAAAAGCTCAACTGTGCCTTCTTCTTAAAACTCTCATTAAAAAGGTTATTTCTACTTCAAGTTCTACTTGAACTGTGACAGCGCTGTTTATATTGCCTGCATTTAAAGTTATTTGGAAAAGCTATTTTTGATATAGAGACCTCAAGAAAATGTGCTGTTCATTTTGTTCAAAATTTTAGAGAAAATTCTTTTAACTTTGTCTATCTCAAAAGGAGCTTATCTTAGTAACTAGAAGAGAAGATTATTTGAAATACATGTTGAAGTCCAATACTGGATTGCCGTCCATGCTGCGCATGTGGCAGAGCACAGCATGGAGCTACACCTACACAGGCTCATCAGTACAGGGATCACTAACTCCTCAGCGCAAAACAGTCTCCCAGCCAGGATCTCAGCAACATGGATTATTAATTTTGAATGAGAACAGAAACGAGGAATAATCTTTTTGAGCATGTAGTCTTCACTGACTTGACCAAAGTCAGACAGGTAGTCTTTGAAAAGTTCAAGTCTAGAAAACCAGTTCTTTGATTTACATTTTACAAGGATATAGCAGAAATAATATTTTTTGCACTTACTTGAGCAACAGAGTTGTTTGACATTTAACTTGAGTAAAATGATATGTTTACGGGTGTGTAAAACAATTAAAAAAATATTTGATCTATAAAGCAAGCTCAGTAGGAGTGATTAGACTACCTTTTTTTTTTAATCACATTACCTTTGTCAAATTGATTCATGCTTAGTTAACTGAAATTAAATAGGACTATAAACTACATACTGTGGTCAGGTACCAGCAGAATATTTCTTTTTCCACTTATTTCACTATGACCTGATAATTTTTTAAAAATACTCATACAGATGGTTTTGCTACAACTTTATACTTAACATGAAAATTAATTTCCAGCCTTTTTTGTGTGATACATTATCTTTTGGAGAAGGTGAAAGTTTTATGGTTCTAATTTGGTTTTCTCAGTTCTTTAAGTCAGAATATACTGAATAATTTTATATACTGTGCCATGACTCAAATAATTGACTTAAGAAAGGTCCTCTATAGCTGTGCAACATTGACATGAAAAGGGTCTTCTTGATTTTCTTGCTGAAACATATTTATGGTAGACAGACTTTACAAAGCTCTATAGTTTATGAATTACTGTACTGTTTCCATTGATACTCCTCAATACAGGCACAAGTAGGATCATTAAAGTGAAAGTTGAAATTCCTCAACAATATCACAACTAGACATTTTCATGCTCTGACCCCCATGACTAAATTTGAATAAACTACTTGAAATGGAAAGGAAGTTTCCAAAATTAAAGCCGATCCAAAGAGCTATCCTTCTCCCCACCTTAAAACTAATTTGCTTTAGATTATGGTCTGTAGCAATCTTTAAATAATGGATCTGCCTGGGAAAGGTGATTCACTAAAGTAGAACTGTGTACCTCTGTGCTTTTATTAATCTACCCGTTAAAAGCACTTTATCTTATTTGGCCTTAGTTAAATAACTGCATAAACACTAGGCAGTTGAGCTAAACATTTCATTAGTTCAGAATAATTCTTTGCTGCTATAAAAATTTCCCCATCACTTCTCTCTAAGGCCATCAGTGCCAGGAAAGAGCACAGCCAGCAGACCTGCATGATGCAACCTGCTGATCTCTGACATAGCAGAGAAATTCTGATTGGTATCATCCAGGATGGCTCTTCAAAGCTGTTGATAAATACCTCGGGCTCTCCTCTGTTTTTCTGAGTCCTAACAGAAACTGATTACAAATGATAAGGATGTCCCATGTGTATGAGGAAGAGGTTGGTTTTGTCTTCCAGCTACCAGTTCTAGACACCAACTCCACACTCTGAGAGTCAGCTAGCTCTTACCTCTTTCAGTGCCTACATGTTGCAGCCCACATTTTGCAGCCAGACGCATGTACACAAGCTCTGTATTACACGGTATCCAAATACTTCCGTGGTCAGCAGTAAGCTTTCACAGAAGAAAAAGGCTGGAGCATAATAAAGGATTGTGACTGCACATTAATGCAACACTGAGCTGACCTGAAAAATACAAAGCATTGCAAGTGAAGTGACAGGTGCTTAAGATGATGGTTGATAAGCCACTAGATAACACACTAATGAGCAACATGTGTATTATCAGTCAGTGAATTAGCAAGGATCCACATCAAGACACCAGTCATATTGCACAATGAGGATGTGCATGATGGAAAACATTATTTATATAGCATTTGAAGATGGCTCATGTGAACTGAATGCCAAAGTGCTGCTAGCTCCACAAGCCTGATTATCTCTTTGACTTTTTGGATAAATCAAATAATAAGTCAATAAAAGCATGAAAGTTTCATGGCAGAAAACAACCTTTAGGAAATAAACAGTGCAAGACACAAAGACCTGTCAAACTTAACTGACTAAAGATGCTTAGGCACAAGGAACCCATGGGCTTATTTCCTTGAGCTTGGTCTGCTGACATTGGTATGTAGCATTTTCTTTTTATATGCTATTATTGCTGAAAAAAGACGCCTACATAGAAAATGCAATCTTGAGTTGTTCTTGAGGTATCATCATGAATTTGGAGTGAGTCAAGATCTGTTTAGAGTAATACACCACATTCCAGAGGAAAATATAGATATTTTCCAAAGGGAAGCTTGTTCAGGATAACAAATGTTTGATTTTTAAATAGGATTTTATGTTTGATATTCTTTCTCTTTTTTTCCCTCTTCCTTATCAAACAAACTTCATAATGACTCCAAATCTCTGGTTGGATTGTCAATAATACAAATATTTCACTTCACTGCTGACTTGATGCACCAGTTGTCATTCTGCTTTTTCAAGTCTCTTTAAATTGAGAGTAGACTGACTCCCTTTTCTCTGGGCACGAGGTAATGGCACTTACCCCTGCATGTGGTAGGTCAGACATTCATCAAACTGCCTGGCTATAATGACTTCCATAGCACCATAATTACCCACCTTAACTACATTCTCATCTCACTGCATGACTGGAGGTAAGAATATCAAATTCAACCTCCAAAGGGTTAGCTGGAGGTGTGATACTAAAAAAATTGCTTTTGATTTCTGCTGTTCCAGCAAGCACACGGCTGATGTTCTGCCTGACACTGTAGTGACCATAATCTTTAATATCTAGTGGTACGTCACCTCCCTAAAGGTAACAGAACTTGCTAACTTCAACAATACAAATGACAAGACATGATCAAAAGAAGGTTCCAGCACCCTAGAATAAATAAGATTTAGCTGATTTAAGATTTTAGCTGTCAGTATTTGAGAGGCAAGTGTCTTCCCTGGAGAAAGGAATCAACATAAAGAATCTAAGAAGAAAAAAACCCAACAAACAATACCGTGCTGTCTAACTCTACTCTTCCCCTTCTCAGTAATAGATGAAAATCTAAGTTATCTCTTTAAAAGTACTACCAATTCAGTCTCCACAGTATTTTCTGTAACCTGTAATGCAATTTTGAATAGGTTTCTTTCTCTTGTATGCTTTTTCCCCTTGCACTGTTACTTTGTCACTTTCCGTTAGAGATCCTTTGTATCCTGAGCAAAAGTTTGATTAAGTACCTGTTGAACACCTGCTCTCTCCCACAAACCAGAGCTGAAGCTGCCCTGTTCTCAGTCATTTTCAATACTTCACGATTCATCAGCTATAAATTCAAAGAAAAGCTAGTCTAAAATGAGTTAGTACAAAAAGGACTTGATACACAGAAACTCTGAGAACATCTCTCTTATTCAGAATTCTGCTGTTTTCTGAGAGAAAACTAAAGTATTGAAGAAACAAGTTTGAAAAGGAATAGAACAGCTATAAATTAATTTAATATAAAATGCCATTGGCATGTATTTGTTTTGTTAATTTGCTATACAATACCTATGTTACTGGTATCATCTCTTATTATCATGAGTTGAGGTTGATTTCACCTGAGGATCCAGGTTGATCCATCGATTTTTACCCAAAGATGTTACATTTCTAGATAATATATCTCTTTTTGTGCATCTGTACATGACAGCTGTTGAAGGTTTCGTGTGTTGAGATTTACAAACATAGAAAATAGATCTCCTGCACCACTGGTTGTTTTGGTACTGGCCTTAACAGACTGTTCATGACAAGGCATAAACCTTTACAGTCAGATGACTGTAAAAAGAGAAGTTTAGCTATTCCTCTTTTTAACAAAGTGAAAACACTACATGTAACATAAAAACAAATCTCTCAGTCAATGAAACTGAAAAATAGATATTGTATTACCTCCTGAAGTGGAGGTAAATGAATAAACAACATTGAACAAGCTCACCTGTGGTAGAATTATCCTGCTGCTTGCGAAGTCTCTTCCAGTCTCTGCTAGGATAGCAGTGGACCACGCAATTTTGCCTGCAGGCCAGTCCCATCTGGAGAATCCTCTTTTCAAAAGAAACAACCCATATGCAACTCTCATAACCATACAGACAGATTTCAAAGTGTCAAAATGTTGAGTGAGGACTGTGATTTTCAGGAGATCCTGTGCAGATATGGAGTAAAATGTAGATTCAAGTGTCTTTTGAGAGTTTAAGAACATCCCATCTTGCAGACTCAAGGAAGACTTCCAGGAAGCCTTCCAACAGCTTCACTTGACCATGGCAACACTCTCCACATGAGAGTTCATGCAAAACAAGGCAAGCGTCAATATCAGCTCTCAGAAATGTAAAGGAATGATAGTCAATCGCAATAATGCTTTCGTGTTTTTAGTAATTCATAAAGGGTGAATTTGCAGTGTTAACTCCAGCTTTGTTATAGTCATGACATCTGTAAATAAAAAATAGGCACTGAGTTTAGACCTGAATATAGAATCATATTTCTTTGCAACTTAACAATGTAATTATATTATAATAAACATACTGTATTTAAATTGTGCTCTAATTTAAGTAATACACTTGATAAAACCATGATGCATGAATATAATCCTCTCCACTGAGACATCCATTAGTCTTACAAAGCAAAGGCAGGAAAACATCACATTAATTCAACTCCAGACATTCCAAATCAAGATTTCTCTCTATTTTCCAAACTTTATTTTGGAGGTCAGGCTTCTGGTTCAGCTAAACTGAAGGTTTTGCTACTTGTATCAGCAACATCATTTTTCCAGACATTATCAATGGGTGCAAGAAAGTGTTCTGTATATTCTTATTCTTTAGAATATGATGTTTCCAAGGTAACTAGACCCAGGAGACCTACTAATAGAAAAAAGTGGAAAATAATGTAACTTCTATTTTAAAATTACTTTTCTAAAAGGAAGAGGAATTGCATTCTCACAAACTTTCCTTTGCAACTCTGTCAGTCCCTTTAACAAAATCAAAGAATTCAAAATTTAATGCTGAGGCTTTACATATAATCATGTTGGCAACAAATGGAGAGGATGTATGGGAACATATTATATTATAGTGTTAAGCATTAGTTCAGAAGAAAAATATGGATAAAACTTAGTTATGTTTTACAGACAGTCAAAATGCTTCAGATAAAATGAGATCCAGCGCTAACTTCTGTCCAACTGTCAAACCAAACCTGCACACACCTTTTTTAATAAAATTTAGTTTTTAATTTTTGTTAGAAATGTTTTTAAAATTCCTAGAGAATATTTTAGTAAAACACTGAAAACCAAGCTGGAAAATAAAATATGTTTAGAAGTCTATCATTCAACTTCATGAAAGTGTGTTAGACTGTTAGATTTTTTCATGAGAGCTTAAGACCATGACATCATGTAAGATTTCCAGCAGAGTTAACTCTCCTATGATACCTAAAATCACATACAAACTAAACAACTGCAAATCCAATTACTTACACAAACATTTACTCAGTTGCTTTAGGGAAACATGACTTTTTATGCACACAGTCACAGTGCTCATCTTAAACTACAAGTCTTTAAATAGAGCTTACTACAAATCCTTAGGCTTTGGTAAAATGGCAAAGATCCTCATTTGAGGGTTTTGGGGAAAGTTGCTTGTAAGCGACTTAAATTATCAGTACATAAAATGATCACATTTTTCAGTGAAATGCTAACACAGGATTAAAATAGGTGAAGCATGCACTGTAAAATACCTTCTTTTGTTTTAATAGTTTCTATGTCAGTGACTGACCAACAGTGGAATCATTAGAAGTGCACTAGACCACGTGTTTTGCTTGTATTATAATACCAGGACTAAATGAATTTTAACAGAAAGAAGGAAATGATCTTTTGGTCTTTTAATTACTTGATTTGTCTGAGTCTCTGATACACAAATATTTAAGTATAATAAAAATGCTATATTTTAGTGGCTAGATAGTCCCACAGTTGTTGTCTGGAACACGCATCTAAGACCAAATTGGATTCATATTTTTTACTTCAGCCAGAAACATGAAAACATAGCCCAAGATCTGTGTATCTATCATGTAACAAGAAGAAGCATTAATTTGTTAAAGGAAATATTTAACAGCTAAGATGACACTATGCTTTAGTTTTCCTCATTCTTTACTCTGATCAACTGCTACTTACTGTTTGCCTAAAATGCAACTTTCCAACCAAGGTCTTCATGGTAAGTGAACACAAGCCAAGAACCAGAAAACGTCAGGTACTTAAAGTTGCAGTAAACTGGAGTTCACAGTTCTCTGTAACAAAAAGGGGGAAACCAAGCCACATTTTGGTGACAGCCCTTGCCATTTGTCTCCACCATGACATAATGTTATGCCAACTCACTCAGCACTGCTGAATTAAGTGCAGTGCAGTAGATCTGTTATTTAAATATATGCACAAACTGGTGAGTCTAAGCAACTCTGCAATCAGAATTCTTTTTTTTCAGCCAAGGTATTACACTGAACAGCCTAAACAGAAACTGTCATCAAGCTAGCCAGAAAATTAAGCACTATAAAGCCTTTCCTACAAAAGGAGTTGAAAGGCACACTGACTTTGACTCATAAGGATCTTTCTTGGTGGACTAGATTTCACTACTTTTGCACTGACTTCTCAGAGTCTAACTATTGGTGATCCAGGTCTTTCTAAGTGTATTAAATAAAAGCATCAAAACAAAAGTTGAAGAAATGATGCAGTATTGCATTTTTTTGAACTATATAGACTTTCAATGTAAAAACCCTAAGAAAACATATTCAGTCAGACATGATACACAGAGGAGGAAATTGTAGTTGTACATAAGCTAGAGGGCTAAATGTTTTCATCCCAGATTTTTACAAAAATATAGGTATTGCAAAAGCAGTGTGCAAGGGCACTTTAATGTGATCAGAGCAGCAGTGAGTAGAGGGTTGCAGTGGTAGCTGCTCTTTGTTGTGGTCTACAGACACAATAATAAGATTTACATTAACATCACAGGCTAGCAGGAGAATTATACTGTTTTTAAATAACTTAAAGTCTTAAATAAAAAAAAAAGAAATAAAGCAGTAAAAAGAAGTATTTAATTGGTAACATAAGATTTTAAGCAGAGGTAAAAATAAATTAAAAGACAGATGGCAGAAGGTTAAAAGGAAGCAAGAAAGAAAAGAAGGCAGAAAGAAGGACTAACTGACTTGAGGTTGGTGCTTTATATCGTCATCCAGCAAATTGGGATGTTCATGCATATGCAGTGAGGTAATGTGCGCCAAATAAAGACCACAAACTAGTGTATAGAAATTCCTCAGGGCATGTCTCATCAGGGATGTTGACTCTGTGATCATTATGCTCCATGATCAGGATGTGACCCCTGTAGCTGGCAATCAACTCCACAGATAAAGTAACACACTATAAAAGCTCCTTCACTACTTTCAAGTACGCAGTCATTCTCCTTGCTCTCAGACAGGGGAAAATGGAGCTCTTACTATACATGTATAAGCCATACATTCTTTCACTCAGTCTATGGTTTTTCTCTCCTCCCCTCAATGCTTGGCTCCAAGACAGAACAGTGTCTCACTGTCAAACAATGATGCCTTTATACACACACATAATTTCACAGGAAGAGTAATATCTGTTTGAGATTAATGCAGTAGCAATTCATGTGAGACTGTGATACCATATAATGACATTATTTCAATATCATGATATCTAGCTTCCCTTCTCATTGTAACTCAAAGGAATAATACTTATGATCCTTTGCCCATACTAACTCTTATCATTTTTTCTTGAGTTGTTACATTTAATCTTGAGCTTAGAAGAGTTTCTAACTCCTATCACTATTTTTACAGTGCACCTAAAAATCCATGTACGACTTGTTCATTTTGCTGCTTCTATCCCCCTTGAAATTCTTCGTGGTCTTCCCTAATCCTAACAATTAGGAGCTGTCCATTACCAACTCTCTCATCAGAAATCATGTGCTTTCCAGATAATTAATACACAACCTTAACCCCTTAATATCCATCAATCTCTAACAACTAGGCTGCTTGCAAACAGCTTAATTTACTGCAGCCATCAAACTGCTTTAGCATAAATTAGATATGAGATCAGTTGGAAATGACACTTTCTCTTTTGTGAAAGTAGCAGCATTTTGCAAACTGGTCTTTTTGTCCAATAATGAAACTCCAAACCCTTAAAGAGTAACCCAGAAGGCATACAGGCAAGCATACGCACATGCTATTAAAACCAAAACCATACTCAATTTGTACTCAGTGCAAAGAGCAAAGATCTCCTGCAGAGATCTGTCCAGAATCACTACAAACAGAACTAACAGGGTCTTCAAGAGGCCATCATGGTCATTCTGTTTCTCCTTGTCTTTTGCATGCTCAAAACTCTTCCCTTGTGTTTCCTCACTCTCTTCCCCCCTCCACCCCCTCCACTCCAGCTTTTTCTGCAGACAATCTGACCACTGGTTATTCTCCGTGGTCTCCCCTACACACTCTGTGGTGTATTGCCTCAAACTGGCCCCACTGTTACTCATATCTCAACCAGCTGGGTAGAGAAGAAACCAACTTTTCATATCACAGGCATTCCTTTGGTTTTGCCCATTGCTTATTGCAGTAGCGTCATGCTGTTGACTTATAGTCAGATTAACTAGAAACTTCATGTCCTTTCTTATAAGAGTTGCCACCTGTTCTCCAAAAAGAACTTTGTAGGTAATTACCACTGTTTAAATGGGAGATTATACTTATCCATATTACATTAAAGCAGTGTCAACAATTTCTTTGTACAATTTTTCAAGAATATTTAAAATTCAAACCCTTTCCTCTAATGTGTTTGCACCTTTAGCAAGCATATTCTTTGTTCTATTATTAATGTCTGTCTTATGATTCTAAGAACTTTCTTATGGCCCCAGACCCTCCCAGAATGCACTGGATATATTATTTTTCACAGTAAATCAGTGCTTCATTTGAGTACAGTTAAACAATGAGTTTCAAATTTACCTTCTAATACTTCCATCTACAATATGTTTCCCTAGCTTATTTATGAAGGTATCAAAAAAGATAGGTATCTTTTATTACATTCAAGATGAACGACTTCTATCGCTTTGTAACTTACAAGACTTGTTAAACTGTCAAGAGGAAATTAGCTGCTTTCTGACAAATCCATGCTGCCTAGTGCTAGTTTCTTTGCAATCCTCCAGGCGCTTGTAAATAGTCTGATTATTTTTAGATATTGAAGTTGAGTGATTTGATCTAGAATTTCTAACCTTGGTTCTCTCTTCTACTCCTATGTTTCCCTCCTCATGGTATTCCAGTACTTCCACCTTATTTTGGAAGATTAAAAATTCTCATAGAGAACAGCTGACAGTTTTGAGATGGCATCACTCATTTCTTTCATCTGATCATGCCCAATACATGATATGTCATCAGCCTTCCCGTTGTGCGGTATATATTTGATAACAGTCACTTCCATAAAAATTAAATACATCTTTTAAGTTATGCATATTTTTTTAATTCTGAATCTACCAATATCAGTTCATAATGAATTTTTCATTTTGCAAAATAAAACAATGTACTTTGAAATTAATCCTTCTCTTTCCACTTTAAATTCATTAATCCTCCTACTATATTCATGTGTATGTAATAAAAGAGGTATTCAGGGACATTTCAAAGGAGTATTTTTAATAAACCAGAGGGGAAAAATCTCTACATTAGCTTTATACATTAGAGTTACACCTATCTGCACCTACTTGCCCATTGTATCTTATTTTAATACCATATAAGCTAGGAGTTGTGTAATTTCAACATTTTTGTCTCAATCTGTAGGTAGTGGGAGGTAATTTCAACTTTTATACATATTTTTGTTTGGATATTAAGCACTGGTGAAGTTAGGATGATTCATTCCTACCAAGATTCTTTTTTAATGCACCATTATACACAAAATGTAAAATCAAACCCACATAATATAACTGCTGGAGGGACTGGATTGAAGGCAGCATCCTGTCAGGAATTATAAAAAAAGGCTGAGTGTGACTAGTAAAGTAGGAGAGCAATAGAGAAAAAAAGACTGAAAAGGAATATTATTATTACTGCGAGATCTGAAGAGTACAGTGAGGTTTAGACAGTTTCTATGACCTGTTAAGTTTTTTCAATAAACAGAAAATGAGCAGGTCATACTTGTTAACCTGTTAGCTAAGCATATTATTGTAGAGAAGTAGTGCAAAACAACAAGAAATTAAATTTGGCTGACTTTTTCTTTCAGGTTCTACTGAGAAGCAAACAGCCACAGAGGTAATACATAGTATGGTAAAGATGGTTTTCAGCAGTATATTGCAGTTACAGATCATGCCACTGTCATTTAAAATAATAAAGTCTTAAAAGTCTATACTTTAAAATGCTACACTCCCTATAAAATATATGAGTTGCCTCTTCTACAGACAGCACAGAGAGTTTTCACTCTTTCATAATACATAGCTCTGGCCTCACATAGGTTAATTACAACTTCTGAGGCCAGATAGAAAATGCTTCTTCTAAAATATTATAGTAATCTTTTCTGCTTGCCATGAAGCTTATCCATGAGCTGCAAATCTGCTTTGTGCTTAAAGGAACTCTTTCAACCCATATTGAAGTCAAAAGTCATACTGTTAATGAGAACTACCTTGGGATTTTGATGACTTTTTAACCCTTGGCACCATCCCAGTTGATGATGGACTTCAAGGATCTAGACTTCTTAACACTGATTTCATTTGACCCTCCTTTGAAAGAAGTGGATAGGTAAAAGGTATCTTTTGACATATTTGTCTAAAGTTTAAGGACTATGGCTGACAGCTTCATTCCTGAAGCACAATGGCATGTCTTGACTCCAGGAATAAAGCCTACCTGCGCATGACCTATTTTAAGCCAGCCTGAGGCTAAGGAATGAACTTCTGTTAGTGCTAAAAAATGGCTCTAATCTGGCTAACCTCCATCTTTCAAAAGAAAGACATTCTGCAAAAGCCTTGTCTCTGAGAACATGTGCTCTCAAAAATTCATACATTAAAAAAACAAGCCCCTGTCAAAACAGAGTTAGTCTAAAAAAAAAGCTGGCCCACCCTGCTATCTGAGTAAAAACGCGAGAGAACCTGAAATTAGTAGAAAGCATCAGATTTATCACTCAGTACACCTAAATGACATTTACCTTCTTGAAATGCATTAGTTTGAAAGTAGGAGGGAGAAGCATAACATGCAGAGGAACCGAAGACAATGCGATACAGGGGCACAAGCGCTGTGTCTTGTTGGGGAGACATGGGATGAGTAGATAGGGAGAGTGGGAGGAAAGATGCACTGCACTGAGGAAAAGCGGAATGAGTGATGAAGGACACAGGCAGAAGGTATAAAAAATTATTTCTACAGTAAATTAGAGCTGCACCCATAAGCCCAAGATAAGGGGAGGCAGTATAATTGGACAATGCTTATGTGATGCCCTGATCTGGAACTTGAAGAGCTGTAGGGAATAAGTGTGCAGCCTCTAATGACAAAAAAATTAATAGTGGAAAAATAAATAATGCATCAAAAAGCTATTCTAGGATTCCACAGCTGAGGAGTCATGCAGTTCCATTACATGTTTCTTTAGATGAAAACAGTGTGACTTTGGAATAGGGTGGCTGTAAAAATACTAAAAGGCAAATGATATCCGGCAATTATTTGGTGATTTTCATTACAGAATAAAATTACACTGAGTGTACAACATGCAGCCTAATTCCTAAGCTGTGTATAACAATAGACAAATTGATAAAGTAACTGAAAAGAGCTGGAAAGAGCAAGAAATTATAATTGAACTTCAAGTAACAACTTTAAAGATGCAAAATCTGCAAGATCCCAAAGTCCCGTAACTGTTTAGCTAAGTGATATCATAGCCAAATGTTTAATCAGTCTGCAAGTGTTGCATTTATCTCAATGAACATGGTATGTAAAATGCCTGTCAGACATAAGAAGTCTACCATTTCTTTGTACATCAAACCACGGGAGAGGAAAGACCTGGACCTATAAAAGATAATGAAATGACTCAAGAGATGATGAAATTATAAAGAACTTTTTAGAAATACTCTGAGACCGATTCAAAACATATCAAATAACAACCAGTACAAATTAAACAGTCATCAGGCTAGAAATTTGAACAGCTTGTGAAGAATGAGAAAGTAAAGCTGGAAATCCCTATCAATATCACAATTAGCAAAATGGCTATAATGTTCTTTCCTCTTTGCCATTAAGTTCCTGCAATCAGCGTAAATGCATGCTGTGTAGAGAATGTCTTATGGGATGATTTTTGAAAGATATTTAATTTTCATTCACAAAAATGTCATTTCCACAAAAAGGAGACATTTGGTTTTTGAATGGAGGGATATCACTTCAAACATAGGATTATCTTAATATCATTTACTCGTTTTCTTCCTCCAAAATATGAGTTGAAAAAGTGTTGTGTAAACTAAATGTATAAATATAAAATAGTAAAAGGCTAATCCATACCCAGTCATATCAGCTTGAAATAGTATGATTCTCTTACTGCTTCCTTCCACAAAAACAAAGAAAAAGTAAAATCATTCTTTTTTCTCCCAATTAAAAGCTCTCTAGGAGAAATTAAAGATTAGGAGTGAGAAAATAGTTTTAGGATTTTCTTCTTTTAACTGGAGTTAAATAAAACAAGCTTTCTTACCTGAGATCTATTCAAAGATGCAAAGAAAGTACTTTTTAAATTAGTAGCATTACCATCTGACTTTCAAGCAGTATTTCCACACACTAAACAAAACATTCCAGGAAATACAGTAGGAAGCATCACAGAATTGGAGAATTTTCCTCTGATTACAAGATGGAGAAGCCTAGCACTAAGACTTGTGAGCTTAATTTGATACCACAATACATTCAGATAAAAAGACTGTCCAAATGTATTGGCAGAAACACTGAACTTCTATTCACTGAAAGAAGATACCACAAGCACATACATTCAGACACTAAAACTGAATACGTGCACCCTGTATACCAACACAATTAACATCCATATATCAATAACTATAGGTAGGATCTTGCCTCAAAAATGCCAAGTATCTATGTCATAAAATCATAGAATTATTTAGTTTGCAATCACTAGGTCCAACCATTAACTGACTACTGCCAAGCCCATGCCAAACCATGGCCCTAAGTGCCACAGCTACATATCTTTCAAATCCCTCCAAGGGTGGTGACTCAACCACTTACCTGGGCAACCTTTTTCAATGCTTCACAACCCCTTTGATGAAGAAATTTTTCGTAATATCTGATCTAAACCTCCCCTGGCCCAACTTGAGGCCATTTCCTCTTGACCTATTGCTTGTTACCTGGGAAAAGAGACCAACAACCATGTTTCAGGTAGCTGTAGAGAATGACAAGATCTTCCCTTAGCCACGTTTTCTCCAGGCTAAACAACCTAGCTCTCTCAGGTGTTCCTCGTAAGACTTGTGCTCTGGACACCACATACCACTTTTCTTTCATTTGCTTCAATACAGACAGTCTGAGGGACATGAGAAGGAGAAGTGAGTGGTGACCATTGAAGAATTGATGACAAGAAAAGCTAAGTTAAAGCTAATATAAAGAAGGTTAAGAAAAATACAGCATTGAATTGTTCAGGGCAATAATCTCAGGGCATGATTAAAAAGAACTAATTTTTCTCCCATATGCCTTATTTTGTAGACAACTATTGGGATTATCAACTTCTAAGTAAGAACCAGAATAGTAATGAACCTGAACCAAGTTCTATCAAATTCAGTAAAGCACTATGTCAAGATGAAGGTAACCTATGTAATTTGTAGGATGCTGACACTCACAACTGTGGCTCCAGACCTAGAAATAGAAGTTGGCTATCTAACCATCACACCTTTAATTTTTATGCCTACAAAAAAGAAATATATCATGCCTTGCTAGAAAATACTGCCTGTGTAACAGACTGTGGTCAGGCCATGAAGCATCACTCATATTAATAAAAACTACGTGAGTATAAAATTTTGAAATGCAAAAAACCCATTATGTTATTGTTTTTCCATTTAGTCCAATACAGACAGCTTAAGCAGAAAAAAATATGAAAGCAGTAATTCAAGATATCTGATCTATTAATAGCTGATCTATTAAATTTTAGCCAATACACTTTCATCATTAAATCACAAAGGATTATCCTTGAACTTATTTCAAATAAATTATTCAGAGAGAAATCTGATGTAACACAGTGAGTTAAATTTATATTCTTACAAACCAACATGACTTGGGGAGCTTAGCAGAGACCCATATTAGTAATCTGAAATTCAGGGCATGACAAGAAATAACCCACAGAGTGTAGTCACAGAATAAAAGTACGATCATCAGCAGCAATGAACTCCTGTCACTCATTCTTGTCTACAAGTTCCTGCAGGAGAGAGAATATTTGCTCAGATTCGCATATTTATTTGCCTGCTGTGCTTGTTTTGGTATCCACCTGACAATCTGTGCAGAATGAGCGGCACAGATGAATGCTGAGGAGTGTCAGCTCTGGGATGAGAAGAGGGCTGAGTGTATTACCATTCTAAATGGTTTGCCTGCCGAGTGCTGTGATTTCGTTCCTCCCATACCTGCCACGCTTCATTAGCCGGCCCTCCCCACAGCCCTGAGCTGCCGAGAGCCCCGCGCCTTCCCTTCTCCCGGAGACATCTGCAGTTATCCCCTCCTACAGCAGCAAATTTCCCACTCGCCCTCCCGCGCTGGCCGAACGTGCTTGTGCCCGAGTGTGTGCGCACACACGCGTACGTGCACGCTGCAGTAAATCCACTGCACGGCCGATCGTGCCTGGGCTCTGCGAGGCTCTTTGCTGTTCTCAGCCTGTTAAGCGAGAACCCTCGAGTGCTCCGAGGAGCGGGGCAGAACTGGGGCGCGGGGGAGAAAGACCGCAATTCACCTCGGGGTTTAGGCAGCAGGATTGCGAGAGCTAAACACCACCCGAAGCTAAAGAGGAGTTTGCTCTTATTACATGTATAATTTATACAATGACAGAAAAATTAAACGGTACGATCAAACAATTAATAGAAAACCTGACGATTTAGATACACAGAGATAAAACATTTTTTTCTCCCAGTTTAACATTCAGTAGCTGGTCTAGCGTCTACAAAACACAAGGAATGTTCTGAGATGACAGCAAAGTCCTGTTCTTGAAGGATGCTAGATAGGAGAGTTCTTTTCTAGATGAACATCCACAAATGCTTCATTTGACTACTGGCATAAAAATAAGCCTGATCTACACTATGATGAATAAATATTTAGTTTTCCAGGTCTTGTGTGCCATAATCCTAATCTTTTGAGCTATGAAAATTCAGTTCAAATTAGCTGGGCATTCAAGAAAGAGTAGATAGGAGAAATGAGGTCACCATCTCTCTAAACATAAAGTCAACAATTAGGAATAAGTTCAGTGGTCATACGTAATTTTACAGCATACTTATTTCCGACCCATTTAATTGAAAGTACAGAGTACTACAGTGCATTTTTGAGAGTAAATTTATCATTCTTTGAAATTATTTAGGATGCCTTTTCCAAATAATGGGAACCTCCATCCCTCCCTACCTCATATTTTTGAAAACGATTTGTAGATACTAAAAGTGATAACTAGGACAACTAGAAACATTTGGAACATCTAACTACAGCTATAGTCCTGTAGCAGAAATTGATAACAGCTCAGTAAAAATCCCCATTTGTCAAATGTTTCAAGTGTGTTTAAATGTATTTTAGCTATTGTCACTATGACCTTCTAAGCTTCAAATCTTCAAATATATTTTAGTTAGGTTCATAAACCGTTATAAAACAATGCAGTTCTACCACACAGTGAAAATAAATACATCTGAGGAAAATGAAGATTTAAAAATTAGAATTTCGGGGTGTGTGTGTGTGTGTGTGTGTGTGTGTGTGTGTGTGTGTGTGTGTGTGTGTTTATGTCCAGAAAGAAATCATTTTAATTTAGAAAACCTCCAGTATTTTAACATTGTAGTTAAACATAAACAACATAATTGATGCAGCAAATCAAAAATATGGTCCAAGATGGGAGGACAGAGAAAAAAAATTGTACAATTTTCTTTGAAATTTTTACTTACTAGCTTTAAAGATAATAAAAAGTTTAAAAATTCTGTGCACTAGAATTTCATAAATCTGAACAAATCTAAAACTGCAAGCCAGACCAGCATAACAGCAGCTATCTTGTTTTAAGTTGTGGTCAGAACAAGAACAATTCATATTCATAGAATACTTAATCACCGAGGGAAGTTTCCTCAATTTTCTCTCAGTTATTAAACATTTTTTGATCTGAAATATGAAAATCTTTATACCATAAAAAAACAATTTATATATAGTGTTATGTACTGTGTAAAGATGGATTTACATCTAACAGTTTAGTCTTTGTTACGTATTTTGGTTTAATTAATATTATTGTTCTTATATGCAGAAAATGTATCTCAGAAAGGCTTCCTAAGGAATCAAACAATTAGATCAGATGCATGGTTTAATAAATTGAATGTTAGAATGAGAATTTTGTTTTCTTTGAAATGAAAAACTTGGGCAAAGTTTGTGGTGCAAGTTCTGGTGGAAGAGGCAGAGCTCTTACCTCTGACCTTCCTTTGGACCAGGCTTCTGGAGGTTTTAGAGAGTTGCAAGGCTATTTTAGTAAAGGACTAAACCTAACTCTAACCCTTAAACAGCTTGTATTCCCTTTTTCATTTACCTTCCTTTGACACAATTCCCTAGGCCCCAACCTGAGAATAAGGTTTATGGAAAAATGTCATGGAATCATGGAATGGTTTGGGTTGGAAGGGACCTTAGAGATTCTCTAGTTCCAACCCACACTGCCATGGGCAGAGACATTTCCTACTAGACCAGGCTGATCGAACCCTTGTCCAGCCTGGTCTTGAACTCTTCCAGGGATGGGTCATCCACACCTCTGAGCAACATCTTCCAGTGCCTCACAATCCTCACAGTAAAGAATTTCTTCCTAATAATGAATCTAAAAGTACCTCCTTTCAGTTTTCAGGCAATTGCTTCTTTCCCTATCACGACATGCCCTTGTGAAATGTCCCTCTCCAATATCAATGTCAATATCAGAATGTAATTTATAGTTATTCATTCATTTTTTCTGAATGATAATTGGCATCACAAAACCTAGCCATTAAATCTGTGAGGAATCTGTACTTGTTCTCTGTGGTCAGCTTTCTAATCTCTTCATAATCAACAGAAAAAGCAATGCTGGAAAATATTTTTGAATAAGCAGTAAACAGTAATTTTTACATTCCTAATAAGAAGATAAAAAGTACTAGAACATTGCTTAGATCTGAGTCAAACTTATGAATAGAAGATGGTACACAAAATGCAAAAAAAATAATTTTAAAAGAGCAAAAGCTACACTTTAATGACAACTTAACCAGACCTTATATAATCTTCATTAATCCCTTTGCTGAAGCTGTGTATATTTATGCAATAACAGTCTTCCTCAGAGGGTTGATTTAAATAGGAGGTAAAGTGGAATATGGTGAAAAGATACAGGTACTTCATTCAGACTCATAGAGTTGATAGAAAATTCAGAGATACTGCTTGACACAGTGCTATGAATATCCACAGCAATGGCTCTGCATAATGATGGTCCCTTTGATAAATATGAGATGCACTATAACATTTACAGAATGTTTTAGCCATTGCCTTTCTGTAGTTTACAAGTGCCATCCTTTAAGATCAAATAACAGGTACTGACTCTGAGTGGATTACATCTTACACTTTTTTTCCAATATGAACGATAAAAGACTTTTTTTGCCCTTCTACAGTGAAATGTTAAGATGCTGGTAAAAGCATAAATTGTATTATAATAGAACATAACAGCATCACAAAAAGGCAAGAAAATAATACATTCATTTTCTCATTC
The DNA here is from genome assembly GCA_013399895.1 of Serilophus lunatus. Taxonomy (NCBI): domain Eukaryota; kingdom Metazoa; phylum Chordata; class Aves; order Passeriformes; family Eurylaimidae; genus Serilophus; species Serilophus lunatus. Next base: position 979,360 of record VXBA01004266.1, read on the forward strand.
ATTTATAAAATCTATAAACCATAGACCTCTTCAGGGAGATTTAGATATAATTTACAGTATGAAAAGAACCGTCTTTCAGATAAGGAAATTAATCAGCATGAGTTCTGTGGATCTGTTAACTAGAGATAATAGTTACTGAAAGTTTTTTAGGACCCAAAATCAATAAGCTGCAGTTCTTCTCCCTCTGCAACCTCTGTCATTGTAAAACATAGCAGGCCTCTCTTTAATTATGATTCAGATCATTGTAAAAAAAAAAAAAAAAAGGCTGCAAAAAGAAAAGTTTACATTTAAACTTTACCACCGATTTGAATCAATTCCAATTAAAATATATACATTTAAAAGCCCTACCCCTCATCAAAACAAAACAACTGCCTCTGCAAACTTCCAGCGTCTGCCTCTGTTAAATCTTATCGCTGTTAACCCTAACAGAATCAATTTTACTGATCAGCTTTCAGGCATTGACACAATTGCCAGGTGCTTGCAGGCCTTCCTAGAACGTCTAAGCTGTGACTGCCGACCTCTCTCTGGTCTGACTGCAGAAATCCTCGTGTCCTTGTCACCAGGATATGTGTGTCCCTTAGGCTCTGCAACTTTCAGATCTCTGTCCTCTGGAAGACACTGCTGACAGCCCAGAAGGAGAAAACAGGAGACCAGGGTTTCTACCATCTCTGCTTAGGATCCAAATAGTTTTAAACCGTAAGACCACATTTTCAGGCATCTCTAGCCATAAGACTAGCAGTAAGCAACATTCTTCACTCTACCATCTCAATAGCAAACCAATAACTCAGGATGTTGACTCATGCACTTAATTCAGAGTGATCTTGCTCATTTTTATTGCCCAAATGATTCACTATTTACACAGATGTACTGTCCTGTCATTTCAGTGGCTTAAAATTATTTATTATCCCTAGAACTGGAGTTACAAAATACACTCATTTACCCTAAACGAATGGAATTCACAGCATTTTAAGAAATAAAGAAAACTGTTCCCCTCATTCTGAGTCTCTTTCACACGTTATGTTCTACTTTGGGCCTTGGCAGGATGAGGTATGTCTGTGCTGTTGCAGATGCTGTCTTTCAGATAGTGAGACATAAGGCCACAACTGTCACATCACTAAAATATCTCATAGCATTTCTTTAGATGCTTTTCCAGGACATAAAAAAGCTATAATGGAGATTTGTACCATGCAGAGAAATTATAAACAAATAAATACTCTTCTAAACTATAAAATTTTTCTTAGTAGTCTGCAATAGCGAAAAACTACAAAGATCATAGTCAGTAAATTGGATAACTCAAAGATAAGGCTCTAAAATAAAAGTAAGTGAGAAAAAGAGCTGTGAGCTTCAGAGGCTTCCACAGCGAAAACAGTGAACTGAATTTAGTGTCAATTTTTATTCATTTCTCAAAGGGAAAGCATTAGAGCCTTGAGCTGGCAAGCAGATTCCTCAGCAGAAAGTAATTTAGACTCAGAATGAGCACGAGAGAGAGATCTGATGAAGTGATCTGTTGAAGTAGCTTGTTCCCAAGCAGGTGAAATACTAATTTGTTCCCAGGATCACAGAATAACAGAATATGCTGAGTTGGAAGGGATCTACAAGGATCATTGAGTCCAACTCCTGGCTCTGCACAGGACCACCCCCAAGAGTCATGCCATGTGCCTGAGAGTATCATCCAAATGCTTCTTGAACTTAGTCAGGTGACTGAGTGACCACTTGGTGCTGTGACCACTTTCCTGGAGAGCCTGTTCTAGTGCCCAACCGCCCCCTGGGCAAAGACTATTTTCTAATATCCAACCTAAACCTCACCTGACACAACTTCAAGCCTTTCCTTTGGTCCTGCCACTGGTCACCACAGAGATCAGTGCCTGCACCTTTGCTTCCCTTCATGAGGAAGTTATAGATTGCAGAGGCCTCCCCTCAGGCTCCTGTTCTCCAGGCTGAACAGACCAAGTGACCTCAGTTGCCATTTGTTAAAAGATGTTTTTCAGAAATAACTGAACATAAGTCAGAGAGATGCCAATCAAAAGGCACAGTCACAGAAAAACACAGAAATATTACTGCACATCATTTTTATCCCTCACAGACTTGAATCGACATTAGAAGCTTTATTGGTATGAGACAGGATTTCCTGTAAGTGCCAGAAAGTTGTCATCAGCCCACAGTGTCTGGAATTAAGTGGTCCAGCTGTACAATTTTTCTCAACACTATATAGCCTCCCTTCACAGAGGTTTCGAAGAGTAACAGCCTGTGTATTTGGGAGTCTGCTGGAAGGAGAAGGTCTCTCTCTACTTAAGGAGTCCCCTATCACAGGACAATAGCAAAGAGGTCACCTCACAGTAATGGCAGTGTGATACAGACAAAAATAAGCATTAACAACAGGATTTCCACAAATACAGAGTAACCTTTATAGCATCAGAAAAGGCTTTGAGAAAATTGTTGTGTCTCTGTTGTAAAAAAAGTCATGCTCTGTAGCTTTTTTATATTTGTTAGCAAGCGCAGATTACATTGATATATTAATCTTATCTCTACTGTTTATTCTCAGTGCCAAGTAACGTCTTCAGTCAAAAAATGTATACTAAACACTTGTTTCTGTGACAACACAATGTCTTAACAACAGTTAATCACAAACGTTACACGCCTGAATTTATGCAAAGTGATGAATGTGAATATTTTTAAATGTCCTTTTAGATGCCCTGAGAGACAGGCAGGTTTCTCTGAAGAATTTCTGACACTACTAGAAATGCCTTCTTGATGAGACTGTGAAATGACACAAACATGTAACTACATATTGAAGTGACTGCCACCATAAAATCATCAGTTTCTGTAAACCAGCAAGATTTCACAGAGTTCTTACAAGGTTACATCAAAATACGACCGTTGAAGTACCAGATCTACGAGCTACAGCTTGCTTTCTGATACATTTATGATAGCAAGACCTGAGTGAAATTTTTGGAGTTTGTGATAAGCTGTGCAAGCTAAGGGAAAGAAGAGTCTTTAATTAGAAGATCTGAAATCTGATGATTTAACACATAAAAGATCCACGTTGTAGCATTCTCTCAATTTTCTAGAACATCCATACTTAGAAGTGGCAGTTCACAGCATGCTTGCTGTGTTCCTGCACCAGATAGGGAGCCAAAAGAACACACATGAGTTTCTTTCAAAATTACGTCCAAATTCCTAGATTCACATAAGCAAACCCAGAACATTTTTCCCAAGTAAAAAAGATTATTATCTCTAATGGCTACTGTTCTTTGAAACCATAATGCCCCTTCCCATCCCTCAATGGTCAATGCATTTCTCTCAGGTAGTCACAAGGAATAATAGTAATTTTATATAAAGTAATTTTCTGACAGAAGACTCCATATTAGAAAATGGATTTCCTGATGGCTTCTTTGACTGACATAGCTAAAAGCAATGTAGAATAAGGTTGTGTATGATATTAACAACCTCACCCGTATGGAAAGTGCAGGCAATGCACTTGCAGTGTATAAGTGTATTCAGAAAGATCTCTGAGAGCATTCCAAAACTATTGTGGAAAGCCCTCAAGCTTCATATATTTGCCTTAGATTTGCAGATATTTCCCAGATCATTAAAAGCCACTCTAGTCAGCAAGTCTTGGGCCCAGATTTTCAAATCACCAGAGAGTTTATTTTTGATAGCACACCAAGCCAGTTGCTCAGATAGCATAAATTATTACAATGCATTTAAAGTCACGCATGCATGACAGTCTGGATAAGTGCAACGTACCTACTGTACTATGTATATGCTATAACTACCATACATACAAAGCATACAAAGCATGCTTCCCTGTTCTATCAGGTTTTTTTCCCTGTTGTATCAGGAGTTCTTTGAATGTACTATAATGTTTTTACCTGGATATTCTACAAGAACTGTGGCAGTTAAACAGTCATCTGTTGTATTTGGATGCTTGTTACTTTGCTATTCACAGTTACTAAATCAGTATCAGAGCATGGCCTTTTAATTTGTCTAATAATTCTGGACATTCTAGTAGTCAAGAATCCTCATTCAACAAAAAGGCCAAGGCACCTGGAAGGTCTGGCTGATAGGAGTGATGGAGATATCAGTAGGTATTACTAGTGGAATGAATTGGGGTCATGAGCAGCCAGATTATACACAGATGCTCTGGCATCATTTTTGGCACATCTAAGTCTCTTGTCTATGGTGTTCACTGAAGATGTGTTGCAGCTGGTGTACAGGGAATGGGAGATCATCCATGTGTCACTGATGCTTGCTGAGAGACTCTCAAATGCAAACACTGATGATCTGGGAAATGAGATGACAACTGAACATAAAATGAGCATCACAGTGACAAAAGAACGTGTCAAAAATATTTCAAAAGTCACTAAAGTTGCTAATTTGTGGTAACATTTTTCCTTTTGCTATTCTACTCGAACAAACACAGAATTGATATTTGTAAATATGTATTTGCTTGGGAGAAGAGAAGTATGAGCTGTCAGCTTAGCATTTTTGTGTTGTAATGGATAGATCAAAGTGAAGTGTGTATATGACAATGCTGTGATTTATTTGTTCCTCATGAAAGTGCATTTTGTCCATATACAGTGCACCCCAGCTATTTATTAGCTTTGCAAACAATTCTTTATTTCTTGTCCTCTCACTGCCTCTCTCTCTATCATTATTGCTACATATTTCTAAACATTTATACGAATAGTGTCCAGTTAACATATATGGTTTTCTCCTGAAGATGAACAACTTTACTGAAAGTTTGAAAGAATATAGGAAGTTTAAAGCAAAGCCTTTCTACACTGTTATCTACTAACAAGGTTTGGGCACAACCTTCTCTGTGTATCAATCTTCATCTTTTAGAAGTCCCACCAAGGTCACTTAGGACTACATATGAAACTGAGATGCAATCAGTTCAAGGAAGAAGTGGGAAAAGGACACATTGCTGAAGATTACTCAATCACCAATCTCAATGCGAACGACTTGAATCTGACAAAGATGAGGGAGCTATTTTTGCCACGGGAACAGGCAGCACATGACAGATGGCAAGGTATAAGAGAGTCTTTTAGTGAGAGACAGTGTCTGAGTACAGACAGATTCTACGATTGAACATGTTGTGAGGAACAGGCAGTTTGAGCAGTCAGCCGAGGGAACTGTGCTGTGTTTTGCTGCTAAAGGAGTCTAATTGCTTTTTTTTTTTTCATGCTTCCCAGACCAGCCTTTTAAGTGATGAAATATACTTATCAGCATCAACACAAGAGAACACATGGATTTTTTTACTTGGGAATCGATAACTTGTTTTAGATTTTTCATCAGTTAACAACACAGAGCCACCCAAAAATAGAGAATTATTACAATGGCAAAGAGTACATCATATTCACCACTAAGTGTCATTAATCTAAAGGGTAAGCATTTTTCTTTAACATTTTTTTAAGTTACATGAATAGCAATGGCCTCTAGGATACACCTCCCCTTTCAGAGAATGGCCAGAGAGATTATGACCTCGGTTTTAAGTCATTTTAATCAGATGGCCTTCATTTTCCAAAGAAAGCAGCTTTTGACAATTATGATTACACTTGTATCTATGTCATTGCAGTGAAAGAATCTTCTGCCCATACTGTGTAGTCAGCAAGCCTTCATGGAAGGAATTGGCAATGGATTCAAAGAAATATCCATTGGCCTCACAGCCCTCACCAAGTTTTGGCAAAGCTTCCTACCCTGTGAGTAAATCAGAATTTAGCTGAAATCCTCAGCAGTAGGAAATTTATTTTCAGTGGAAGAATGGACACTATGTATGTATCTCATGAATTATAAATCTATAGTCCCTTACAGTCTTTACTTAACCTGTTTGTTCAAAGCATCAGCTGAGAGTGCTCAATAGAAAAGTAAAGGAAAAACTGGAAATTTACAGTCATAACTGAAACTATTCATGAGAGTGGCAACAACTTTGCCATGTTTGTCCATTCATTACATCCTGTAAGACATGGAAATAAAATATATCTCAATTTATATAAAATTTTAGCAATCTGACTAGGTGCACATCCTTTTACTATCTTTGGTTTGCATTCTGCGATTAAATGCTGCTGCCCTTCTAGCAAAAATGCCTCTTCTATTAAGTTCAAAATTACCAGGATTTCTCTCCATAGTCCAGATTTCTCAGAATTCACAGAAAAATTCAGAAGAATTTTGATTAAACATGTACAAATTTACAGAAATTTGGTCGCTTGCCATTTCCTGCAGCATTTACAAAGCATTTTGTTACATTATGTTATCTGATAATTAAACAATTTGCTTTTTTTTAAGTTTTAAACATTCAGCATTAGTCAATATATATTTTTGTATACGTGACAAACATTTTATGTGAAACAATTAATTACACATCTCTTTGTATATACACTTTGTATGCACCTCTCCCACTCAAAATGGTATATGATGAAAAACAACAGAGAAAGTGACAAGTGGATTGTTAGTAAAAGAAAATACATTGTCAGGGCAACAGAACTAATTATTCCTATTTTGTTTCAGAAAATTTATAATAGTTGCCTAAGTACATATAGCTGGAATTTCCAGCCATATTTCACACGGATACAGTCACATAGTAGTGTCAGAATAGTTCAACTGGTGCATGTCATCACAGACATCACCATTTTTATCTACCGCTACTTTATACAGGTTTTTTTCTTACAAGAGGAGTCAGAATGGTACTATATGAGGATCAGAATATCAGAATGGTACTAATAGAGGAAGTCAGAACAGCTCCAATTTTTCACACATCCTTCATGTTATTCAAACAACTGTTTTTCTCCTATGGTTGTCCTTGTTAGATCTTTAGCTATGCTATTAACAGTCCAACAGATTTCTTACCTTTACCATCATTTTGTAAGATATCTACAGGGTCTCATAAGACATACTTTTCAGAGAGCATCTCTGGCCAACCCGGCAGGCTGAGATTCTAACAGTTGCATTGTAGTATTACAGTAATCATCTACATAAAGTATTCAAATATAGAACAACACTGGATCTTAAAGAAATCTTAGACTGTGATTAATGTGAAGATGCAATATATAGAGAGCAGAAGACTGTTTTAAGTATAACATCACCTTCATTAGATATTTTTATGTGTTAAGAGAGCAAAGGTCTTTATATCTAAGATCTACGCACGGAGCTTAGGGTTGGAATCTACTCTTAAAATATAATTTTAGAGCTAAAAGGAGTCATAACTGTAGATACCAAATATGACAAGGCAAAAATCCAGACAATACTGTCAATCAAAGGTAAATCACTTAAGTCATACAAATACACACATTCTAAGTGGGTCATGTGGTAGCCAGGAAGAAAGACTAGTATTACCCTTCCTCATCAGAAGTAAAACAATTCCAGCATCACACTTGATGTAAGGACAAAACGCGGCGGGCGGGGCGGGCGGGCG
>VXBA01004266.1:987439-1004501 GCA_013399895.1 Serilophus lunatus
GGGGGGGGGGAGAAAAAAAAGATGCCAGCTACAGCTTAGCAAAAGTGCTGAAGTTATTTAAGTCATTAAGCATGAATAGAGAAGAAATATCTCAAGTCATTAATCATTAATACCAATGAATATTGTATTTGAGTTTATTTTCCAAGCAAACTGAGGTGAAACCTGCATAACAGAGGGCCAATTGACACAGGCAGAGATGCATAAAGCATCTAAGCTGACGGAAGAACTTGCTGAAGAGGCTAAATGTCACTGATGTCACAGTTCCGAGCAAACATCTGCTATTGAGCTCTTCGTGTTTGCCCTGAGGGTCTGCTTTTGTTTTCTCAGGCTCCCTAAAGCTCGAGCTGAACTCGGCAGGGATCCAGGGCGTGCCTGAAGCACAGGAACTGTAAGATGCAATATACTCAGTTGTCAGTTCTCTTCCAAGGAAATTCACGTAGGGATTTCAGAGTAGTTGCAGAGAAGACACAGGTTACCTGGTCTGGGCAGGCATCCCTCCCGTGGCCGCTGTCTGCGCTGAAGCAATGGCACACACAGGTGGGAAGAGTGGAGCAGCCAAACACTGCCTGGGATCCCTGCACCCCGGGTTATTGATACACACACACTTTTCTACAGCCTCGTTTAGTGCACGCATATTCACAAAATCTGCGAACTGTGTTGTGTCCCATATGGATATGGAGGGGCAAAGGAAGTTGAAACTCAAGCTTCCCAAAGAAGAATGGTTTTCTGAGACAGGAAGTTGTATAAACAGAGAATCTATTATTAAAGGCACTGTATTAAAGGCACACAGAATTTGTTTTCTGGGAGATAAGAAACAGTTCTGCCTTGCTTAAGGGACAGGTCTCACTGTCTCCTTGGTTAAGGTAGAGTTCCCTTACAGAAATGAGGGGCCTGAGTGGTGAAGGGCAAACTGAAAGAGCACACAAGAGGCTCTGCCTGAAAGCAGTGTGCTAAATCCTACCTAAAGAGCCTACAGCAAAAGCATAGAGAGCACTGAAGACCATCTGAGTCCTGAGAGAAGTGAGGAGGTGGCTGTGCTTCAAGCATCCCTTCTGCCTGCTTCACAGGAGTACTTTCTTGCAACTCGTGTCTTCCTCAGTGCAAGCCATGGTTTTGGCCAGCTTCTAGGACTCTGGAGTTTCAGAGGGATGTGTCCTTCAGCCCTTGCATCCAGGTCATGTTCCCAAAATGATCGGCAGGGGGGAGAGGAACCATGTATGTCTCTCACCAACACTCAGGTTCTGCATTCACAGGAGGGCAAAGCTGGTTCCCTACTCATAACAGGCAAGTAGCTGAATGGATCTGTCTGTCAGGCACTGCCCTCAGGTAGTCCTCTGTTATTACAGAAAAATAGCTATTAAATTATATACTACTTCTTTATCAAAAGGGAGTAAAATTCTTCTGAATATAAAAAGAATTCATTATAACATGTCACTTACTATAGAGTCTTTATTTCCTTTTTTACAACAGACATGAAAATGAAACGAAAATGCTTATGCCATGTAGTGTTCTTCACAATACTTTATAATTAAAAAGGAATTGCAAATGTGATATAATTTAATATAATTGTCACAAATTGCACTGTAAATGCTTTAAAATTAAATAATCACTGCTAAATGTCATGTGATTACACACATTTCACATCTATCAAATTTATACCACATTTCTTGAGCATATATCCTCTTATACTAACATAGAAGTGCTTTGAAATTATTAATTCAAGTAAAAACAATATTGGACATTGGAATAATGATTTCAGAATCCAAAGTGATATTTTCAGAGTCTAAACTCAGAACTTTAGAGAGATGCTTCCCTTCCTAATTGAAACATCATTGTAAAATGGGCATAAAAATAAGAAGAGCAGTATTCCTTTTTTAAAGTTCTTGGAAACCTATATTAGATTGGGAGAATACTACATTTAAGAACATGCAAATTTTACTGGCACTGGAGATACAGTGAACCACAAAATAGACCTTCCACCTTCAAAAGGAATGTAGACAATCACTACAAGTAGGATCTCAGCCATTACACGTGCTGCTGTATAAACCATGGCACAATCACCCATGTCCTAAATGAACTGCTGAAAATACAGATCCTTATGAGTAATCTATTGCATTTAAAAGCCGTACATAGATATTGTTAATTTTGTACATCATTTGCAATTGTCTATGAAAACTAATCTGTTTCTTCTATGTTATGAATCAGGTTGCCATTTTTGTCAACACTGAAAATTGTGCAAAAGATGTTACAAATTTTTGATTCTCATTCAAAACCCATCTTCACTGGAATATATACATAAAAATAATTTTAGGGAAAAAAAGAATTAAAAAGGTCATTTGACACTCTTCTGCCTGCTTTTATGCGGTGCTGTTAATATAAAATTGCAAGCTGTAAACACAACCCTTGTTCACAGCACACCTGTCTATCTATCACTCCTGACACCAGACAGACTATCAGGAGGAATAGGGCAGAGAGGCTCTATTTTACTTGAGCAGAATGTAGCTCGTGAATGAGCAAACTATCTAAATGCATGTCCGAGAGTAAATACAGGCAAACTTTTGGTCTATGAGGCAGTATAAACACATTTTAAATCTTGGTTATCTTCATAGTTTAGTAGCATCTGTGACTCAAAACAGCTAGTTGGAGATTAGCATATACAAATGACTAATTTGAGGAGTTTGGTTTTGAACATGAGGGAACTTTTCTAGGTTTGGCTGGATATTCCAGATAGAGAAGAAGAGCCACACACATGAGTACAACCGTAAAATTCCAATTTTAAAAATTTAAATAATCCCATTGGGACTTGTCTCTGATTACACTTAGCAGATTGATACCTCATCATTTTGAATACTGAAGTATCACTTAGGCATTATGTTGATCTCAAGAATGCTGAGGCAAGATCAGCACTTCTATATTTCGTACTTCCAGGAAAACATTTAATGTAACGTTCCTCTGTAAAAAGACAGATGCAGAGACTACCATGTATATAATCTACCTTATAAACAAATTTACTAAGACAGCAAAAATGAGCTTACTAATGTTCTGCTTTTACAACTTCCAACAGAACATTATCACATAAATTACAAAATGCTGAACAGTCTGCCAGAATCAAAAAGAAAACAAATCAATAGCAAGTAAATTAATTACCTTCTCATGCATGTATACACATGTAAATAAATGTATACTGTTTATACCACTCTAAAGATCAATAAAAAATCTAGCACACTTGAATTGTGGAATACGTATGCAATAACAGCACTGTCAAAGGAAAAGAATTGGTCACGTGTACAGAGACTGAAACCAAGGACAGTATTTTGAAACATCACAGAAAGATAATGGCATCCTGAGGTCCATTCTGACATGCATATAAGCAAAATAAAATACCAAAAGTAATTCTCAATGTACTAAATACAGTACTGTGAGTCCAAAAATGTTGGATCGATTTAATACATGCACTAATAAAGCTAACCTTCTGGAAAAAGAAGGAAAAATAAATTTAAAACCTCTTCATATGAAATGTGTTATATACTAATCCTATAAATCCCTAATAATCATTATTGGCGGACTTAGACCAGGACTTTAGATCAGGTTTACAAGTTATCCTGCTATCTTTCCTTCCACCACTTCCCTCCATTCTTGGCCATGTTATTGTCCTGACAATGCCAGCACACCTTGCTACTCTCCTTCCAAGGAACAGTGGCATTTAGCCCTTCCAACCTAAACACTCTCTGTTATGTCAGTAAATTACACATTTCTTTTTGTGGCAATTCTAGCATGCTTTCTACCTTCTCATTTTATCTCTGACTCAACTGGCGCAATTCAAAGACAAAGGTCTCCTTACAGCTTAACAAAACTGCAGCATACTCTACAAAAGAGTATGCATTCAGTCCCATGTCACTGCAAGCAATGACAGATATCTCTATGTCAAACACTACTCTGGATTCAGAGTAGTGCTCAGGATGCTCTGCAGTGCAGAGCTCACTGTCCAAAGAAGGGGAAAAGTCCAGGGTAGAATTGCAGAGTCAGACAGGTCTCTGCTCTGGCTTCCCTGATTTTCTGCCTGAGGAGTAGGGGAGAATCTGGGTTGGTTTTAGCTCCTGTCCTAGAGGATTTCCCCAGCTCAGATAAACTGCTACAGGCTATAGCTACTATGCTCTGGTGTAACTGTCCCTGTATGCCAGGCATGAAGAAGTTTACTTTGTTCATATTCTTGTATCAGTAGCTTTGTTTACCAGTCTCACCATCAGTCTAATCAAACCTGTGACTTTTCTAAGCTGTTCATGTTGGGTGATCTCCCAGATACTCCTCTTCATCCAAATCCTACCTCCAAGCACAGCTGATTAAAAAAAAAAAAAATTAAATAGCCACAGAAGCTTGCTATAACACTGCTTATAGCCATCTCCACTTTCACAAACAATGGGTTCATTCTGCTGCATATTTCTAGTGTTTTGACTTACTCATTGAATATTTTTCTAAAAGGCATGTAAAATACGAAGCAGGTGAATTTTCATAAAGAGAGTTCCAAATATAATCTCTCCTCCTTATCAAGGACTTCCCAACAATCTAACAGTTACTATCATATGTTCAATTACTATATAAGGAGCTCTTACAGCAAACAGAGCAAGCATTATCATGGTCACAACTGTTCTAAGTCAGAAGCTGTGACATCGCTGTATTTTGCATTTGCTATACTGCACAAAAAGAAGATGGATCTACAGGAATCTGTCTTCATAATCAAAATATACTGCTCTTTGCAAGGTCATAAATAGATAAAGTCATATTTAATGCAAACTGTAATACTGGAAGAAATACTTCCTTTCACAGTTTATCCAAGGAAGACTATAGAAAATTAAATCAAGTTTCTTAAATTTCTTCATAGTATCTTTAAAGGTTGTCATTTTTGAAAAGAACTCTTAACCAACGGATCTACCACCATGTATTATGAGGTAAAAACTAGGCAGCTGAGATATTATAAACACCATTTAAAAAGCCTAAGGTTTAGAAAAAGTTATCAATTCCATATCTACTAGAATAACAATTTTCATTAATTTGTTCAATAACAATACTCTGTGTAGCATTTGAAAGACAGATCAAGTTACAAAATCCTGTGTCTGGTCCAAGGCAGATATCTTTGACATAAGCTTTCAAATGCATAGGCTATATTTTTATTTCTCAGGCAATTCTTAATTATTATCTCCTGTACTTTAATGCAGTGTTGAGTGTCAGAGGCTAGGGCAGTACTTTGTACTCTACAAATCAAAGAAAAAGACTGTCCGTGCTCTAAACGTAACAGAAGATATTTCCTGAAATGTCCGAGCTAATTACAGAAGGGTTATTGTTTTTTGCACCATGGGCATAGGACATTTTGTTATTTCAGTTGGCCCTTGAGTATTTTCTTACCAAACTTCTGAAAAAAAAAAAAAAAAAGAAGAAAAAAAGGCAACACTTTTTAACATATATTTTCAATGACACATATTGTTTCTCATAGCAGAAAGAAGACCACTACACCACCTTAAGAGTCATCTGACACCACCTGGGTGAAATTTTTAATTGAGAATTAGTATTAATAACATATTACAGAATTCACCTTTAGCAAACTACAACAGATTGAAACCAGTAAATAAATCAGAACCATGTATAATCCATAGTGTACCTTACACTATCCAGAAGATCAGTATAGCCCAGAAAGTCTCTCACTTTATTCAAACAGAATCCTAAAATTCAGCAAACACATTCAAAATTCATATCTATGAACAATTCAGCTAACAAAAGCACTTTTCTAAGAGTATATAAAATCACTGCAGATCACCTATTGCTAAATACTTTTTTTTTCTATTTCACTCTGTAACTAAGTAACAAACTTATTTTATAGTTTTACTACTTTTTTCTTCTTATTTTGGCAATGGTGTCATATTTTGCATTGCTATTACAAGTGAATTTTTCTTTAGATAGAAATCAAACCTAGAATATTTTAATAGTACTATAAAACAAGAGAGGAATTAATCTTAACACATTTTAAGCATTCCATGACAATATTATATATATATATATATATATAAAATATATATAAGATTCCAAATTAAATTTGAGACATTTTATTGTTGCCTGAAACAGATAAGAAATAACACAATAATACATGCCATTTGCAGAGGTGAAGGGAGAGTGCAGCTTTACTGGCAAAGTCCATGATCCAAAAGAGAAAAATCATAACAACCTCCTCATTTTTATAACTTTCAGAGTGCCCACCCCCCATATTATCCAACTAAAGTCCTTCTTTCTACTATGTCCCTTAAGCATCCAACAGGATGGTCCCTTGCTACCTAACCCCACCTATGTCCAGCCTCTAGTAGGCCTGGAAGCCTAACTCTGTGTTTTGACTTACTACTCCACTTACCTATAGAAAGAATGCAAACACTCTGGAACACGGGCTTTTCTGGCCCTTAATATTCCAAGTTACCCAGCTAACTAGCTAAAGTGAATTCCCCAAAATATTAAGCATACCCCTTAAGGCATCATTATTTATTTATTTAGTATATTAGGTATATTTCTGCTGTCTTTCATTTGTGTGCCTTTCATTCTTCTTTATAATACAGCCTCTAGAAGAAAATACATAGAAATCACATAGGAAACTACCATGAAGAATTACTGTGCTTTCAAAGCCTCATGATGTTTTTCTCAGATGCATTTTAAGCAATTTCAGGTAAAAATCAAGTAAATAAGGTAAATAATCAGTAAAGAAATGTGTAAGAATAGTTAACGTATTCATAATCAAAAATGATTCTACCAAGTATTTATGAGTGACGTATAATGTAATAGACCCACCTAACAGTTCTGCATGGCAAATTCCTCTGTGATTTACAAATCCGACTCAAGTTTACATTCACTTAGATGATTTTATCCATTTCCCTTCTCTGTAATGATTCCTCTGCACATTTGTGAAGCAGCATATCATCACCCAAATTGTGCTAACATCTCATCAGATTTATTATTAAATTCATAATAATGCTAAACCCTCTCAGCTCATGTCCAGCTAAATCACTGGCAGTCCTAGTCTGGCATATTCAGGCTATGTAAAACACAGTGACCTCCTGGAAAATAAATTCCTAATTATCTGTGTTCCAACACGTCCCAAGGCATCAGTGTGGGTAGATAACTTGCTTATTTTGACAATTTGTAAGTCTGAGAAGATGGATACAAATCAGATGTTATTATATTACTCTGACTTACTATTTATAACATTGTTAATTGAGGAAAATGAGCCCAATCACCAATTTAAAAAAAAGATAAATCTATTATTGTCTTCTATTTCAGAATAAGAATCACATTCAACCAAATACTGTATTGACACAGTTTAAATAGAGTGAGGTTGGAGAACAAATCATAGGAGAAAAAAACCTACAAAAATACCCCAACTCACAAAAAAATGGTGGGGAGAGGCACAACATAAGAAGCTGGGTTTGGACTTTCTTGGGGGAAGGTTGTGTGTGGGCTTTTAGAGAGGGTAGGGTGATATTCCTTTTCATTATTAACTTTTAGATACACTTGATGTATTTATACTGTATCTTAAATTTTGCAATTTGTTACGGTGTTGGAAAGAGAAGAGTATAACGGAGTAGTTAGAAGAGATAGTAAGTACAAAAAAGAGAAAAATTAGCAAAAGACTGAGAGAAGCACATAAGAAACAAAGGCAAGGTAAAAACCACACATAAAATATGGATATTAAGGAAAGATAAGGAAGATTCAGGCTGAAAAACTAGCATTCACCAACAAAAGGTCAACAGCTGAGTTTCCTGTCATCAAATCATGTTAAATTCCCTCCAAATCCACCTTGGATTCCTCAGGAATATATATTATAAATGCTTGAAGAACAAAGTAAAAGGACAATAACTATCGTAGAAGCATGGTATGTCCTGAACTTCTTCCTAACTGATTAAGCACATCAAGAACAGTGCAAGGAGGAGAGAGCTTGTTTGTTCTGGTCCGAACAGATGACTGCTGTGCAGCAAGTTCTCTGTCAGGTCTGCCGACATCTGATGGTTTCTCTCTCTCTCTCCATAACACAGGGCTTTTCATATAAGAAGAGCTGGGAAGATGGAAACCTGACAGCAACTCCACATAATCCCCTCTTCCTTGAAACTCCTGGAATGCAGGAGTGTGCCACATCAGTTGCAAGCCTCCAGCAAAGATGAGAAAGTCTGCAATAACACTTGCAGCATGTTCTTTCTGCAGAATAAAATCTGCCTTCAGGAAGGATTTTTAAAGGCTATAGAAGCCTAGAAAGAGTTTTTGTTCAAGAAAGCACTAAACACATACTAACTCTTACTGAATACAGTGGTAGCTAAGCTTGTAGTGAGCCTTTATAAGCTGGGTGGTGTTCAGAAAGTGCTCAAATGTGGCTCAAGTACATCACTGAATCAAGGCCTTGATTGTTGTGAAATGGTTTTGTTTGTGGGCTCTTTGCACTCAAGCAGTTATAAAATTATGGAAATATGCAATGCAATAATTAATCCTACATACATTCAAGAAATGCCAACAATCCTTAAAATGTTTGCTTTGAATATTAAAGTATTTAATAGTTATAGATTAAAATATAAATGTGCATTAATTATTTATTTTAATTATTAACTTGTTTATAAGCTACTGGAATCACCCACCTAAGCAATAAGCATTCTCTGTGTAAATAATTTACATTTTAAAAATTGTTACAAAATGTGTGATGATTTGTTTATGCAGAGCCTGGTAGGAGATCATTGTGAGAACAGCATAACTGAAAGCCATTATCTACACAGAGAAATCAGATCTTAACAAGTTCCATATACTTACAAGCTGGAAAAAGTTCAAATATTAATGTTTTCATAAAAAAAAAAGAAAAAACCAACAAAACAAACCAGGTTTTGTTTATATACTTGTCTGCATACTTGTGAAAGTGCACAGTGTCTATAAGTAATTATATATCTTTAAATATAACTCTGCAAGGAAGTTGATTTGCCTATTAGCACATTGTGACAATTGATTTGTTCTCCTTGATACAAGACTCACTAAGATATTGAATATCTTGCCTGCTTTTTCCTTTAATTTTCAAAATATATCTCTCCAGAATCTCTCCAAGATATACCTTTGAACATCTTCTTTAAATGTATGAAGAACTTCAAAGTTATAACAGTAATTTATGTACAGCATGATGGACTGGGGTCAGTTCACAACTGAATTCCTAAGGCAAGAAAACTGGATGATGGAAAGACAACACAATACATAATGTGTCCTTGCTCAAAAGGTCACACAAAGGCAAGCCTGGCATGCTTTGTTCATACAGACAGTCCCCTTTGAGCCCAGAGCCCTCATTGCCTAGACATTTTTATAGTCGTTCACACCAAGATGGATAAATGTTAAAGATGCCAGACCTCTAACTTAGCAGCAATTTATCACACTGGGTTCAGTGAACCTCCAATCGGACATGGTTCAACGGCGATGGTTTCCAGTTATAATTGCATGACAATGCAAAAGTAGTCTGAAAGATAACTGGCCAGCTGCCTGTGCAGGGTACTTCCCGAAGCATTCCTCACCATTTAGGTCCAGGATGATGCAGTTGCCGATGCACCACAGGGAGCACTCCGCACGCCAGAGCCTATTCATGCACACTGCACATCTACCTTAACCACTCGATCCCGCCTGCTGAACCACATGACAGATCACTGAGAGAACAAGACGGAGCGGTTTCCATAACAAACAGTCCTGTTGTACGAGGTGAGTGCAGAGTGTCCCCTTGTGGGCACAGTGAATTCAGGCTGTCCATAAAGACAATGCAGTTCAGCCTCCCTAGTGTTCTGATCTGCCAGTCACTGCTGGAACCAGCCATCTGGAACCAGGCAAATGTAGGTTTTGTCCATGCATTTACCTTGACATCAAGATTTTTTTAGGTTAAATGTTTCTCTTTTGTACTTCAAAACCTAAATCCAGGTTTCGTGGATGAAACTTGATGTAGGATGTCATGTCTAACTAATTTGGCTCAAAATCCTATATTTATGAAAATTTAATATTTAGGAGTATTTGTCCTTGCAATCTCTTTTGTCAATCCCAAAAATATTCTTTTGAGCTATACAAAAATGCTAATGAAAATTTTAATTACATTCCCACACCTATATTATGATATCGAAATCTGCTTGACAGAGCTGAAAATCAGGCCACCTATTTAAAGTGTTAAATAAATTATTCAGAGAGAACATTTGCAAAAATGTAACCTATCTTTCTTCTTTTCTGTCTCTTGTTTTAAATTATTGCTCCCACCACCATTTTGACTTCTCTGTCTTTATGTTTTTTAAAGACGTAGCCATTATAAAGAGCAAAGAGTTACATCATACATTTATTTTGGAATAACAAAAATTTTTGGTATCAATTATATGCAAGACATGTTCTGGGGTAAGAAATACGTATTCATTTCTACTTTGGTACACACAAGCCAGCATACTGGCTAAGTAAAATGAAAGATAAGTAAAATGTAGGCAAAGAAGCATGTATGTGTATACACAGGGACTGTTGCCCACTTGAAAATTTGGCACAAAGGACCAAATTCTGTCCAGAAGAATGTCTTGTTACCAGTGATTTTCTTAACTTATCAAGATGATCATCCATGATGATTTGCTAATGATAATCATATTTTAAATGTAAATTATGCTTAGATACAAAAGTGATTTAATGACATAAAACTCTATATTGATGCTGTAATTACACCTTTCTCTGTGTGCTGACAAGCAGATATTAGCAATGAAACGCCTACAACAGCATGTCACCTTCTCATGCCATAAAACAAGCTATAGAAATACCAGTATATAAAAGAATGTTAAAGAGAGATTTTTTAAAACTCATCCATAAATTTCATTGCCCTTCTGAGTTTAAGACCTAGTCTCTTACATTAGCACAGTTGCCTCTGACACTTTTAACTGGAGGTGTCTCCACCTTGTTATTCTAAGAGGTATTTATGAGGACAACAGAATGGGAGGCACAATTAGAAAACAGCTGCTGTTTAGCATATGCCATAAAACTTCAAGATTCCTAGTAGGTATTCTTTAGAAACAGTCAATTAGTAATTTAGAGCAGAACAGATCTCTTCACAACTTCTGTTCTCAGTAGCACCAGGGGAGTTTCCCTTTGATTAGAATGCTTGTGGTGGGGTCTTCCTTTGTATCCTTCATAATGGAGTTTACCTTACAAAGGCTTTTATTAAAAAACACTATAAAACTCAGAAAGCCGATAGACAGCTCGGTCTCTCATCTTTATCTCAAAGGACACAGATAAAATCTGTTGTCAAATTAGTCAGTGAGGATGGAGGATAATCCCTAGCAGAGAGGCTGTTAGGCAGATCAAGGATGAAAGCGTCTAAACAGAGGGTTCACCTATGTAATTAATTGTGCTCATGCAGAAGTGCTGAACCACTAGCACAGTCCCTCCATCCCAGGATATTGATTATGGGGAAACAGACTATATCCTCTCTGGCAATTGCGCAGAGATTACTTCTTAATATCTCGGCTAGGCATTAAGGAGAGCAGAAAAGCACAGGGAGTATATACCGAATATAGCGGCACTCACTGCGAACAGCAGCTCCCACTGGTTTCACCAGTGTCAAACTCAATCAGATTGAAAAACAGCTGCCCCTTGCTTTCAGGTGAGATGTATTTGAAGGTATTCACCATCCCCCAAGTACTGCTCCTGCTTTGCTAGGAGAAATATAAGTGTAAAGCTCTGATTACTAACTGTTGTTGAGCAGCAGGTACAACGATGCAACAATATGAATAATAAATAACAGACTCAGATTTGTAGGCACTAGGTACATTCAGCTCCACATGAGAGGCTGATCGAAAACAATACTGATTGCAAATATTAAAAAAATCAATCATATTGTACTAATCAATTAAAATATTATTAAATCAAGCATATTATACTAATCAATTAAAAGAGCTGCTTCACAGACTAGAGACTGTTTCACTTCTAGTGACTATAATCAGAGACACTGATCTAGTTTCTGCCCACTTCAAATAAAGTATGGGTTAATTACATATCGAGGTCTGACATATTATACCCAAAACGTACTAAAGCAGTTGACAGTATGCACTCATATCCAGTCTATTTCTAAAATCACACAGCAAAAGCCATGCCGGATTGTAAGAAACTTGAATTCACAACATTTGTTTTTACTAAACTATTATTGACTGCAATCTGATCTTCCCACAGTTTTCTGTTGCAGCTTTACATTCAAGCTAATGAAGAGTGATGCAGAATAGCACTGAGGGGACATCTGCAAAGGTCAGAGGTTGACCTAGATTTAAGGATATGGGTTGCAGAGAAGACTAAACCCCACTCTTTCTCCCTGTCCCAGGTGCTGGACACAGTGAGGATGGCTTTGCCTGTGCCTGCAGAAGAGATGTTCATGCTCAGCACTATGGGCAGAGACCAGGCCACAAACACCTGACAGCCCCTCGTTGTTCTTCCACCATCAATTTTAAGGCCTTGACATACCTTTATATGTATATAGATCTATCTATATACAGTATAAGGCATTTATATCTCTGTTATAGCTCCTGGAAGGATTGAGAGGAGTCATCTTAAACTAGCTCCTTCTCTTCTTGGCAGAGACAGTAGAGGTTTTCTTTTAGTACTTGATTATCTTACTTAAGACATGCAGTGTCCCACTGAGCTTATTTCAATATTTCCTGTTAAACATATACATGAAGCTGCAAGAGAACACCGTGAACTGACTTGCTGTGCAATCAGCTTCAATGCAATACAGGAAGTGTTTTCTTCACAGAAGTTGTGTTATGGAGGATCTGACATGAATTTTTATTTATGTTGGGTCTTTTTGTAGAGAGGATGCTGAATCAATAATTTGCTATTGAATGTCTAGAGTGTGCTAGCAGAACTACTTTATCTGCAAATAAACTAATTTCTTAACATGTTCAAAAGGTACACAGAATAAGGACAATTCTATGGGGTTTTGTCAGCTGAGCAAGATATACATGCATGTAGGAATGTAACCAAAAAAAGATGACTAAATAATAATGTTGTTCTTTGTTTACTCAGCAGTTACTATTGTTGCCTGTGATTTAATTTGCAAAGATATAACGAGGCATATATAAATACTGACCAGCAGCTCCTCAGGAGATTGGCTAAAATGAATTGATAATGTAAGGAGTTAATAGTATCTGTCCACAGTATTGCTAGGTCACGCTGAACCATGCATGCCTTCATTCATTTGTAGTCCAAAGCTCCAACCTATGTTAATTTTTTTAAATACTTAATTAGCAGTAATGAGGCATCAATACAGCCTCAATCTAATTGAGAGGATGAGACTCCCTCCAATTTGGCAGCTGCTACTGGAGCAGAAGAATGTGCTTATCTATGTTCAGCAATTCATCTTTATTTTCTTGTATCAGAATTTTTCTGTTATTTTTCTATAAGCTTTGCTAAACAAAACTAAAAAAAAATCAAGTGTTATCAGCTGAATAAAGTAATGGTTTAATATTGTTCATACTTCATTGGGTATAAAGTGCTAGTAAGGTATTTTTATAAAATAATGTCAGAAAGCACTTTTTGTGCTCCTGCATAAGAATACTTTGAAAGTGTTTGTCAGAGCACAATATTATTTTGTAAGACCCAACTCCTGCAGACTAAAATGAACCAAACTCAAATAAATGCATAGATGTGGACTTCATGAAAAAAAAGCTTGCCACATTTTTTACCTTCTCACATTTATGTTGCTTTCTAACATCCTCATTTTATTTTTCTCAACTAAGATATAATTTTGCTCATGAAGTAAATCGAAAGCCAAATTAGAAGCAAAAGCAGAGAGATATCGTTTTTAGTTACTTAAGTACCTTCTGCTCTTTTTCTATGCATTGTCCCGTTTTCATAGCTGAAGAAAGGGAACACTGAAGGAGGAATCCTAGCTTTTAATGAAAATATCTACATCATGAAGAAAATGCATCAGCACTTCATCCTGATGAGCTTTTAACAACTGAGAAACTTTGCACGCTCTGCCTAGAAAAAAAAAACACTGCTGCTTTTTTTTTAATCAGTCAAAAATTCTAGAAAACTGTAGTGAGTTGACCCTGACTGGACATCAGCCACTCACCAAAGCCACTCTATCACTCCTCTCCACAACTGGACAGGGGAGAGAAAATATAATAATGGGTTCATAAGAACCAGGAGAGATTACTTACCAAATACTGACATGGACAACACAAACTCAGCTTGCAGCTATTAACTGAATTTATTGCTAACAAAATCAGTCATGATAATGAGAAACAAAATAAGTTGGAGAAACACTTTCCTCCCCCATACCTTCCTCCTTCCTAAACTCTGCCCCCTCCCCCACAGAGGCACAGGGAGACAGGGAATGCAGGTTACAGTCAGTTCATTCTAGGTTGTTTCTGCTGCTACTCAAGGAAAAAGAGTCTTTCTCCTTGCATCCTTCCCATGGGAGACAGTTCTCCACAAACTTCTTGAAGTCAGTCCAGTGTGGGTCACTTTTCCACAGCCTGCTCCAATGTGGGTCCTCTACAGTGTCACAAGTCCTACCAGGAAATTTGATCTAGTGTGGGCTCCTCTCTCCATGGATCAAGAGGTCCCTATCAGAAGCCTGCTCTCGTACAGGTTTCATATGGGTTCGCAGCTGACTTTTGGGCATCCACCTACTCCAGCATGGGTTTCCTCCATGGGCTGCAGATGGATCTGCCCCTCTGTGGTCCTCCATGGGCTGCAGGGACACAGCTACCTCACCATGAGCTGCAGGGGAACCTCATCTCTGGTGCCTGGATCACCTCCTCCCCATCCTTCTCCACTGACCTTGGTATGTGCAGAGTTGCTCCTCTCACATGTTCTCGCTCTGCTCTTCCCTGGCTGCAATTTCATCTGCACAATAACGTTTTTATTCTTCTTAAATATGTTACCACAGAAGCTTTACTATCACTCCTGATTGGCTTGGCCTTGGCCAGCTGCAGGTCCATCTCGGAGCTGCCTGGCATTGGCTCTGCAGGACACAGGGGAAGCTTCCAACAGCTTCTCACAGAAGGCACTCCTGTAGACCTGCTACCAAAACCTGGCCATGCAAACCCAACACATCATTTCTTGGTATTTTCCAAATTCTTCCTATCGTCATTGACATCCTTTAAGACACACTAGAAATGCTTATAGAGAATGCCTTTATTTAATTGTTAATTTCAAAAATTCGTTGCAGCACTGCTGCAAGTGAACCTTCCACTGACTATGAAAGTTTTATGGAGAGATAACCAGATAAAAATGGAATTTTTGAGGTCTATTCACAAATACTGTCAGGACTGACAATCACTTCCCGACTGCTGGTTAAGTAAAATACCACTACTCAAACAGACTATAATATTCTAGTCAAGGCTTTATGACTCAAACTCAACAGCCTTTCACACATACAATTATCAAATTGTTTAATTTCCATTCTTAAAATCCTTTCCTTTCTCTGTTATAAATAATTTTCATTTGTTTGTTTCCTTTGGGGTTTTCTTGAGGGGGAGGGCAAGGAGAATTTTTGGAAGTTTTCTTTTTAATAATGGAAAAATTTTAGTAAATTTTCTCCCTTCTGAATAGGAAAAGAAGAAATCTGAAAGAACTTTGACTATTCTCCATTGTAATATTTTCGAGTGCTTAGTAACAGGGTTTTATCTCCATTCTTGTTTAAAATCAACCACATAAAGGAAAATCTTCCAAGAAACAATCCAGAAGTACCAGAACGTATCTGATTTGGAAAATATATTACGTTATAATTTATAATATAAAGCATATGAGTTGTGAATAATCAATGCAGAGGAAGTTTTTCCAGTAAATATGTCTAGCAAATTGGGTAATTCTACACTAAAATATTATTTGTTCAACATCATTTTATGCCATCTTTATAATGTATCTCACAGCCGCTTGTATTTTATTATGTCATTTTCAGATTTTGCTGTTGCATGTTGATGTGTGATTTGATATTAAGTACCGTAAAATAGTAGCCTATAAATTACATCAATGGCAAAATGAGTAAGACATTACAAAATACATTTATTACTTCTTCATGTGCTATGATATGCCAGAGTTCACCCAACATTGATGCTGTGGGATAATAGAAAAGGCAAAAGTTAAAATAGAATAAAATTTGCAGAGGAAAGGACAGCTGTCACTTCCTAGTGATAAAGAAGAGTCTCCAGCTGCTGTTTCACTGGATAACATAAAGGTCACATTGTCTCACAAAGTTACCTAAGCTCTGATAAGCACCTGTCATAACAGAGTGCACTGAAGGATAGAGTGGTGTGAAGACATCATGGCCTTCCTTCACAAACATTTCTGCAGAAAGGGAACGTGATGACCCTTTTGACCTGTGCCACATCCATCCATCAAGAAAGAATAGATGCCTGTCACAGTATCCTAAATTTAGCAAAAATTACTAAAGCCATTCAAACACTACCTATACCTAAAAAAAAAGGTATAAAAAGAGTTTGGAAATGGAGAAAAACTGGGAGAAGATTTTCCACTACACTGGTGGAACAGTTGACAGGCTGAACCTCTCTCCCTCTCCCCATATAGGGACACCTGTGTGGGTAAACAGTAAACCTGTGCATACTAACTACTTGCTTTAGAGATGAAAACTTGCTTTCGCTTCATAATATTTTTAGTAGATTGTTTTATTTTAGAGCTTGTGCATGCTTTATAGTATTCTTAGATGGTTTTAAATGTTTTTTTGCAGACAGACCCTATCACCAACTACCACAAACCTTTGCTCACTTGTCACAACTTGTGTTAATAAAAGGTGTTATTTTGTACACAGCTAGAGTTATTCCTAATAATGTGCTAAGTTGCTGGTAATGAATAACACATTGGGAAGACTCGCTGAGAAGTCTCTCTCCTGTGTCAATGCAGGTGCTCCCAGAAGAGCAATTGGACACACTCTTTGACTGGTGGATCTGTTTTGTGAAGGTCTTCCCCCCAATGGGACCCCAACTGACCGATTGAGCACTAAAGGGTTTCAATTTCCCAGGGGTCAATTATTAAGGGTAGAGAAAAT
>VXBA01004266.1:1004534-1015134 GCA_013399895.1 Serilophus lunatus
CCCCCCCCTCAAAAATTTGGCTGAAAGTCCCCCTTTACTCCCCTTTTATATGACAGATGTTTGTTCTGCTTACTTTTCGACATGCCATTAAGCAAAACTCCATTAACTTGAGTTTTTTGAGTATCCATATGTTAATTACCTCTCAGTCATCTGTGAATCTGTTTTTCTTAATGCATCACATTACAATCACATTAAAGCAGATGTACATGTGGAAGGTACAAGTTGTCTAAATCAGGGTCTACAACCCATTATTTCACCAAAAAAAGGCTCTCAGAAATAAGATCACATTTTACTTTACCTAAGTAAAAAATGATAAAAGACATATAGGGCAATTTTTTTTTTCAGCCTCTTGGCCCTACATAATGGAATCCCATGAAGTGAAAAACCTTCTGGTAGCATTGCTGTTAAACTTGTTGCACAAGATCAACAAGGTTTGAATCCAGGACTGTGGCCATCAATTGCTCCTTGCTCTGAAAGATTAACACAGACAGTTTTAATCAGGAACTTAGATAAGCGAACCAGCACCTTTCCTATATTCATATGGGATTACACTAGCACCTCTAGTCATGGAAAGAATGGGAACTGGCTTCTGCACCCTCCTTCTTCAGGCACAATATACCCAGGAATGCACACCGAACTGTAGAGCTATCAATCACTTACTCTTTGACTAGCACAAAAAGGATCAACCAGCCTGTAAGCTAATTCAGAAAAACTTGGAAGATACGCACACCAATTTGTCTTTGAAGGGCTGGGATTTATTTGAAAAATGTGTGAACAAACTTGAGGGTGAACATAGGCAAAGAAACTGCTTGCTGAGTTAAAACATGATCTTAGAATTAGCTCAAGATAACTATGACCTTAATTTATTCTGTTTAAGCTCTATGACTCTGAAGGTGAAAATAATGTAATTTTTCCATATTTTGATTATTTAGCACCAGCTTGTGAGTGTATCACTGACTGTGACATCAGGGTCCAGATAGGAAGGCAAGTAGTAATAAAAGCTTAGTTTTACTGCATCTTAAATGCAAAAATTATTGGGAAAGGATTGCAAATACGTGCAATCAGAAGAAGAGTGGCCCTATCAGCAACAAGGCCAAAAAGTTTCACTGTTTATATAGGTATGTGGTTAGTCATTCTGTGTTTCTGCGCCATCCTCTAGATATTTGTACAGTCATTGGCTTTGGCTTAAGCTTTTATAAAATTATGAAGATGTCAAGGTGCTGTGACAGTCCTAGAGGTAAGCAGAAGAACAAACATATCTTCAGAAAGGTCAATCCTTTGCTATAATTGTATTTTTATATTAGAATGTTGCATCTAACTTTCTTGATGAAGTTTCATAAGACCCTTAAGACCCCTTTCTGTCCAGCCTATACTTCAGAAGAAAAAATGCTGTGTTTGTTGCTGGGATTGTTTTTGACCCTTAACTTTATATTTTTTAAGTTAAGTGAAAGAAAAAATAAAACTCTCAATATGTGAGGCTTGGGAAGTATCTAATGAGTACATCCCCAGGTGCAGGGTATTCATGCTTGAAGGCAAGGTAACTATTCTGGTCCTTTCTTGGAGTTTTTATCTCAGAATACAACAATCAAGTAGTCAAAAGGCCTATTAAGAGGCCACAAACACTACAAGAGCCAACTTCAGAAGCCAAGTACTTATCTAAAACAATAATGTCATAAACAAAGCAGTCCTTGAAGAGACAGAAGAGGTTTACATCCAGATGTTGAGAGAACATATAAAAATGTAGCCATGGATTATCTCTGAGAGCTGAATCTTTGCTGGAGTTCAAATAAAGAATAAATAAATACAGGTTTTGGTACACTTGAGCAAATAAAGTTGAAAAACTGAGATGGAAAAATAAGGGATGAATGAAGGAGCAGATTACTAAAAAGCTGAAATTTCTGTTCAGTTTACATTTCTCACATCTATTGTCTCCTCCTTATTCCCCAGCTCAGATACAGTGAAAAGTTGCTCAAATGAGCAGGCAAGAATTACTTAGACACACAGCATAGATTAAAATGGCAAATTGCCACATTCTTTAGCACAGAGGCACAGTGTTATAATCCTCCTAGGCCTAAATTGAATCCAAGGAAGGTTTATAGGATAACACAGCTAAGGAGAAGGGGTAAAAACTAAATCTTTTTCTCCATTCAGCTTAAGCATTGTGCCAAGAGACAGGAGTTGTCTCCCCAAAGACCGAAGGTCTGGCCTTTATACAAATCTCACCCATGCAGAAAACTCGTGAGACAGCTCCTGGCACACTGGTGATAGGCCTGACATCTTTTATTTTACTTCTTCTGACTGTTTCTACATTGGACGTCACTTCCTTATCCCCTTCTTCATGCAAGCAGCAGTAAATAGGAAAGAGCATCCTTTTTTATTCTGTTAATAGCATTAGGATAAGTCGGCCAGCTCTGGCCAACCTAGTCTGTATTGTTATCACAGAGGATCAGTTTTCTTCAAATCATTATCTTCTAGGTCAACTTTTATGAGGTCTAATAAAAGAATCCCTAACGAATCTCTAAGAAAGAACAGAGCTAGCCTCCTCTCTCATCTCGGACAGGACGAGGGCAGCAAAGAGTCTAAATAGCATCAAGGACAAAATTCATTAGTTTTAGTGATAACTCAAACAACAATACACCTTAAAGCTCCATTGCCTACCAATGGCTGCAAAAAAGAGAGAAATTATGAAGGTCTGCACTGCCTATTATTTCGTTGTATTGGTTTCTCTGTGGCCAGGTTTTGGTAGCAGCGAGGGGGCTGAGGGGGAGGCTTCTTTTAGAAGCTGCTGGAAGTTTCCCCATGTCCAGCAGACCCAGTGCCAGCCTGCTCCAGGCTGGGCCCGCTGCTGACCAAGGCCAGGCCAATCAGCAGTTGAAGGAACACCTCTGTGATAACAGATTTAAGAACGAGAGAAAAAAAATTAGGTTAGACGAAGATAGCTGCCGGAGAGGAGCAGGGTGAGAGCCTGTGACCAACAACGCAGACACCAAGGTCAGTGCTGAAGGAGGGGGAGGAGATGCTCCAGGCATCAGAGCTGAGATCCAGCTGCAGCCCATGGTGAAGACCATGGTGGAGCAGCTGTGCCCCTGCAGCCCATGGAGGACCACAGGAGTGCAGAGATCCACCTGCAACCTGTGGAGGAACCCACACCAGAGCAGGTGGAGGACTATAATGTCTGATAAAGACCAGGTGGCTGAAACTGAAGTTGTCTTCTCAAAGACCCAGCTTTTAAAAAGTTTAGGAAACATGATAATTGAGTGAGGTGAGTGAACAATCCAGGAGGTAGGTATTGAGGATGCAAAATTGCTTAAAATGTGTATGCAGAAAAGTTTATTTTTTCCATACTAAATGTTATCTCCTAACAGAATAAAGTGTCTGATGGAAAATATTTCAGTGGCATAATTCTGTTCAGACTACTAAATCTTGTGCAATAATACTAGATGTGTAAAATCTGGATTTGTGGTTTTAATTTTATAAGACAAAGTCAATGGAGGAAGACATGACTCTTGCTTCTTAAGTGAATACATAATTAACAGGTTTCTGAATAAAATTATATATGCTTGTTCAGTACAAGCATACTGAATCAGTATGCTTGATCCAGTCCAAACCTGATCTCAGTCATGTTTGCATGTTAACTGGCACTTAGCATGAGCAGTCCTTTCAATCACTTCAGATTTAGTTTATGCTGCATATTAGCAGGGGGGATCTGGTGTTTGATGGCAGGTGATAGGGTAACTTGAAATTTCCATGCAGGCTAAATTTAACTTTTCTAATGTGCACCATCCTTGGCTAATCATTGACTAAGCAAGGTTTCAGGGTTTCTATCTCCAGAATAAAATTGCATATCTAAAAGAGGCAACATATAGTCCATAAAGTTATTTTTAAAAAGTTCTTATTTTAAATAGGTATCTACCTACCTGGCTGGATTAGTTACATTATGGAACTAAGTATTTCTTGAAATTACAATCTTCCTAAAAGGTTCTCTCTTTTTATTTATGTTTCATTTTATTCATCACCACAGCCTGCTTCTTAGCATGGGAAGGAAGAATATGTTTTTCTTTTTCCTTTTAGAGAGACCCTTAATCATCTGGGACAGATTTTATGGCACTGTCCGGTCTCGAGGGAAAGTCTCCCCCTCCCAAGGCTGTCAGTCAATGGAAAAGAGCTATTAGTTTATCTTTTTTTTTTCTTTCATTTTTTTTTTTTTTTGTCAGAATCAAACTAATGACAAATGTTTCTCCTTCCAGTTCCTGTGGCTTCATTAAAGTGTCTGAAACTTAATTTTCTTTCTTTGCCATGGTAGTCAAATTAATTGGTTGAAGTGTGGTACATGAATGTGGTACATTCTCTCTGAAAATAAAAGTAACACATTAATTTAGACCAGGAAAAACTAAGAGACTTAGCACTAGCCTCATTTTCAGAACTCATCCCAAGGCAGTAGGCACCAGTGCAGTCATCAAGGCACTAGGTTTTGGCTTCCTAACTGCAACCCTTGCTTGACTTGATGCTACAAGGTAGGCATGACAGAAATGGTTGCAGAAACAATCTTTGGCCAGATCATCTCAGAGTAAGCTAACTTCTTCCTTCCTTGCATCCCTTCAGTGGACATCATGATAGCTCTCAATTCCATTTACACTAGACAAAATAGTTTGCTGTTAGTGCTAAAAGCTGAAAAATGGCATGGCAATATCCATGCTGAGAAAACAATATGAAATTCTCAAGGCAGACATGATTGATCTGTGATTACCACAGCTCAGTCTCTCCATCTCTTTCAAGAAGCATCTCAATCCCACACACAAGTGCTCCTGCTAGAGTTTTGATTGTACTTGTTCCAGATGCTGTGCCATGTTAACAAGCATAATGATACCATATTCATAGCATACTCTATATTTGCAAAATCGCATCTGGGCAAACTAGAGTGCCTGCTTAGTACTGTCTATATCATGGAACTGCAGACAGACAAGGTCTGGTTGAAAAAAGAATTACTATTACCTTTAGTTATCACTAATTTTTCAATATTCACCATTTACTTTACAGGTCTCTCAGACTGTCCACACTGAAGCAAATAAAAGCGGTATGTGGTGTTTAGGGTCCAGAGCACAAGCCTTATGAGGAGTAACAAGGGAGCTGGGTTGTTTAGCCTAGAGAAAAGGATGCTGAAGGGAAATCTTGTCTCTCTCTGCAAGTACCTGAAATATGGTATTTTGAATTGAGCTTTTAAAACCGAAAAATCTGTTAAATTTGGCTTTAAATTTTAGGTCTTGTTTTAATATGTTTCAGACTTAAAGTATATTAAGCATATTATTATATCAGGTCCTTGGAACAGGGTTTGTTTTCTGAATATGGAATCTGTAATCGCATAACAAGGAATTCCAGTATCAATGCTGATGGTAATTGCAGTAACATTACAGACCTGAAATAACAGAGGTGATGTTTTTCTGTTGTAATGCAAAGTAACATCTGACTTTTCTGTCCAATAGAATTGATTCCACTGGAGATTATTTTTTCCTTTGAGCATACTATTATATGATAATAATCATATTACAAACACTAAATATCAAAGGATATTATTAAAGAAAATCATCCCCTTCTACAAAACTACTGAAGATGTAGCCCAGAATAGATAAAGTAGTGCTATTCATTTGCCTTCATATTACTTGATCAAGTTGTCCCATATTGGATAATTTTAATTATGTGAATACATAGTAATATTTAATGTAAAGAATGTTTTCTTTATTCTAAATTTGCCAGTAATATTACTGTGACTTCTAAGAAGTTATCCCAAACAGTTACTCGGATAAAAAAACTGCTGCTTTGAAATACATGCAAACACCAGAGTTGCACAGTAGAAGAATGAGCCAATTGCTGCTCTTCAACATACAAACAAAGCTGCACAATCATTACTTTTTTGAGTCTTTAAAGTTCCCCCTGCTGACAATGTGGCCACTGTAAATACGAATACTCAGCTGGTAGTCAGTTTATCCCTTTTGCCTAAAACAGGTTGGAAATGTATTATTGATTCAGTGAACTAAGAATGAAAATTTCTTGATGTTACAGTTATAAAAATTAATGTGATCCAAAGTTCATGTTCAAACTTCATGGTCAAATCTTAATCTACAGAGAATACCATAAAAGTAGCTAAAGAGAAGAGCCCTTTGAAAATTTCACACAGCTACTTACATAAACTCACACAATCAGTTCAACTGTCTTATTTTTTTGTTTAGTTAGTTTGCATTTTGGTAACAAATAAACAGAGTGGTACTGAAGGTTACTGGAGCAGAAAAATTATATCAAAAACAAAAGTTTCTCCATAATGAAATTATATGTTGTGCTAAGAGAGAATGTTGACCATTATTCCTGACCACTAGTATGGTAATCTAAGGGGGGAGTTACCTACCATAGGAAGAGGTGATGCAATCCTGACAAAGACTGAAATTTACATTTTACTTGGGCTCAGGTACCTCTGTTCAGGAGTCAAGCAGACCTGCTTCCTGTTCTGCAAATGTGTTTCTCATCCAGTAAAACATCTGGATGTTATTCAACAATCCGACCATCAAGCATGCTTCTCAGTTCCACACAAAATCTCAGAATGAAGGCTACTCACTGCAGTAAGTAGAGACTGCAAATTTCTTTTTATACTGCATAATAAAGAGCCAAATATAGAGTTTCCTTCTTTTGGGGAAAAGATTGTCTGGGAATCTGCACATAAAAAACTGTGATAATTTTATCATATATTAGTTTCCATAGAGATATTTGCAACACATTAATAAAATTCATTGAAACATTTTCTCATAAAGTCCGCAGTGGTTAACAAAAGATTTTAAACGTATGATGAGCAATATAGGTCAACAGAAATTCACTTTTCACTGGAATAAATGTGAGCTATGTGTGAAGGTGCTAAGCAATATTTCCACTTTACCTGGCTGAATACATGTGTTCTTTCAGAAACTAGCAAATTCTTGGAAGGAAAAGAAAGGACAAAACATCCAGAATTTTTCAGAGGAAAACTGCTATCACCGAAGAGCTAGTCAAAATATTCAATAATTCTAATTTTTCCTAATCTGGGACATTTTGTCCTGAAAAGTCTATGTACAAACTACAACACAATACAGAAATCATACTTGAAAAAACCCCAGCCTTTTTATTACTATTATTATTTCTTCTAAGAGACACCTTTAACAGGGAAAGCATGTTTCAGTGAGGAGAACTCAAGTCGAATGAAAACACAGGTAAATACTTCCATGCCCTGCCTTGCAATTTTTCATCTCTGTAAGCTGTTCACATCTTATTTCATAAGACATGCTTGTGGAAAGTTGTGGGTTGCCCCATTCAGATCCCAGCTTCATCTGTCTTCTAGTCTGCCCTCCACACAATCACAACATGGGTTGTCTACTCTGGCTTCTTTATTTAGCACTACTACTACTGCAGAGCCAATTATTCTTTCCCCCCACATGCATGATTTACTGTTTGTCCATCTCTCCTTTGCACAGAAAGTGGGAAGGCAAGCCTGGCAGCCGGATGGACAGGAGATGGCATTTGGTTGTTCAGGATAATTCACAAACTTCTCAGCACATTTTGGAGCAATTAATATGGAGCATTGTAAATGCTCTGTGTGTCTTCCTCTCTCCAGGATTTGGGATTGTATTGCTGTTCTCCTGCTATACAATGCTCTATCATTTTCTCAAAGTGGCAAGTTTTTAAGCTCTACAAATGCATTTCATGTTTCTTAAAGAAATACATAGTTTCAATTTAGCTAATTAAAGAGACATACAAAAGACTCTTGGTGGGTAAAAGATTCCTACTCTGCTTAATAGCACAAACAGACTGTACATAACGATAATTATAAAATGTTTGATTAAAAAAGTAATTAGAACAGCGATGAGTATTTTATATTGTTTATTCTCACTTGCATATTTCCTTGAGAAAAACACTACTAATTAAAAAAAAATAAAAAATTCTGCACTTAAAAATGCATCCTGTCTCGTCAACATGCACTCATTCATCAAGTTTTTCCTAAATATATTTGAATATAGAGCACACCTTTCCCTGCAGTGCTGAGCTTGGCAAATGTACATCCATTAACCTGGTGGCTAAGAATATTTGTAATTTTCTTATTTCTGTTGACAGATTGTTTTCAGTTTCTCTGTCTAAGAGTCTTTGTAAAATATTCTTTGATGTCTTCAGTTTTGATCCCTCCTTTAAATTCTAGTATTATCGCTTTTCTGACAGCTAATGTCCATTTCCCTTAAAGTTCAAGGATCCATCCATTTGATGTCGGAGAATTCTCCTTCACAGCTTGTTACGCCTTCCCATTTAGCATCTTCTAATACACCAAAATCTGAATTATTTTAACCATTGCCTTCATATAAACTTTGGATGACTTATTTTACAAGACTGGTGATCAAGAGCCAACGTGGATTTTTGGTTAACACCCTGATCCAGCACCTTAATTTGCACTGACCATGTACCTAACCTGTAGCCTGCAAACCAAAGAGAGGAAGAAACATTATTCCATATACTGGGGGCACCAAACAGTTCAGGCAAGAAAATACAGTCAGACAGAACTGGATTGTCACACTGCAGACATATTCCTTACCCTGCACAGCACTGCATGTGTCACAGGACAGGCAAACAAAAAAATAAAAAATTAGAAGACAGAAGCAGAACTGAGAATACAGTTCAAGTTTCTTAAACTCCAGAACCTTTCTAGGTACCAGCAAGCATTTCCCTACTGTTTTGCCTCTACTAAAGTATTCAAAAGTACTCCCGTGCAGAGACCCAAGAAATTCCTCAGAAACTGTACTTGTTCATGTTTTACTCTAATAGCAGAATGTCCTTGAAGGGGTGAGACCACAACAACTATAATTTCTATTCAGTGTGACACAGTACAATTTCTATCTAGTGTGACACACACTGTGTGATGTGTGACTAGTCTTTCAGTAGCACATCAGGTCATTTGCTGACTCTTATTTGTGAGCCTCTCTGCTTGTTAAAATCACAGCACCGAGCTGAGCATACAGTGCTTTTACCATCTGGAACTATAATAGGAAAGCTGTATTAGCCTAACCTGTCCTGCTGTAGGCTTTGGGTGATGCGCTGATTCCTTTAAAACAAATGTCTGTCTCTCATCAACCATTTTATATCCTTCTAACAGCTCAGAAAAAAATTGCTACCACCACTTTTCTGATCTTTGATATCTACCTTTGTTGATATATTCATCTATGCTAAGCTCATTTTATCCCATCTTTGTAGACAAAATAATAAACAATTGATTATAGATTTTCAGTTAAGTTTTTTGGCCAATGATACACTAAGATATTGAAGTTGATGGCTTATTTAGCAAAAAAGTTTGCTTATTTTTAATACTGACATTTAATAAACAGTTGCTTTGAAGAGATTTTTGTTACCTTGTATTTCAATTTTTTCATTACATACCTGTTAATACAATCATGTAACATTAACAAATACTTTGAGTAGAAGTTTCCATAGTAACTACCATCTGTTACTTTGTGTGCTTATGTTCCCCAAGTTATGCATTCTTCACATCCTCTTTCTGTTATTTTAATCTACAAACAGCAAGTAAATGAGAAAAAATATAATTATTTCTGTATTCAGGCACTCAAAAATGCGGTAGGAAAACTGAACATACACACACATCTCTTGAGACAAACAGAATCTCTCATTACATAATCAGTACGCAAAGTTAAACTATTTTGCTGAAAGCCAGATTAAGACAATGCCTTCTGTTATTGCTGACATGATATCTTATTGCAACTCTAGGTACTTAAAAGAGTAGAGAATATTTCCTCTTACCAGCCTTCAGCAGAACTGAAGTGTTACACTGTAGGGGACATGCCACACTTTTTCCCTTTTTTGTTCCCTCCAAGAAACAGGAGGGTAAAAAGACAAGTGGAAATGGCTCACTATGGATGAAGATGCATAGATGAGACCTCTGGGGATTTTCAGATCCAAGAAATGGTTAGTGAGGTTTTATGCCACATGAGTATCTCATGTGTGTTTAGAAACACAGCTGCTTGTTAGGTCCTG
This sequence comes from Serilophus lunatus, assembly GCA_013399895.1. Lineage (NCBI taxonomy): Eukaryota > Metazoa > Chordata > Aves > Passeriformes > Eurylaimidae > Serilophus > Serilophus lunatus. The sequence continues at coordinate 1,014,582 of VXBA01004266.1, forward strand.
ATCGAAAGCAAACTTACACCAATGTGTAACAAGGCCAGGCTGGATGGGGCTCTGAGCAACGTCATGTAGCGGGAGGTGTCCCTCCCCATGGCAGAGGGTTTGGAGCTAGATGGTCTTTAAGGTCCAACCTGAACTATTCTACACTTCTATGATTCTAATTTCAGTGGGGTTACTCTAAAGTTAAGAAGATGCATAAAACACCAAAAGGCCAAGATTTCTAGTATAAAAGAGGAACTATTTCAGTTTGTGCTTATATGATAGATGGAGAGACTCTCATCCTAATTTTCTGGGTGTTCCTACTATAAAAATTGCTATAAACAATTCTAATATTTCTAATATTAGGCAAACACCCAAACGACTTGCACAATATTTAAAGAATGACAAAGATTCACCTGCTTGCTAGAAGAAAGTATAAATCCATATATCTTGAGATACAGAAAATCTTGAAGGAATTTTTAACTGATTTACTTCAATAGTATAACAGTTGCTAAATAGTGTATCTTCCCTACTAGTCTTAAGTGGTCATTGACAAGATAAATGAAAGAAAAAACAA